>JANHMN010000018.1:37601124-37694694 GCA_030674055.1 Rhabdomys pumilio
TTCCCCCTCCCCCTCTCCTTCCCCCCTCTCCTCCTTTCCCCCTCCCCCTCTTCCCCTCTTTTTCTCTGGCATGGATTCATTGTTGTGTTCAATATATTCCTATCTACTCTTGGATCCTTATTCCCTATAAAGCACATTCTTACTTTGATTAGAAATCTTCCCCTTGTCTCTTCTGGGAAATTTTGTGGTGCCTTGTTAAACTTGGTAAGAAATAGACTTTCTTTAGAAGAGAACAGAATCTTAGAGAAAGCATGGCAGACTTAGGGCCATTTTCCATCAACCATGGTACATGCCTTATGCTATCTGCCTACACGGGCTGAGATGAGGTGCTGAAGGTAGGGAAATCCTGGAACTTAGTCTGTGTTTTGGGGAGCTCTCTGTGCTCTAGATGCCATTAGGGCCTATTCACTTCTAAGATGTCTCTGAGATGAACATGCTCCTAAAAGAAGACATCTGCTTTACAGGATATTTATGAGGTGTGCAAAGAAGGCAATTCCTACTCTATGCCTCTTCTGATCCCATGATGCTATGCCTTGTGACAACTGCAAACCAGGTGCCATTTCTTGTGTATTCTTTTAGCTCTACGTCTTTACTACTGAAGCAAAAATTAAATCTTTTTTCCCTTATCTTGTTCTTTGTGTCCACTATTCATCCATCCATCCATCCATCCATCCATCCATCCATCCATTCATTCATTCTGTATGCAGGAGTTCAGCAGATAACTTACAAGAATTGTATGGGTATCAGGGCTTGTTTTCAGGTGGCTGAGTCTGGTGGCAAGTATCTTTACCCATGGATCCATATCGCAGGTAGCCAGGACTAAGTGCCAATCCCCTTCTATTTGCTTTCATAGGATGCCCTAAATAGTCTTTAATTTCTGGACCACTAAGGAAGAGTCTAAGCTGTGAAATAAGAGGTTCAAGACTTCCAGCCAGATAAGAACCACTCAACTGGTACTAGCTGAACTAAAGATTCCCAGACACTGCCTTATTATTCCCCATGAAGATGCACAGAGCTGAGGGCCCCAATAGTGTGCAAAGTCAACTGCATTTCCACCATTTTAGTTTTTCCATGCAAACCCAAACCAGTGCTTCCAAAACAGGGCTAGTTACCTGAGACCAGGGGCTGGGGCTCCACTCTGGAGGGCAGGCATGGCTGTTGCAGACTTGAACCTGAGTGGGTGTGCTCACTGGACAGAGGGAATGCAGCACAGCCTCCTCTTTCTGGAAAGGTTTCTTCTGCACACAGCGGATCTTGCGGCTCTGCTGGCCCCCAGCACAGGACTTGCTGCATGTACTCCACTCACCTGGCAACCAACTTTCAGAGAGAACCAAAATCACTTCCTGGAAAGTCAAGGCTTGATAGTACCACTCAAGCAGCTATTGGGAAAGACTTATCCACCTAGGAAAAGCCTCGGATCCATTTTATAACCAGTCAGGGATACACCTACTAACTGTTCTTTTATGGCTGTTGAATCAGATACCCATTGGGATAGCAGGCATGCTGTAAGGAGACACATTTAATCACCACATGGTTCTGGAAAACAAAATACACATTCTAGCCTTCTACATGGAAAGAAACACATTCTACTCGCTGAGCAATACATCCAAGTAAATTTATTGAGCTTTTAACTATGTGTCAGGGACCTAGGCACTAGGGATGGAAAGATGAATGAGGTCTCATTCCTCCCATAAGAGAGCCTACTACACAGTGAAACCGTGGCTATGTGCATCAAGACAAGGCTGGCTGATAAGCACCTTGACCCAGTTTAACAAATGAACACAAGGCTAGTTAGTAGAAGTGTAAGCAGGAGGGGCAAGCGTCTATATGGGAGAGGGCTCACCTCAGAGGAGGAGACTCTGGGAAGCTCTTCCTAAGTGAATAGCTCCTCACATTCCTTTTCTAGTTGGTCTTATAACATACTGATGGGTCATTAAATACTGTGTTTGTATTTTGAATCCCTTCCAACCGGAAGTATGAGCAGGGGGCTTTTCATTAGGTTTTACCAGTAACAAAGTTGTGGGAGAACACATGCAAGCAAGAAGACAGTTGCAGACGACTTACTAGGCTGGGCAGGAGAAAGCATTGCATATCTTGGGTTCTGTTGCTGGCTTGGTTCTTACACTGCAGAATGAGGAATTGACTTGAGTGTTTTGATCTCGTAAGCAGATGGCCTTGATGCTTATGTAACCTAGTAAGATGCCAGAAGTTACATAGTGAGACACACAGGCGACCCATTTAGTTTAGTTTCCCAGCTTAGTTTAAGGGTCAATCAGTGTTCCGGTGTCCTATTTAAGACACGGAATCCACATATTTTTGTGAAAATGGCTCCCTTGGACACAATTGCAACCCACTGGAATTCCATTTATCCCCAAGATAATAGATTTTTATACTTTAGTAATTTTAATAGATGCTTTTAATTTTCAAGTGGATTCTAGAACCATCTAGTGATCCATACTATTTGAAACAGAGTAACTATAAAATGAAACATCCTGGGAAACTTGGATATAAATTGTAAAGGTCTAAATGGAAAATATTTCTATCAATAAAACACCAGTGAGATCGCTTGGGAGATGGCTTAGCGGTTATCTCGCTCTTGCCTCTAGAGGGTTTGATTCCTAGCATCAGTACAACAGCTCATGGCCATGTTTAAGACCAGTTCCAGGGAGTTCTGATGTCCTCTCCTGCTATCTGTGGGCATTGCCCACATGTAATACACATACATATCTAGGCAAAACACTACCACACATAATAATTAAGCCACTAGTGAATTATATGTGAAAACCCTAATATGCTACTTCACCATGAGTTGATGCATACATAGGCAAACAGCTAAACTCTGAATATCCATTCATACCTACCAGCTTATGACTGGTCTGTGTAAATATTTGTTTTAGCGGAACCATATGACCTGGTTCCCAGTATTTAAAAATTTCTCACCAGAGGTACACATTTCTTTGTAAATACTTATGTTTAGCTTCTCAGAGAGGGAGCACTGTTTGACTTTGAATTGTTCCTTGTTTTTTATTTATATGTTGTTTTCCCCCTTGAAACAGCATCTGAGACATGATTCAATGTCACTCTCCCTTTATGATGGACAATCAGCTGCATTCCTCAGCTAAAACAGTTTATTTCCTAGAGACACGGACCTAAACTGCCTTGCAAACGGCAGAGGTCATGGCGTCTTTCCATAGACTGGATAAAACATGTAAGCAGAAATAAGTTGGGAAGCAGAGTTAGGAAACCAGTTACCTCCCCCGCAGGTGACTGAGCAGTCAGACTGCACTGTACGCCAGGTGTGGTGGTGTCTCTTTGCTGTTGGCTGAGTTACATTCATGGCCTTGGGAAGTGCATACTTCCAAGTGATCCCTGGATTCTTGCCTTGTGTCAGAATCTACATAAGGTGAGATAAAACTTATGAAATCAGCATACTGGCCAGACCCAAGAACTGCAGAGATCCTGTTGAACATTTTATAGACATTTGTATGTCGTTTTGGTCTTAAAGTCAGGTTATTTCTTGTTCCCACGGATGTTACATAATAATTTAAAAAAAGGCTTCCCATGACACTTTAAACCATTAGTCTTCCTGGGATCAAAACTGGAGTAGATAGATACTGAAAAACCCAGTTTGATGCTTTCTCTAATCACATAAAAGTAAAGGTATCACCATCAATAAAGCAAAGGAGCCTTTAAAATGAAGGCAAGTGGGTCAGGAGGACGGCTCAGCGGCTGTAGGCGTGATCCTCATGGCCTAAACACATCCCTGCGAGATGCATGATGGTAGAGGGAGAGCACAGAATCTATAAAGTTATCCTTGGACCTCTACCGCTCAAGCCCACATGAGAGCATGTATACATGTGCACACACACTCACACATTTGTGCACACACATATACACAAACACACAAATAATACAGTTAAGAAAGAAAGGTCATATTGTTGGGTTTCAACCTTAAACAAAACACATACACTAGTGTTCCATGGCTAATAGGTAGACTCAACAAGAGTGTCTGTACACTGACCATAAACTGACCTATAAGCCTTTATTATTGAAGCTCAGCACAGAAAAAGTATGCCTCCAAATCATAGCATATCCCTGTCAGAGCTGCCTGTCCCTACTGTTCAGTCCAAGTAAGGTTCCAATAGAATTTTCAAAGGCAGTTTGCAAAGCGAAACTGTCTCCATACTATGTCTAAATGGAGCAGTCACAGGAACTGGAAAGATAGCCCAGTGGTTAGATATGCTGCCTTTGCACAAGACCCTGATTCAGTCCCCAGCATCCTTGCTAGGTGGCTCAAAACTGCCTGTAATTGTAGCTTCAAGAGAATCAACATACACTTCTGGCCTCTTCAGGCACCTGCATTCATGTGTACACACACACACACACACAAATGCACGGGTAAAGACACAGACGTACACACACACACACACACATACACACACACACACACACACACACAAACACATTCACACTTATCTACATAATTAAAAAATAAAATAAATCCTAATAGAGTCAATATACATATGTAGTATAAGAGATTTAATCTAAAAAATAAAAAGGCCAGGATTCAGGGCTAATCTGACCCCATACAGATGCTATGACTCCCGGTAAGCCTGTGGGTCTCCTTTAGTTGTCAGGTGCTCTGCCAGCATCTTCTGTATATTATCTCAAAATATTCCTTCAACAACTCTACAATGCTTTCTTTTTTCGTCATAAAAAGAATGTGTACAAGATCAATCAAATGACTAGATTTGAATAAAATCTGCAAAAAAAAAAAAAAAAAAAAAAGACCATGCTTTTCCAATGCCTTCTATAACCTTCTTTTTGATGTGGGCAAACACTCTCTGGGTGTCCTCTCTTTTAAACCTTTCCCTTTCTCTCTCTCTCAAGCTCAATTCATGAATATAAATACTGGTTTTCTTCTACCCCACGAGTCTTGTGGAAAATTCTTCACCACTAGAACTGGGCATGCACACTCCAAAGGCAAAGGCTCCAGCCAGTTAAAAATAGGAACCCCTGGTCTCTGCCTGTTGGGATCCCACCTCAATTAAAGTTGGCTGAGTGGTACTGTACCACTGTGCCACACTGCTCTTTAGGATGATACCACATGAGTTTAACATTGTGGTTAGCTTAAATGCCTCCAGAAGTATTGTCTACCACTGAAGGGAGCCTGGTGTGAACATCATGTGGTAGTATGAGCAAACCAGTCACGGAGTCTTCTAGGCAGAGTCACATCAACAGATGGATCTGTATTACCCAAATTGCCACACTTTATCAGAAATGAAACTAAGACACAATACATCAGGAAGAACCATTAGCATGAACAAACATCAGATTCTCACTAGCTGCCAATAAAAATGTTCCGCTCTCCTTGTTTGGCCTTTTTATTATGTTTCTGCTAATTTTCTGGTGTCAGATTAAGTAAATTGAGGCAAATCACATTCAAACTAGAATTGGAAGAGCAGATCTGTATTCAGAAACTGTGATGGTTTTGTTTTGTGTACTCAACACAACCGAGAATCACCTGCAAAGAGATCCTCAGTAAGGAACTGTCTAGACCAGGTTGGCCTGTGTGCATGTCTGTGTGTGTGTGTGTGTGTGTGTGTGTATTTGTGTGTATATGTATGTGTGTATGTAAATGAAATGTGTGTATATGTATGTGTATGCATGTATATATGTGTATGTGTGCACATGTGTATGTATATGCTTATGTGTGTGTATAAGTGTGTATGTATGTATATATGTGTGTGTATGTGTGTCTATGTGTATATATGTATGTGTATGTGTGTGTATGTTTGTGTATTTGTGTGTATATATACATGTGTGTATGTGTGTACACAGGTGTATGTATGTGTGTGTAGTATATATATATATGTGTGTGTGTATTTGTGTGTATATGTATATGTGTGTGTATGTATGTGTGCATATGTGTATGTGTGTGTATATGTGTCTGTGTGCATGCGTTGGGTGGGGAGGTTATTCTGAGTGCACTAACTAATATAGAAAAAGACCCAACTTAATAGTTGAGAACAACATTCCCTGGCATTGGGTCCTTGATGATATAAGAATAGAAAGTGTTAGTTAACACTAAGCAGGATACATTTATTTACTTTGCTCTTGACTGTAGATATGACCAGTTGCTTTAGCTTCCTGTTTTGATTTTCATCCGCCAGGGAAAGACTATAATCTTAAACTATGATCTAAACCACTTTCTCCCTACGTTACTTTCTTCTCAGAGTATTTATCACAGCAACAGGAATGAAACCAGGACAGAAGGTGATCTTGCTCTTTACTGATATTTCCTCCCACCTGCTCCTCAGCTAAAGCAGGTTGACAAATCTTAACACTCTTGGTTGCCATTGTCTGTGCAACAGAGGACCTATGAGATGCACAAGAGCTATGGCATCAAGGAAGGCCTTAGTGTGGTGATGCCACAGTATGGTGGAGTCGCACTCAGTTGCACATAGCAGAGGCACATTCCTGTGTTCTCTGGAGAAAAAAAAATGTGTTGACTTAGCTCCACTTTCTAGCACCACCTATACCTTTATCCCAACTAATTGCTGATTTTCACTGCTACAGGTGAATGGAGTTCTACAAAAATACAAAGAAAAATATAAATACAAAATAATAATGTTCATTCCTGCCCCCCCTTTTTTTCTGCAAGGGTGAACACTTTGGTGAGCTGAGTGGTTTTAACAAGGGTTTGGGATTTAGATCCCTGGTAAGGTAGAGAAAACTTACTAAGCAAGTACAAACCCTTGGGTTTGCTCTGCAGCACTGGGAAAGCAAGCAAGCAAGCAAGCAAGCAAGCAAGCAAGCAAATGAGGGGCTAGGGATATAGAACAGATGGAAGAGCTTTTGCCTAGCATCCATAAAACCTTGGGTTCAAGCCCAGGACCACATTAACAAGGCCCATGCAAGACCAGTACTTGGCAGGTAAAGGTAGGACGCTCAGACGTTCAAGGTCATCCTTGGCTACACACTGAGTTCGAGGACATCCTGCCTGCCCTCTCCCAAAATCAACCTAAAGAAAAAAAATGGTCTAACAAGTTTCCATTGAGCATACACAGTATCTGTTACTTTCACGTTTTAGATATACTTCAGGAGCTAATATAAACACATGGTTTCCCAGAGACACTGAAAAGTTAAACTGAAAAGAAAAGCTTCCTCTACACTAAGAACCAACCAACCAAGGTGCCCACATTTCCCAGACAGCCATCTCAGCCAATCATTCAACATAACCCACACTACCCGAAGGAAGAGACTTAGTCGATGTCCCTTAGAAGTCCGTTTCTGTCTCTGCAGCCTACTCCTCCCAGATATCTCTATGGTATTCTGCCTGGCCTCTGTCTCAAATCTCTCTCCCATTACATTCCAGTTTTCTTTTCTGTTGCTGTGATCAACATCTTGACCAAAAAGTAACTTGGGGAGAAAAGGGTTTATTTGACTTCCACGTCCATGAGAGGCTCAGAGCATCATTGAGAGGCTCAGAGCAGGAGCTTAAGAAGGCACTGCAGTAGAAACCATGGAAGAACATTGCTAGTGGCTTACTCACTGGCTTGCTCAGCTAACCTGAGCACAGCCCAGGTCGTTAGTAATTTCAAACTTAAGTCAGGCCAGTTTCAACCTATCATGACTGACTAGTGGTAGCCATTTTTTATGAAATCTGAATCACTGGCCTCCACTATGTCTAACCCACTATTCATTCAACCTCTGGATCTGAGTATTTGGGAGGAAGGTTCAAGTCCAACATTAGACACAATCTCTTCTCCTGTATCCAGAAAGGCTACTTTTCAGCCTTTCTCCCCATGAGATGTCAGCCCATCCTTTTAAGTTTAGAAGCCAACACAGGATCATGGAGCCATCATAGACTCTTTCGATTCTAACAACTCACACGCAGCAGGCCAGGATGAGGCACGCTCTTCACATTCAGTGTGCCTTGTGTCTCACTGCCTCTCATGTTACAGACACTATTCTGACCTAGGCACCACTGCATCATTTCTGACTTCCACAAACGGAGGAGAAACGTCATCTTCTCCAGCAGGGAAGGTGAAGCAGGCCCACAGGTCAGAGAGTAAGTCTGCCATGGTCACCCAAAAAATTAAAAGCCAAGCACTTTAAAACATACAGTAAGAAATCTAAAAATCACATGGCCGCCTTAATCCCCTGTCTATTTAGAATTACATGACCACTTAAAGCAGGTTAGTTGCTATTATTCATCATTATAAGTCTGGGTTCTACCATGTTTTATATATCATTTATTTACTTATTTAGTTATTGATCTATACTTTCAAGTCATCTGCCTTGGCATTGAGCTCACTAGGCAACTGAGGCTGGCTTGGAACACCTGATCCTCCTGACTCTGTCTCCCCAGGGTTGCAGCTGTTTTGGTTTTAAGAACTGGAACAGGACTATGTAGCAGAGCCTGCCTGAATTCATGATCCTCCTGCCTCCACCTCTTGAATTTGAGGACTCCAGGTGTGTACCGTGAAGCCCAGCCTTACTTATCAAACTACCTTGGCAAGGACTTGAGTCATGTGTCAAAATGAACAAAGACGGACTTAAACTTTTCTCAGGCTTTATATTCTTCATGAAGAGACAAATAAAACGTTTCCCACCTCCCCTTCCTTCTCACTTAATGGAAAATATGAAAAGTTCCTTGGAAAAGTAAAAGATTTGAGTTAAGAGTAAGAATGCAGAATATGATATTTAAAAGCAAAATGAACATATAACCCATATGATCAAAACAGGCACAAAAAGAAACAAAAAAGAAAGAAAGATTAAAAGGCACAATGTATTGAAAATTTCACAGGAAACATGCAATCTTAAGTCAGTATGTCACAAACCCCTATAACGACCCTTTGTATACATTCTATTAGTTTTATAGATAACTAACACACAAGACACATTCTTCATATTTATTTGTGGAACATGTGAGTGTGTTTTTACAAAGGCATTAAGTGAATTAAAAGCACCCCGAGTTTAAAAACCTAAGGCTCGACCTTGCTGTCTGCAGAGCTATAAATCCGCATACAGTTATATGAGCAGTCATGTATGTTAAAAGTAAATACATAAGCCAGAGGCGAGCATGCTGAACACTTTAACGTGAGCTCTTAAAAGCCTCCTGAAAGAAGGACTGACTTCTATAGGCAGCAGGGAGAAGCACATAAACTCCAAGCACACAATGACTGACCTTAAGGCACCGTCTGCCCTTTTCTTTATCCTGTGTGAGGAAGAGAATTGCAGAAAATGGAGCACGTGGAAGAAGAAACCTGCTGCTCCATACAGTTCTCTGGACTGGGCACTTTGCCTAAGTATAGCTTCTTCCTGTCTCCAAAAACCTGAGTTTGGTGAAGAATTCAATTCCACCTTTTAGAATCTGTGATCCCAGAGCAAAAGAAAAATCCAAGGTCCCTTGATTTAAATAGAATCCCAGGACTCCATTAAACCAAATACAAGGCTCCTTTTGAGTGCACAAAGTTTTCTGCTACCATTTAGGTCCCATGGCTGTGAAGGCAGCTCAAACCAAAGTTAATTAATTTATAGAGACAGCTTGAAACCTTTAAGATCCATAATGATCATTGGATTAACATTTTCTTTCTTTATAGAGGAAGATCACAGCCCCTAGCTTGGCGACTTTCTCAATGACACCCAAGGATTTCAATGTGACTACCATAACTGCATATAGGCACAGTGAAGCCCACAGACATTGGAGAGATGTCCAAGGCCCCACTTCCTCTATGAATACTGGGGTATGAGCCTCAGACAATAAACCTCCTGAAAATGATAATGTCAGTCATCCACAGCTATTTAAAAACCTTCTCTATGACTCTATCGACAATGATGGGTTTGCTTTTCTCAGCCTGGGTGTGAGGTGGCTGAGGCAGTCACTCTCCCAATCCTGCAAGCTTCACATCCTTGTCTTGATGGCAGCTCATTGCATCATAAGGATGCCACTTCTGAACCACCCAGTGTTGCACGGCAGGCTGAACAGCCAAGCTGTTAAACGTGCAAATTTGGAAAGACCGCCAGTGATTCAGTCTACTTAACTGGACTTAGTCCAGAGAACTTTCCAGCCAACGAGGATTGGGTCTCTAATTTACAGCTGGCAAGCGACCCTGTTAAATACTTCCAGGTCCTTAATAGAACTGTTTAATGTCTACCTTTAACACAAGAACCACCTGCTTTCAGACATAGCACTCTGCAGTTTTGACCGCAGGGTGCATGGTTATAAAATTCACAGCTTCTTAAGCTAGAAAACCACAGAGGAGACCGGAGCCTACCAACTGCCCTCTGAAGTGGAGGGAGCAGCTTCTGCCAAGGACACCCAATGTAATCTTAGGTAGATAACTGGCTTTTTTTGTTGACAACAAAAAAACCTCTTCTGCCTTTTAGTTTCTGTTAAAATGTACACGTTTCATCTACGAGGTTTATATTGGTTTCATTATTGAAAGCTTAGTTTTTCAAAAAGTGTGTATGTTTTCTAAATTGACTCATGAAAATCCAACTTAACAGATAGGTTTTAAAGACAGGGTTTTACTATATGTGAGGAATCATGTTTCTTGTCTTACATTGTGTATTTGATTGTGTGTGTGTTTCTAAGTGTGTGTGTGGGGGGGTTGGAAAAGTGCCTGTAGGGGCCAGAATTAAACCATGGGTGTTGTTCCTTGGGTAATCTCCAGCTTGTTCTTCAGGACCCTGTGGTCCTCTCATTGGTCTGGAGCTCCTAGTTTATTAATTAAGATAAACTAGCTGGCCAGTGAACCCCAGCATCCCCAATTTCCACCTCCCTGGTGCTGCTATCACACCTGGGTTTTTCTGTGAACCAAAATCCCAGGGGACCAAACTTGGGTCATCACACATACACAGCAAGCATTTTATCAAAAGAGCTAGCTCCCTAGTCCCATAATGAGTTTGGTTGCTTTCAACATAGTGAGAGCAATGTCTCTTGAATAGATCTTGTACCCCACCCAGGCAAATATTTATCAATGTTTTCTTTCATTTAAAGTTGATGCTAACATTATACAAAGATGTTATCAGCCATCAGATTGTAGGTGAATCTTCTAATATCAGCTTGTAAAGGATGGAATATATCCCATTTGTCTAGTTATAACACTCAATATAGTCTCTCAGAACATCGCTTCTCATGCTCTGAAACCATGTCTAGGAATCCAATGTGACGTTTTAGCTTGAATAAGTGACACACCAACCCCAGATACTCTAGTGGCTGAGTCAGATGAAATGTAAGTTCAAGGTCAGCCTGGGCAACTTATTGAAATCCTGTCCCCAAACTAAGCAAACAAATAAACAAACAAACAAACTTACAGTAAGAATTTGTGCAGGTCTTGTTCAGGTAAACACAACTGTAGTGAGTTCATAAGTGCAAGAACCAAAAGAGACCATCACTGCTTAAAGTGCTGAGAATAACTTATTTTAACATGCTACTGAATCTTAATAGTGTATGTGTGTGTGTGTATGTGTGTCTATGTGTGTCTCTGTGTGTGTCTGTGTGTGTCAGTGTGTGTATCTGTGTGTGTCTCTATGTGTGTCTGTGTGTGTATATGTGTGTGTGTGTGTATCTGTGTGTGTCTCTATGTGTGTCTGTGTGTGTATATGTGTGTGTATATGTGTGTATGTGTCTTTGTGTGTGTCTGTGTGTATCTGTGTGTCTGTGTGTCTGTATGTGTATCTGTGTGTCTGTGTGTGTATATGTGTGTGTCTGTATGTGTATCTCTGTGTGTGTGTGTGTGTGTGTGTGTGTCTCTGTGTCTGTGTGTGTCTGTATGTGTATCTGTGTATGTGTATCTGTGTGTGTGTGTGTGTGTGTGTGTGTGTGTGTGTGTGTGTGTGTTACTGAGGATTAGACTCATGGCCTTGTTCTCTGGAGCACACACACTAGACTATCACTATGCTATAGCTGCAGATTTTGGGTAACTTTTAAAAGATTTTTTTTTAAATAAGTGTATGTGGTTTCTGGAACCCCACAGTATGTCAAAATTTATCCAGTTTTCTTCGCCTTCTCATGTGTGGAAATGGGACTAGACAAGCAACAGTCATACAACTTGGGAAGTCATCTGAAAGCAGCTTCAAAGGTGTGGGCTGATTCACAGAATCTCCGTGAGGGTTTTAAGTCATTCCTCTGTGTCTAACAGAGGGAAATAGTGCTTGCCGATCTATCCCAGAAATATGTGCCATGAATTAACCTGAGGCTCCAGTTTCAAACAGGATACAGCGACTGAGACAAATCATTTGTTATTGCTGAAAGCCCCTGGGAATGGTTGTCTCTCACCTGGGGTCTACATCAGCTATTCTGAATTTATTCTCCATTTCTCTCTTGCCTCCTGTGTTCTGTATTTTCACTGGATGCACGCTGCTTGGCTACCCTCCTTTTGTCTAAGTTGACTCATCATAAGGAACATTTTTATCCATTATATTAGCTATTGTACATAGGGGAGGATTGAGGCAGAATTATCACAAAGTCAGGGGCTGGATGGAAGCGGGGGGAGCTTATTGATGATGCTTATGCATGGTCATCTCACTAATCAACATACCCACCCACTTGAACCCTTCCCCATAGCATCTCCCTTTGCCAGAAAGTGTAGAACTAAGTTATTTATTTAAGTCATTAACTCTCATTCATATTCTCTCTGTGTGTCCCTATACATACATTTTCTCTCTCCCCCCACCCAGATGTCTTTCTTTGACAGGGCTTTGCAGGCCTGAAAAGCACCGTGCTAGATCAGGCTGGCCTTGAACTCACAGAGATCAGCTTGCTTCTGCCTCCCAAATGCCGTGATTAAAGGTGTGCACTGCCACATTCAGCTCACAGTAATTTTGTAGAGATATTTTTTTCCAGCCATGCAGTTAGACTGAGGTCAGCCTGTATCTCACTGACTCTTACTAACTTCCAAGGCTGCTGTGTGTTTAGCTTTAGGGTTCCTTTTGGCGTGGTATCAAATACCACTGGGCTTACGAAGTGTTAAACGTGCCTTTCTACAGCCTGACCCTGCTGAGGGGGAGGGGAAACGGTTTTAACCTAAAGGAAAACCTTTTGTATTTTAAGTTTTTCTAAAAGAGGAATGCTATAAAGGATTTGGGTGATCAGATTTCAGTGAAAGACCAGCAGCCTTGCTGCCCTGCCTTCTCAGATCACTCTGTTCATGAGATAAGCACGGTGTCATGCTACAAGGAAACACTCCTGAGGAATCCCCCTTCCTCTGCAGGACAACTTACTAGAGAATGGCTGTTTCACTGCTGTGTGCCCGTGCACCTGTGAGAGAGAGACACACACACAGACAGACAGCCTGAGGGACAGAAAAGAATGAATAAGGAGCACAAACCAGCAGGAAACTTATCGTCAGCCAGATACACGGTGGACTGGGAATATAGCTCAGCAGTGGGAGGTAACCTAAAGCACAAGGGAAAGAATTTGAGTTTTACACCATCAAGGTCTCCTAACACTGCCTGTTTAGCAAGCCTGTCCCACAGTACGAAGTGAAAGATCTCAGCCACTGATCTTTGCTGATCACAATATAAATCTTAAAAAACGGGAAAAACATACGTTCTCATCCATAACCCAAAACTCGGCCAGCGGTGGTTAACACAAAGGCTTACAACTATGTTCAGCCCTAAATGGGAGCCTATGTCACCCCCCCACCCCCAGGCTCAGGGAGCATCAAAGAAAAGGAGGCAGAAAGAACCGGAAGGGGCTGGAGCATGGGGTTGTGGAATTCCGTCTTCTGGACATGCCATGACTCCTGCTCATGGCCTCTCAGCAGCCATGATTAGTTACATGTAATCATTCACACGTAAACTTACACAAGATTGGGTCCATCAGCTTTCCACTATGGAGAGGGGAAGGAGGAGTGTACCTCCCTCGGGAGCCCTTGGCTTTTAGTGGTTGCTTGGGAAGTTGATGGAGCCACTGCTTCAGTAAATGACCCTGTACCCATGCTCATGAAAGCAACTGTAATTAAACTCAATCACACATCACAGGCACCACGCCCACACACGTGCATACACACATAGAAGAGTAGAAAGCGGGGGGATGGGGATGTGTTTGGAAAGAGAAAGGGCTCAGTGGGTGTGGGAATGGATAACGGAGGGTAATGAAGTGGGGGAGGGGTAGTGTTGGGAGCCGACTTTAAGCAGAAAGCGGCTAGAAAGCAGCTATCAGCTTTGCAGCCATCTTGAGCCATATACCCTGACATGAGACTTGGTTTTTAACAGCCTACAACAGCTGAAGCACACTCTGATATCCCACATAGCTTGTTTTGCTGTTTAGTGTTAGCTACAAGGAGCACGTGGTATCCACACGTACAAGGCATGCGGTGCACGTGTTATCCACGTGCTATCCACACCATACATGCCTGTAAGGCGCACGTGCTGTCCACGCCTGTAAGGCTTCCATCATATCCACACCTGCAAGGCATGTGGTATCCACGCGCCTACAAGGCAAGTGGCAAAAGCTTATAAATACTCAGGATTTCCTTGTATGTGGGGTAGTAGTAGTAGTAGTAGGTGTAGTGGTGTGTGTATGGTGGAGACAGTAAAGAAGACTTTACTACAGATCCTCTGGCTTGTCTCTATTCTTTGAGTCTCTTCCCCTTCTTCCCCCCACTCTCTCTCTTGCTAAACCCTGACCCGTGGACCGGAGCAGCAGCGCAGGCTGAGACGTTTTTGGCCCCCAAGCCAGGAAGAGTGCGGGTCTTTTACAGGGTAGGACAATCCAAATACACCATGTACATCTATACATTGTCAAATGACAAAAGAAACAAAGAAAGAGAGAAAGAAAGAAAGAAAGGAAGGAAGAAAGGAAGAAAGAAAGGAAGGAAGGAATGAAGAGTTCAGCATATATACATCTGTCTACTTCAGATGAAACCAGTTTTTTTTTTTTTCTCCCAAAGAAGCTATGTGTAAGATTTGACCCTGGCTGTCAATTATTTTTTTATTTCTATCACTTTAATATATAATTCTTATGTCTCCAGTCACAAACACTAAAAGTGTTCGGGGATGCAGAATTAAGACAGACAAACCCAATCATCGAACATAACCAACCACACACAATACCCTCAGCACTATTGAAACATAAGCTCACTCTAAGTCTTCCAGATAACCAACAAGTTCATAAGTTTAATGAGAGACTTTTCAGTCCTCCTGCCAGACTTTTGCCGTAGAGAGTGAGTCGAAATAGATGGAAACTGTCTGGTTTCATAAAAACTGTATCTGCTGTGATCTCAGAAAGCAGACCACTGCCAAGTCTGTGTTGATTTCTTTGGGGGGGCTAGGACTTGTGCGTGCACATGACTGGCCTTCGCTATGAGCAAGGCAGAAATGTAGGTTGTTTGTATGTGTCTGAGTTTGCGTGTCAAAGCAGGAACGTGACAGATGAATTTAAATAATACCTGAAATTATTCAAGCCTTGAGATAGTTCTAAAAATCCAGCATTAGCCCCAGGAATGTCTCTAGGCCACTGAGGAGACCTGTTATGGAGTGACATCCACCTGTTGGAAACATGGAATCCAGATAGCGCCAAGGATGCATGTGGAGAGAGGGGAAGAGTGTAACAGAGACAGCATTTCAAAACAGGACTGGCTCGTGACTTCGTGATAAAGTGAAAGTCTGTTTTCCATTTAGTTTAAACTCTGAGTTGCCTATGAAGACATCCTATAAAATTTTGACATATAAAAATAACCAGAAGCAGAAGGTGCTTTTATTTGGTGTGAGGCCATGTACTTATTTCTCAGGGTTAACTGACAGCAGTCAATTACTCCAGGGATTGAATTATTCTCGCCTGACTATAAAACACGCAGAGATATATGGCAAGATCTGGTGAACCCACGTGCTGGAGAAGCAAAATCGTCTCCCTTGGTACAGTGAGCCTCCTGAGACTGCATGGGTCAACGGCATCTTATATGTAAATCACTGGTACTCATAGTGGGTAAGAGAAGCACAGGAGTCCCAGAGAATGTTTTAGGACTCCGTGTGTGGCTGAGGTGATAGCTCAGTGGTTAGGAGTACCTGCTGGCCATCTGGGCTTGGCTGTGCTTGCCTTTTAACCCCAGCAGGGGCAGAAGTAGGTGGATTTCTGTGAGGTGAGGCCAGACTGACCTACCTTGTGAGTTCCAGGCCAGCCAGAGCTACAAAGAAAACTAACATTCTATATGCAGCACCCATATCGGTCATTCTTAATAACCTGTAACGCCAGCTCTAGAGGATCTGATACCCTGTTCTGGTCTTCTCAGGCACCTACACATATGTGCACACACTTACACACACAGTTACACATACATAAGTAATTAACTTTGCTCTGTATGGTTCTAAGGCTGGTCCTAAGAGATAATTAAACATCATGATGATAACATATATTGAAGAATATGAAGGAGAGGGGGAAAGATGTATATGAAGGTTTGGAGGGAGGAAAGGGGAAGGGATTAATGTTGTAATCAAATTATAATCTTCGAAACAAAAGAACTTACAAGTTTTATCACGTGATGGTATTTGCTGCACACTTTAAAAATTTCCTCCTACTATTCTAGAATGTTCTACATACTGTGTCAATGTTGGAAAGCTACAAAGAGAAATCAGTCACCTGACAAACTGGGACCCAGGAAATCTGATCGATCCATTTAATGTCACACAGGAGCCATTAAGTCTAATCACCAGCTACTACTACAGCCATTTTCTGTCTCGCCCATGAAGCTTTCCACAGGCAGAGGATCCAAAGATCTGTTCCTTTCACTTCTTCACAGCTGATGGTTGCTGAGGATGAGAGTCACCCAGCCATTGGCAGGTCACCCACATCCTAGTGAATGGTCCCACATCCATGTACATATGGGCATCACTAATGGGACTCAAGATTATTAATAACAGAAAAAAACTAGACATGGAATTGTGATGAAGATAAGATGAAGTACTGGGGCAAGCTAGAGGTATGTATGTAATGATGGGTGGATATAATGGAATTGTATTATAGAGAGGTATGGGATTTTCAAAGAATAAACACAAAGTATTGCTTTTAAAAGACAAATCCATAATGGGTTATAACATATTTTAAAAATAGAAAAGAGGTTACCAAGGTCCAAGGGAGGTGCATGTTTTCAATGTGGAATCCAGGGGGAGTGGGAGGAAACATTTAGGGTGGGAGATAGGATCAAGATACGTCAGACGTATGTTAGCAACTGTCAAAGAATAAATCAAATATTTAAAAATAGTTAAATCATAAAGGTTGGGCAATATAGTTTGCATTTTAATGACTGGTGCAACTTCAATATCTAAGATAGACCTGGGTGTTTAATGTTTTTTAAATTAAAATTGGATGTCTAAAAATATAACTTCAAATGTTAGACATCGAGAGGGACATAAAGAGAAACAGGTCTCTTTGGTGATAGCCATGGGGAACCAATGCATCCCAAGGATGGGGCATTGCTAGAACCTTGCCAGTTATGACATAACACACCCGAGCGGATAAGAAAGAGGGGCACCATGCTTACAGGGCTGCCCTTGAGTGTCTAAGCAAACACAGATTTCTGCTGAATTTTACACTGTAACCAGAACTGAGACGAAACGCAAGGCCAGAAGTGCTGTCCGCAGACTCATTTCTGAGGATGATGGAACAAGCATTTTTCTTTTTGCTGTGTTCCCACATTCTGATTTCGGCATCCCACAGGATTGTAAAACATATTCAACAGTTTTATATTGGAGGGAACATATTTTTGGCTCCCAAAGTATCCATTTTGGTTCAACTTACTGTCTTTGTATGAAAAGGAAAATGAACTTTATTTAACTCCCTTTAAAGAATAATGCTATGGATCACTTGGACATTAAGATAAAGTCTCCTTTAGGGAAATATAATTTATTAGTTATTACAATTCCTCTGTCACTCTCTCTCTCTCTGATATTGTCTGTCTGTCTATCTGTCTGTCTGTCTGTCTCCTCCTCCTCCTCTTCCTCCTCCTCTTCCTCCTCCTCTCTCCCTCTCTCTGCCTCAAATGTTTGTTTGTGCAGCCAC
This sequence comes from Rhabdomys pumilio, assembly GCA_030674055.1. Classification (NCBI taxonomy): domain Eukaryota; kingdom Metazoa; phylum Chordata; class Mammalia; order Rodentia; family Muridae; genus Rhabdomys; species Rhabdomys pumilio. The sequence goes on from JANHMN010000018.1 coordinate 37,619,135, forward strand.
AGTGATGCTGAAGAGATGATGCATATGTGGAGGTCGGAGGACAACCACTGGAGTTGGCCCTTGCCTGTGCACCTTGTTTGAGACAGTCTCTAGTTTACCCTTGTGTATGCCAAAAAGTGGCTGGTCTATAAACTTCCAGGGATCTTTCAGTCTCTCCCTCCCATCTGGCCATAGAAGTCCCTGGGTTACAGATAGTCCTCATCACACTCAGTCTCGTGAAGGTTCTGGTGAACTGTAATTAGGTCCTTACTACAAACAGTTTACCCACTCAACTATCTCCTGAGCATGGCTTAATAAAATTTTAAGTTTTTTTTTAAATAATCCTAGGCCATGAGTTTCAGAGAGAATTAAATGTGATTAAAAGTAACTAGAAACTTGGGGCTGGCGAGATGGTTCGGGGGTTAAGAGCCCTGGCTGCTGCTCTAGAGGTCCTGAGTTCAATTCCAAGCACCTACATGGTGGCTTACAATCATTTATAATGGGCTCTGATGCCCTCTTCTGGCATACAGTCATGTATGCAGACAGTGCATTCAGATACATAAAATACATAAATCAATAAATCTTTAAAAAAAAAAAAAACAGATAAAAACTAGCCAGAAATTTGATGATGCTCTCTGAAAACAATAAGACTCAACCCAGATTCTTTAAAAAAATTCAAACAAATATAATATTAGGTTATCAGATTTATTTTTAAACTTCATATATATTCATGAATTTAAAATTAATTCATACTTGCTTTAAACATTAAGGTATGTCTATTTGGCCATAGAAGTTTCTCTGGGGGGTGGGTTGTCTGTCAGATTGTATTTCCAGCCTATTACATGAAACTTCATTGAACGTAGTTGCAGATTAGGATCATAAGGTAAAGCTTTGGAAACGAACAACCAAGAAAATGTAATTTGGCTTCATGATGGTGACGCTATAACGCTAAATGGCTACAAATATTAACGTAGTGTTATAATTTTCTTTATATGTACTAAAGATTATTTTACAGGGCAAGTGAGATGGCTCAAGTGGATAAAGGTGCTTGCTACCAAGCTTGATGACATGAGTTCAACCTCAGGAACACCCACATAGTGGAAGGAGAGACCTGACACCTGAGGTCCTCTGACATCCACACATACACAGTGGTATGCATGTTCCCAAACACACACACACACACACACACACACACACACACACACACACACAACTAAAAATACTTTTAAGAATATGATATATACTCAACTGAGCATACAGAACGTATTTATATGATTCTTCAAATACATTCTATTCAGCATTCTTCCTACAGGTGGTTGTTACTGTTTAAGGAGCCATTTTGTGTTTAGGATCATACAGATGGATGAGTCTGACCAGTTTTAGGGAACTTTATCTTCATTTCTTTGAAAATTACTTTTCAAAGACTAGGGGGGGTTGGGGTTGGGGTGGCTCAGCCTTTCAGAGCACTGACTACTCCTGCAGAGGACCTGGGTTTGATTCTCAGCGCCCACATGGTGGCTCACAACCATCCATCACTTCCGTTTCAGGAGATCTGATGCCTTCTTCTGGCCTCTACAGGCACCAGACGTGTACACGGTGCACAGGCATACATGCAGATAAAATGTTTGTAGTCATAAAAACAAATCTCAAAACTTATTTTTAGATACTGGTTAACATTTTGCACCCACTGAAGAAGCCAAATGGTGTGAAGTCCTTTGTCGGGGTTAAATGATGCAGCTGAATGATCTGTGGTGAGATTGTATAAGGCAGGATAAAGAGGCTCAGCCAAGGCTGGTGTAATGCTTAGCAACAGCGCTTAGCAACAGCGTATCAAAGTCTACTTAACTTGATCAGTGCACACGATGGGACAGTCAGGCTTCACAGATGAAAGGAAGGCTCAGACACTCCACTCTTACTACCTGTCATTTCTCCTCTTATTTTTCTGTTGCGGCTTTTCTGCTGAGCAGATCGGTTTAGGAGCGAAGCTTCAACTACAAACAGAACTGTGAAAAACTGGGATGGTTTTGTGTTTATGAACTAAACTACAGAGGGAAATGAAATAAAAAAAAATTGCTTGCAGGTCATGAAGTAGTAAAAAGACCATTTCTCATCAGGAGTGACTCATCCTAGCTCCTGGCTGCACGAGGGAGATGTCCTGAGAGCCATTTAGCCTGGCTTCCTCCTTTTGTTTTGGTCACATTTGGCCTATGAAATTTTACTTAGTGATAAATCAATAGCTTTCTGAAGCAATCCAGAGGTTGAGGTACCATACCTTAGCTTGAGATTAGGCCAGTTTCCAACAGTTTCTAAACTGACCTTGTTATACTTTTGAAACTTGGTCACACATATTTATGTGGAACGGTGTCCTTAGCTTTGATGATCATAAAATCAAAACGTTGATAAACTCTAGACAAGGCTGAAGATCTTTTAGACTTTGCACTACCAACTATTTCACCAAAATATAATCTTTATAAAAAGTAGTGGCTACTGGAGGAGAATCTACAGCCACAAATTTACTAAACCAGCCTAATCCCTAACGGCAATTCATACACATTCATCTTTATACACACAGATAAACATAGTCTCCATCTCTCATCAAGAAAGCCTCTCTTTACAACCAACAGAGGCCATTATAGAAAGTCAGAACCAATCAAAATGCAAGATTGTGAAGTTCAGCCCCAGTGGATCCAGCTACAAAACACTACTGTACGAATGGCTTGGGAAACATTGTGGAAGAGACGGTGAAAAGACTGTAAGGACCAGGAGCTCAGGGAGTTTACTATGAACTTGTATCTCCTAGGATTGGCAGAAGCTACACCCACTAATTCCCACCAACACTACTGTCCAAATATGAATTGACCAAGGATGATGCCAATGGACATACCAAAGTAGATAGAGAAAAACTCATGATGTCTCCACCCTACACAAAGAAGTACAGGCAAGTGCAAAGTGGGGATGGAGAGCTAGTCTTCCCCAGGGAAGAACACGCCAAGTGGTTATCAGGTGCCAAACAGCCCTGAAAACATATATTCAGGTAGAGTTATACAGAGAGAGGTAATAGCAATTAGTAGAAAAAGAGGCTGTGAATTTGTAAGAGAGTGAGGGGGTATATGGGAGGGTTTGGAGGGAGGAAAGGGAAGGGAGGAATATTGAAATTAAATTATAATCTCACAAACAAGCAACACAATGACATAAAGTATAATCTAGGCACGACATAAATCGGACTCAAATGGGTTATTTAGAGAGAGAGAATGCTAAATTTGGAGAATGGGAAGTAGGGTTCGTCTGGGAGAACTTAGGAGGAAGAGAGGGAGGGGAAGGGATCAAATGCATTATATGAAATTCTCTAAGAAGGAATAATTGTTTTGAAAGAATAAAAGAGATAAAGATATCCATTTCAGGAGTATGCATCTTAGAGGGCTTCCTGTTGCTATGATAAACACCATGACCAAAACAACATGGCAGAGCGGGGGTGGAGGATATTTTCTTTTCTTTTGCAGGTTACAGTCTCTCACATAAATAAATAAATAAATAAATAAATAAATAAATAAATAAATAAATAAATAAATAAATGCTAAGGCAGGAGTTTCAGTTGGAGACTGAAGCAGAAACCATAAAGGAACATTGGTTACTGGCTTATTCCTTCTGGCTTGCTCAGCTACCCTTCTTATAAATTCCAGGAGAGGACCACCTCCCTAGAAACGGTACCACTCACTGTAGGCTGTGCCCTTTCCTTAATCAAGCAAGTGCCCCACAGACGTACCCACCGGGTGATCTGGTGAAGGCAATTTCTCAACAGAGGTATGCCAACTCACATTGATAAAACCTATTTTCCCCTTTAACAAATGATAAAATTATTAATGTAGCAAAAAGTTATTTTAAAATAAGTTATGATGTATTTAGGGTTGCTTAAAATTTTCTTCAGGTGAAACAGGGTCAAAAATACAAAAAGTTTAAAGATCCCTGCTGTAGGAGATGACTGGAGGCCAACTCATGACCAAGGTCTATGGCCAGCATTGGCAAACTCGAATATCCACTAATGCCAGAAGTTTCTAAAAACAGATTTTTCAATTCACATTTTTACAAGAAGTCCCAATGTCCCGTTATGCTTTATTGTTATGTGATCTGGGAGATGGGGCTGGCCTTTGGCCACCAGTTTGCTCACCATGGCATGAGGTTTAAGGTTAGTTTCTTAAAACGTGTGTGCCATATATGCAAAGGGAAAAGGCGATGATGTGAGCAGAAGCCTTATCTTAAATCACTCTTACAAGAGCGGCTCATGGCAAGTGTGATTTGTCTGTTCTACAAATGTGGATGTTAAAAGATGGGGAAAGCAAGAAGTTTCCCCCAGTTACGTTAGCAGTTAAGCCTGCATTTCTAACCTTCAAATTTCAAGTTGTAGATGGTTACTTTGGGTCAGTGGTCTTCATAGCTCATCAACAAATGTCTCAGGTGTCACACGGCAGATTCCGTATGGTGTGATCACTAGTATTGACTCTCAACGTACATCATCTAGAATTACTTGGGAAGGGAATCTCAATACTGGGCTGTCTAGAAGGTTTTCCCATGTGAATACTTATGATAGACTCTTCTTAACTGAGTTCAATGGAGTTAGAAGATCTAACCCACTATGGGAAGTACCATTTTGTAAGAATGGGTCCCAGACCATTTAAAGAGTAGAGAAAATGAGTTGGGTGCTTTGTTCTTAATTTTCTTCTCTACTTTATTCTTTCTCTGCTTTTACATTAGTTATGGTATTGTAAAAGCCAAATAAACCCTTGTCCCCCAAGAGTTTGGCAGGGTGTTTTATCACAGTGACAGAAACGTGAATAGCACATGTGGAACGTGCACTTTTATTCTGTACCATCACAGTTCAAAGGGTCCCCAGAACAGACAAATAGACTCCCATACTGTAGGAAATGCTGTGATTCTGAATTCCAAACAGATTGCACGGTCTTCAAACTGCGAAACTGACACGCACGTGGCAAGCAGTATTCTCTGGTTGCCTCGAGACTGAGAAAGAGTATTTGGGAAGGATTCTCCATTCCAAAATGAACATGGAGAGATTTTGAGTGTAGGATTCATGCACAGATTTTAAATATCTTAGGATCCATAAGAAAATATACCAAGTTGGAGTTAGCAGAAAAAGAACAGCTAGGGTGCCATCCCTATTTTCACTAAGGAAATCTCTCTTCTCTTGTCTGGGCAGGTTCAGAGCAAAAGCACAGGACAGAATCCCAGGGTAGCAGCAGAAAGACATTTATATACAAAGTTCTATGGCAACAATGAGTCAAGGTCCAGGTGGACACATTCTCTTTGTGCCAGCTCACCAGTGGTGTCAATTGTAGTTCAATAGTGTCTTTGTGACACATAGTCTTGATAAGGCAATGATTTGTCTATCCCCAAGAGGGAACTATAGGGTTCCATCACTGAAAACTGGGACCTGTATCCTATGGTTTATTAACTTACATTAAGGTATCACATCCAGGGGTTTTGCGATCTGATACACATTCATTCGAATGTTACTTTGGGTATTTTAATGCACACCCCACTGACTTTCCATTGCTGCATCAATACTGAAGATAAATTTTAAATAACAGGGGTTTAGCCCTACTACAAGGTACTGTCAAGATCGCTATAGTAGTAAAAACACCCACCAAAGGCTCAAGGAAGAAGCCAATATTTATTTTCAATATTGTCTTCTCCCTCAAAGTCCATATCCCTGGTATCTCTAGAACTGTCCTTCCTACTTTCTATCTGCATTTATACTACAAGCAAGTACACAACCCTTCATGTTCACACCCTAAGTGTCAGTTTTTAGCACTTCTTACCTGGAATTAAAGATGAATCCATTTCTGTTGGCTCTCAGCTCACTTTGTGTCCCTCCAATCACGTTTCTACCCAGCAGCTGGAGTGAGTTTTTAACACACCTACCTCAGTAAGATCTGGACACTGATTTAGCATGAATCCCATGCTCCTCACCATGGGTGAGAATGTTACCTGGGCTCTGCAGCTCTACTGCACCCACCCAGGCCTCAGGACAACTTCTCAGTCTGATGCGTTAACTTCATTCTTAACTATTTCCTGTCTTGAAATCCCTGCACACTTCCCTTGGCTGATCCTTCAGTTATCACAGAAGATGACCCTTCTCTACCAACCCCTAAATCCAGAGACAGTCTCTGTTTTCTTTGTTTAGATCTATTTTCCTTCGGGAGCTTGCCAACAGAGCATAGCCCAAAGCTTTCAAATCTCAGAGTCAAAACACACCTTTCTTCTGCGTAAGTCGGTTACCTCGGGTATTTTGTGATAGTAACAGAAATCTGAGTATCAGTAAGCTTTCTACTATAATTGTCCAGGTAGAAAACCTCAAGTGCAAAATGACTAGCGAGAATAGCTGGTTATGTCAGCCAGGGTGAAGAGTAGACATTGTCACTATACACATACTGAAATAAATCACAGTCATGCTTAAGCAGACCATCAATCCCATTTTGCAAATGGGAAGAGAGCAGATCTCTAGAGGACTCAGGGACATGGTTATGGTAACAATCTTGAATATGTCTTTAGATAAACACTAGCTGTGTTCATTGCTTCTATTGTCCATTCATATGTTTTTAGTACAACACCGCTCTAGACTCTCTAATGTGCTAAGTTCTATAATTCCAGGGAGGGTTGCTATCTTATTTCTTTTCTTTTCTTTTCCTCTCCTCTCCTCTCCTCTCCTCTCCTCTCCTCTCCTCTCCTCTCCTCTCCTCTCCTCTCCTCCCCTCCCCTCCCCTCCCTTTCCTTTCCTTTTCTTTCCCTTTTACTACTTTATCCCCAGCTATATACCTGTATCTATCTATAGTTAAGTGAGGAACTAAGCAGACGCTCAGGGTGTGAAATGCAGAAGACCTCAATAGCAGCTTCAAACAGTGGTATTTTCACCTTCAACCTTCTACACTTCTGGGAAATCTAGGAATCCATTCAGGAACCATCAAAACGTCATGCAAATTCATCCAGGATAGCTTGTCACACATGGCATCCAAACACCCACCCAGGGCAAGAGTAATCCATTTTCGCTACTTTCACCAACCAAAGACCCACCAGAGGCTGTACCTGACCACCATCAACTTTACCCCAGTGAGATCTAGTCCAGCTGAGCCAGGAAGCAGGAAAAAGAACAGGAAGCTTCAGTTTATACAGAAGAAGAATCTGCCTCTGGAAAGAGCTTTGTCAATCATGAATTTGGACAAAGTAACCCAAGAGGATGTGGACATGGTATTTAGAAGGAGCAAGGGCAGAGATGCTTCCTGAGCATGCCAAGGACACAGTGAATGTAAATAGCTTAACTGTTCACCAGGTGGCAAGAATGAAATAGAGTCCCAGGCGAAGGTTATCAGCCAAGCTCCTGGCACCTGTCTTAACATTCAGCGTTCATAGCGACTTTCTAGTTGCCACTGGTTTATGTCTGTTGGGTATATTCCAAGGATCTTGTTGATTCAAGGGCAGACAAGGAGCTGTGGCTGAAGTACATAGGTAGACTCCATGCCTGGCATACACAGGCCCTGGGTCTACTTCTTAGCACCAAAAAAAAAAAAATGCTTTAAAAATCAGTTGAGTACCAACTGTCCCCAAACAGCCCAACTCCCTGTTCCCAGAGCTTCTACACTTTCTAGGTCAACTGGGACAGTTTTTCCTTAAGAGAGTTTTACCACATGAGTGGGTTGGCTTTTCTCAGCATCTTGGATGTGAGGGAACATCATGTGCATACTTATTTAGAGAAACACTGGCTGTGTTCATTGCTTCTATTGTCCATATGTTTTTCCTTTTTTTTTTCTTTTTTAATATTGGGGGATGCTACAACTTACAAAATTATGACTAAATGCCTGCTGCCACCCCGGTCAGCATGTTCTCTATCGAAACGCCTCCTGGGCAGTCTGACAAGGTTAGAAACAACCACAAAAGATTCTCAGAATGACGGTCACAACATAGAATCCTTTAATGAGTATTACCTTTGCATTCCTGAGACCTCCTAGGCAGGTGAAGTGGAAGAAGACTGCTATTTATATGTGAAAAATAACCTTCAAAATAAAGTTGCTAACTGACCTCCTTGTGCTCTGAAAGGCTGCCTGTCAGCAAGTGAGCCGAGTGATTGTCCTCTGAGTTTGTTCAAGTTGTCACCATGCCACAAGAGGCTCTAGCATCAGAATCAAACTTACTTCAAAGACAAGCGTCTCGTTGGTGGGTCCTGGGGCATACAGTCGTTCAGGGTGGTTAAAGGAACGCTGGTATTCAAACGTGGTCCCTGCAAAGGTGAAGTCCCCAGGCCAGTCGATGCTCCAGCCCCCTGTGAGGTAATACTTTTGACTGAGACTTCGAACAGCAAGATAGCTGGAAGAAAGCTGCAACTCCTGAATCTCAATGCTTCGGGCCCCAGCCGGGATGGTGACCACAGGGTAATACTCTAAATGGACACAGAGAAATATGCCATGTTTAATACTGTAGATTGGAGAATGGTTACTGGACATGTAGTAACCATTCTGATGGGGTCTTTGACACTAGCCAATTCTATTTAATAAAGTGAAAAGACTAATGATTTCATTTTCTGTTTTTAAGATTTGTTCTTTCCTTTTCTCTGTCTCTCTATTCCTGTCCCCCACCTCTGTGTGTGTGTGTGTGTTTGTGTGTTCGTATGTGCACGTGTGCGCACACGTGCAGGTGTGTGTGTGTTTCTATGTGTACCTATGTGTCATAGCATGCACAAAGAAGTCAGAGGACAATTTTAAAGAGTCAGTTCTCCTCCCCGCCATCCTCCTTGGGTTCTGGGGTTCAAATTTATGTTGTCAGGTTTGGTGGCAACTACCTTTCTCTGATGAGCCATTCTGTGGCTCTACTCAATATACTTCTGAGGTACAATGCATAGATGACTCTGCTCACCCAAAGGTCCTAAGAACCTTATCATGTGGCAAGAGCTACCCCTAGTGTTTGGTGAGCTAGGGTTACATTAACACAGTCCCCTCCCCATTTAGAGGCAGAAGTGGGACCGGAATGGGACTAGCAAATGGCTCTTACCGTTTGCTTTGTGCTGACTGAGGTACAGGCCTTTATAAAACTTGCAGGTTGAGTTATCGCCTTTGCACACACCACATGCATCAGACACCGCCTTAGAGCCAAGTTCATGGTCGCATCCTACCGGCTGAACAAGAGGAACAAGAGGAGGGAAAGAATCAAAGGTGAGCAGATCCAGTGAAGACTAACAGAGGTGGGGGATGGGCAGCTCTGCTAAGGTGAAAACCAGAGCCTTAAGTTACACTGAGGTTCAAAGACTTCCTCTGAAACTCTTTGTAAATAACTTTTATTCATTCTTCAAAAATTTTATTCATGCATATAATGCATTTTGATTATATATAGCCCCCCCTAATTCTCCTGGAAGTCTCCCACACATCTCCTCCCACCTTTTTCCTTTTGAATATTATTGCTATAACCTGCTGGTTCTAATGAGTACTGATAGTATGCATACAGAAGTGTGGAGTCAACCACTGGGATATGGGCAACCTACTGGTGGTAACTCCCTCCTAAGAAAAGCAACTCTTCCTCTGCAAGCAAATGCATAGTTGATCAAACTGCATGACTGATCTGAGGCTTAGACTCCAGCTCTAGGAAACCAGAATAAAGAGTCCTGAGCTATTACAAGATTTCCAGGCCAACTGTATGAACGATGCATAAAAATGCTGAGCAGTACACATTCAGTCTCCGTCTGTGCATGTGCATATATATAAACACATGTATACATACATGCACTCAAGCATAAGAGGGCATCTAGCCACACATATGCACAAACACATACACTCACATGAAAAACTACCCATGTGAATAAAAATAGCAATTATGTATACACAAATACATATGAAGATATCCACACATGCGCATGCACGCGTGCACACACACACACACACACACACACACACACACACACCTGCCCTAGAAAAGGATGAAATGCTTATAATAAAGTTTAAGTGCAAGGGAAAGTGGGTCCCCAAAGACAGGAACTGGAAAGGGAGGACAGCTCTGTTCCTGTTTCACTTCTGAAGTTCTACTACGTGGTGAACATGCTTAGTGCGCAGGCGCTAAGACATTACCATCATTTCTGTCTTTAATTTTTATAGCAATGCAAAAGTGGCTATAACTTACACACATTCTCTATGCCTGGAAGTGGCTGAAACAGAAAAATGAAGGGGTCTTGTGACAGTTAGAGAGGGCCTAAAGGTGTACAGCCCAGGTAGACTCTTGGGCCATCCTTCTATGTGTATTGTAGAGATTCCCTCAACCATCCTCAAGGCACAGGAGGAGACATCAGCCTGACTGCACACCCTGAGGCAGAAATGTCCTCTTACTTCACAAATCCCATCGATGCAGACGTCGTTTCTGTGTGGGGAACAAGGCGTCCCATCTTTCACCTTGCCAGACATGGCGAAAAAAAACTCAAAGTTCTCAGCCTTGCAGTAGAGTTTACATCGATCTTCCTCTAGAAGCAGAGAGATCAAAGGACAGGATCAAGGCTAGCTTGGGTGCAGAACAGTGTGGTCACCAGAGAGAGCAATTAAATCGACTTCGATTAGCTAGTGCAAGCAAAGTAGGTAGCATTCTATATAATTTTGTTTGTGAGCATGACTGTGTGTATGCACAGAAGACCACATGTCTTTCAAAAGACAAATCCCACTTGAGAGTCCACACAAAGGCAATTAACTATTGATAGCAAAGAATTGTGGGCTATTTGGTTTTGTTTGAGAGAGATTCTCACTATGCAGCCATGGCTAACCTGGAAGTGCTTATGTAGATCAGGCTGGCCCTGAACTCGAAGGCATCATCCTGGCTCTACCTCTCAAGCACTGAGATTAAAAGACTGTGTCACCATGCCTGGCCTGGCACCTAAGAATTTTGTATTTATAATCTATAGACATCATAACTACATATATGGTTTCTGAGTTGTACAGACAGCCTCCCTGGACTGTAAATACTCCAGACGCTGTGGGCCCCTCAGTTGATGAATAGCAGCAGTTAGGTAAGAAGGTATCTTTGTGTCTTAATTAAATTTTAATTTTTACAAACAGTTCGGGTTATAGCCTAATGATTTAGTTAGGGACTAGATCCCCTCAGAAACTTAAGACAGCCTGTCAAAAGGTAAAGATTGATGTACTTGGAAAACAAAACCACGTGGTCAACATTGTGAAAAATATCAAATTGAAATGTCACGAGCAGAAAAATCGAAGAAACTAATTCTAAAGGCAAACACAGTACTTTTATTTGACCATTGAACCTCTGGGAAATTTCTAGTATCATAGGAAAAAGGAAAAAAAGGATAGTTATAGAGCTTTTGTTATCTGGAAGGAGAAAGAAAGCCAATGCCTGCGATAGAGACAGCTGTCCTTGGCCAGCAACTCCAGATGACGTTTCTCACAGGGGACCTTCAGTAGGCGACACTGAGTGATATCCCTAACAACAGTTTCACACAGATGTGTAAACAGTTCACAAACAGTCCTGTTTCACAAAGCTCTTCAATAGAAGGCAAACTTAAAACTTACATGTGAGACAAAATATAATGTGGTCAAAAAATGTAGATGTGTGGGTGGACAAAATGTTTTTTTTTCTCTTAAGTACAGTGTCTTTATTTTTCAAATAACAACTTTATTTAATACATGATAAGTTCAATAAATGAGATTTAGGAGGAGTTGGATGGTGTGTGTGTGTGTTTCTCTTCTGTATTAGTCTCAGGAATTGAAAAGCTCTAATAAAAGCTTATTATTTGCTTTTTGTCTTTTATTTGTTCATTTTTTTCTAGTATAGATCTCTAGGCACAACCTTGCTTTTAAAAAAGAATAAAAAGGTTTATTTTTAAAAGTTTACTGCTCATAGAGAGCTCTCCATTCATGACAGAGCCTTCCCCTGTTCTTTGTTTTTGAGACAGTCCCACTATATAGCCCAAGCTAGCTTCTGATCTCTGCTTTATCTTACTTAATTTTTAGCATGAAATTCACACAACCTAGAGTCACCTAGAAGGAGAAAACCTCAACTTAAGAATTGCTCAGGTCATACTGGCTCATAGTTATGTCTTCCAGAGAATATCTTGATTGATGATTAATATGGGAGGGCCTAGCCCACTGTGGGTAGCACCATTCCCTAGGCAAGTAGATCTAGGCAATGAAAGCAGGCTAGCTGAGCACGAACTAGAAAGTCAGTAAGAAATATTCCTCTGTGGCTTCTGCTTGAGTTCCTGCCTTGATTTTTCTGGAGGATAGACTGGGATTTGGAATTATAAGATGAAGTGAACCCCCCTCTCAGCCAGGTTTCTTTTGTTAGGGTGTTTATACCAGCAATGAAAAGCAAATGAGAACCTATCTGCCTCATCTTCCCAAGGACTGAAATTACTAGTGTGTGCCATTCCATCTGGCCTTCTGTTCTTTTTGTTTGTTTGTTTGTTTGTTTGTTTGTTTTTTGCTTTTCAAGACAGGGTTTCTCTATATAGCCTTGGCTGTCCTGGAACTCACTCAGTATACCAGGCTGGCCTCGAACTCAGAAATCCATCTGCTTCTGCCTCCCAAGTGCTGGGATTAAAGGCGTGTGCCACCACTGCCCAGCTGGACTTCTGTTCTTAAGTGGTAGGAATATGCCAAATTTTCAAATAGTGGTCAGTCTCCTCTGATTCTAACTGTCACATGCAGAAGAAGGTGGGAACAAAAGGCTCAACTGTGCTGTCTCACACTGTGGAGACACTGGGTACTGAGGAAGCAAATTCTCACAGAACGAGTGACTCAAGCTGCACACTCCCTTCTTAGCAAAGTCTGCAATGCAATAATGAAGCAGCACGGAGGCTCAAAGCATTTCCCCAGCTACAGACTTTTCTAGCTTCTGTTTATATTTCAGCACAGAACCCAGTTAGTGGGAAACAACAGAGCAGACTGCATTAGTGCTACATATGATGAAATGAATCACATGTGAATGTCAAAGAACACACAAGAAGCCCAAAGGGCAGATAGACAGCAAAGAGAAGGACACAGGGTTTTAGAGAAAGAACTCTATGTCTCTCATATGAGAGAATGGGGTCGCAGGAGTATGTGTGTGTGTGTGTGTGTGTGTGTGTATGCAAGAAAAAAATGCAGTTTTAGATGCTAGAATGAAGTAATTTGAGCTATTCCATCTGCTGAGCTGCTGCTGCGTGGCATCTTTCTCTGATCATTACTCCATCTTTTATTGAATGCCTGTCATGATAGAGAACTTATCACTTACACAGGGATCAGGTGCCCCATTTGGGCAGCTAATATTCATTCATTCGTTCTTTCCAAACATTGTAACTATTAAAGCCAGGTATGGTAACATACATCTGTCATCCCAAGACAGAGGCTAAAGCAGGAAGACTGGGAGTTCCCTGGCAGAGGGTTGTCAAGAGTTCAAGGCTAATCTGGGCTACATAATTCAGCCTGGGATATATATTAAATTCTAGGTTAGTTTCAACTAAAGAATGATACATCATCTCAAAACACATTCCTTGTATCTCTCAAAGTTGAAAGCAAGATATAACTTTCAGTTATACGAAATATGAAAAGTTCTGTATAACTTTTTATTCATTCTGTGTATGTACAGACATACATTCATTTTTTTTAAAAAAAAATCTTCCTGTTATTTCAATAATCTAACATGTCCTTTCCTAAATATGCTATCTGTGGGATGTATATGGTTTCATGAGTTTTCAGTCTGGACAACTCATATCAATTTCAATTATCATCCCTGGGAGACAAAAATCACCAAACTGTCAACAGTACATTTAGAAATGTAAGCCTATTCCAAACAAACAGATCACAGACAATAGGTGTCTTCTGGGAGAAAAAAAAAAAAGACTGCGAAAATAAACAACACCTATGAAAGTTGATAAAACACTGAACCAGGACAAGCCTCAGAAATAGAAAATAAACATGGAAACTGTTTAGCGAATTTGCATACTACCTACAGTGAGACACTGGAGTGTCACAGTGACCAAGTTACCTTCAACTTTTGTATAGGGTCTCCAACGGTACAACCATCCCCGGAAGGGCTTGTTGTTATACTCTGCACACTGCTGGGCACGGAAATCCAAGCTATTTTCATGACAAGGGTTAATGTTGCACAGCTTGTAGATGCGGCTAGATCCTGGGCAGTACTTGCCACCATACTGAGGCCTAAAAACAGAATTCAAAAATTTCAGCACTAAGCACTCCACTCTCAGCCATGGGCAATAATGCAGGAAGGGAGGATTGAGGAGAGCATCATTGTGCTTTGGGCACTTATATCTAGTTTATTACAGAATTGGAAACATATGCCTCATGTCTGGTTTCTTCCTGCTACCTTGCAGACATAACTAATCAACCACAGAGCTCCTTTTTTGTTTTCACAGAGACTTAATATGACCTTGTAATTGCAATATCATTTTCATCATACTGGAAGGCAGCTGCTGCTGTGTTTAATTGTAACTAGCACATAAAACCAAATTCATTTCCTATCTCTGACCAAATTTTTATATTCTAGAACTTTAACAACTGATGACAAAACCATTCTTGATACTTCATGTGTCACTCTGTGATCACAGTGAGATATTCTCTGCAACATTTTTGTTGTTGTTGTTTGTTTGTTTTGTTTGTTTTGTTTGTTTTTGTTTTTTTTTGGGGGGGGGGTTTCTTGATACCACATACACACTCTGTTTGCACTAGCATCTAAAGCCTCAAGTATAGATCCGCCCTGTGTCTCCAGGCTCCTATCCCGATTTTCATTATATCCTAAACATCTTCCTGGAGTTCTCGTGCACCTGCTGCCATGAAGATCATGGCATGGGGAAGAAGGGAGAGAAGATCTTATTTGCCCCATTCTCCAGCCTGGAGCTAGTACTTTGGTTATTTTCCTACAATGGGCTGTATAATTCCAATTGATTCTCCACTCTGAGGGGGAGTTACAGCCTGGTGGTCACTGGCGTAGTCACTTTTTAACTTTGGTAGCCTGCTGCTTTCCTGCCAAGCACAGAGTAGGGGAGCACCATTTCCAGAACTGAGAGTCTAATGAGGAGGTGAATAAATGTAATCTCAGCAGTAAGCTCTTAATATCTTAGCACGCAAATTCAGATTGACAAAGGCCAGGAGGAAAAATGAAAAAAAAAAAAAAAAAAAAAAAAAAAAAAAAAAAAAAGGCAACTGCAGTGCAAATTAGTGTCATTCCCACTAAACGCTAACCACTCAACGAGCCTACCCTGACTAAAGTACTTTCTTTTGCTCTCCCAACCCACAGCTTACTCTAGAGCGAATACTCAAACACGGACCGCTCCATAGAAAAGTCACACCCAGCAAAATCTACTACCAGCAGGTAACATGAAAGGAGACCCACGGTTAATAAATTGATGTGATTAAAATTCTTTGTCCCCCATGGGGACAGGCTTGCTACAGAATACTGCTGGATTCTATGCCATAGCATCTTCTAGAAAGTCCTCCTGAGATCCCATGGATGAATTTCACAGACACAGAAAGAGTCTCCTGGCCACAGTGACATTTTTATGCTGTTTCAAATGATTCTGGAGCAAATGGCTAAACATGCAGCCCCCACGGTGCTCCATCAGATCCCCCCCAAGACTTCTCAAATGATCATTTGCTAGGCAGTTAGCTTAGATTGTATTATCACTGCCTCAATATTCTTTACAAGGAATATTAGGACAAATTCTCAGCTTAAGGCTTTCTCTCTGAGGTTTTAAATGTTGGCTGCACTTGAACTGCCCATATTAAGTAAGGTTAATGACCTCCCAGTGTGTAACTTTTCCAACCTGCACAGCTGCAGTTTGGAAAGGGGGCCTCAGACTCATAAGCTTTCTCTTCTGCAGACAGATGAAGTGAAGGGTGGGTAGGTGGACTATACTCAACACGTCAATGAAGGTCCCACAGTTCAGTACGACAGCTGGACTGAACCCCAGACCTTTGGACTCTGTCCCAGACTCTCTTCCTTGTCACCTATAATTCCATTTATCTAGGCAAGACAAGCACACGGGAACTGAGATAAGCCACATGGGAACTGAGAGAAAGATCCAGTGAGCAGAGTAGTTAGGGACCCAGTCTTAAACAGTGAGGCAGCTATGCATTTAATTTCAAGCAGTTTCAAACCCTAGCTCAGTATTCTTGAGACTTTATAGATGAGTTAAACTATAAATATTTTAAATAGGTCCTTCTCTCAAATTACAAGCCACACAATGCTCTCCATGATTGGAATGCTCAGATTTCATTTTTCATTATGGGATAGAGTCAGAGTAGTCAAAGCAATGGCTGCCAAGAAGTTCAGATTTCCTTCTTCCAACCCAAGCACTTTCTCCTGAAGCCTTTGGTTCTATCTATTTGAGACCCAGTCTCAAAAAGTAGCACAAAATGGATTTGAACCCAGAATCTTCCCATTTATGGCTTCTGAATGATGTGGTTAATGGCCTGCTTGGCCATACCTGGATTTCTGTGGCGTTAGCATAAGTGAACAGAAATCTTTTGCATAACATCTTGCAGAGTGGCAAGTTTTCTGTGATTAGAAACAAACAAACAAAAAAAGAGGCAGAAAACAAAGTCTTAGCACATGATATTTCATTATAAAGCAGAACTGTATTTGTTTTTGCACCAGCAAATGTGACCAAAGATGCTTAAAGTATTTCTTGGTTTTATGACTACTAGAATCACTGGGGAAATGTTGTTAATGTACATATAGGCACACATGGATATTGTAGGAATCACTCTATATTTTCATTTATAATCTCTTATATTCATATTCTCTCTCTCTCTCTCTCCCTCTCTCTTCTCTCTCTCCCTCTCTCCTTTCCTCTCTCAGTCAAGGCCTCACGTATTCCAAACTTGCTATACAGCCAAGGGCGAATTTCAATTGCAGATCTTGAATCTACTTCCCCAGTGATGCAATCCCGGGGATGTGCCTGGCTTATGCGTTACTAGATGGAAACCAAAGACAAAGGTTCTCATAAATGATGTATTGTGTGTGTGTGTGTGTGTGTGTGTGTGTGTGTGTGTGTGTGTGTGTCTGTGTGTGTTGTGTTTTCCAAAGAAAGTGGTGTGCGTGCCTTTTGGGGGACCCTGCTGATGTTGATAATTGAACCTGGAAATTGCTGTATAGAAAAGCAGGCCCCAGAGTCAGTTCAATGACTATTGCGAAACTCCACTTTCCTCTCAAACTCCCCTGGCTAGGTGGCACTAAAGCGAGTGGTCTATAATTTTTTGCTGAATAGACCTGTGTTTGAGGAAAGTTCTAGAACATCTCAGCATGTTGCTGTTAATCTTTTTGAATGATGTCCATAGGAATATTCCTAGGTCTTGTTACAGTGTGATGGTTTGGTAGATAAAGAAGCAAGAGAAATGCCAAAGGGTTAAGACAAATGTTGGGCCTTAATTTGACTCTGACATTGTTAGTGTGATACTCAAGCAGGTGCTGATGCTGTGACTCCAAGCAGGTGGAGTCTGTTGTCACTGTTGGTGGCCCATCTGTGAAATAAAGGATGATGTAAGGTTGGAACTGATGTGTCTGGGAGAAGAGATCTGGAGACGTGTTTTGAAAGGCTCTTGAGGTGTAGTGGAATGCCACAGAAAACAGGGTGTGGAAGAAATAGAAACACCTGCTATAGACAGCGGTTGTACCTCCAGCTTGACATTGGCTGTTGTAGGATCAGATGGCCTTTAAACCGCTGTAAAGCTAACAGCATTGGTGAGTCTACAAATGAGCCTTCTACACTTCATTCCTCTATGAAACAAAACTCATCCTTGGAAGAACCTCAGTAGATGAACTAGGAATCATCTACTGTTTCTCTGGGCAGAAAATGGAACAGGCCAAGCGGAGAGCAACAGACAGAACCAAATGGTAGAGTTTAGCTAGAGGAGAAAAATAAATTAGTAACTTGAAGTTGGAAGAGTGAGAATAAAATCAGCTTTGCTCTAAGATTTATTTATTGATCTATGTGAGTACACTGTTACTGTTGCTGTCTTCAGACACACCAGAAGAGGGCATCGGATCCCATTACAGATGGTTGTGAGCCACCATGTGGTTGCTGGGAATTGAACTCGGGACCTCTGGAAGAGCAGTCAATGCTCTTAACCACTGAGTCATCTCTCCAACCCCAGCTTTGCTCTAATAAATAGGATTAAGAGCTGGGCAGAACAACAATTCAACCATCCTTGGATGGGCTGATATCCGTTTGGTTTATCTGTAGCTCCACCCTGAGGAAGAGTACAGGGTGTTCCAATCATCTTTGCTCTCATTTAACATGACAAAACTCCACTGAGTAGAAATAGTTTAGTGATTAATTCTTTCATCTGGAATCTCTAAAACCGAGATAGGCTATTTCCACAAGCAGCGATCTATCATAAGAAGAGTTCTTAATCCCATAGATGTAAGAAAGGTTTTCATTTAAATCCCAGGGGCGTCTTTCCTGCACTCTGCTGGCAGAGCTATTACTTAGGTAATTTCTTTCTTGCTTAGGAAAACATTGAGATTATAAAATGTGGCCATGTATGAAAACCAGACCCAGGAAATGTGCTACAAAACTCAGAGCAACAGAATAAATTTGAACAGTGATATCTAGGGCTTTGGTTGTAGTTAAAGTATCAGAAAGTTTGTTTCTATAATCTGGTGTAAATCATGAATGAGTCCCGAGCTTTATTCCCATTATACTCGGGTCCTGAGTCTGAGGAGTGCCATAAGGGATGCACCGTGCTCCTTTTAGGACAGGTGGCAATGCCTGAAGACATTTCTGTTTGTTACAACTCGGGGAATAAAGAGATGAGAAGTGATCCTATCAGCACTAAATGGAAAGATGTCATGGATGCTGAAGATTCCACAATGTACAGAAAAAGTCCTGGGGGTGAGGAGAGGCTGAGCACTTAAGAGCATTCTGCTCCAGTGGGAGGGGAGGTTTGATACCCCAGCATAAGGGGATGCTGGAGCAGTAGGGTGGGAGAGGGTGGGTTGGTGGAGGAGCATCCTCATATAGACAAAGGGGAGGAGAGAGGGGGTATGTGGGATGGGGGTTGATGGAGGGGTAACTGGGAAGTGGGATATCATTTGAGATATAAATAAATGGAATGATTAATAACATTTTTTTAAAAAAAAATGAAAAGAAAAAGTATACTTTGTTCTTGCTGAGGACCTGAGGAGCTCCACTCCCAGCACTCATACCTGGCAGCTCAGAACCTCCTGTAACTACAGCTTCAGGGGATCAGATGCCCTATTCTGGCTTCTGCACGCACCTGTACACATATGTATCTACACATGTATATGTTTATAATCTGCCCATACACACACTAGACATAATAAAATAAATCTCAAGAGATAAACTCACAGAGAACTTTGTCATTTTTTGTTTTGCTTTTTAATATCAATAATTCCAGGTCTCAAAAGCTCTGGGATTACTGTAGGTTTGTAATCTGAGCCAGTTTTGAGGCTGAGGGAGTAGGATTCTAAATTCAAGGCCAGCCTGGGGTAGGAAAAGAGTTCACGGTAAGCCAGGACCTCATCTATAAATACAAAGTTAAAGAACGTCTGCAAAGGGAGCCCTCTCAGGGTTAGGATGCTTCAGTACTGTGTACTGTGTACTGTGTCTAAGGCCCCAGAATCAATCCTCAGGGGGAAAGAGGGAAGGGAGGAAGGAAGGCTGGCTGGCTCTAGAGTAGATTAAGATATCCCAAGAAGCATGTAGATTACAGTATCTAATTGTCTCCAACCTGTACCTTGGATTTTGGGAAAGAGGAACTGAAAAGCTTTTTATAGCACTCTGATTGCTGACTCAATGAAGGATCGTTTGTCTCTTTTGAAAAAGTTTCCTTTTTTTCTCTGATTCCTTTATGTGTTTTGATTCTCAGTTCACCCAACATGTCCACTGTGCCTTATGGCCTGCCAGGCCCTCTTGCAGAGCACTTTATAGCCCTCAGCTGGGCTGCTGTTTGTTCGGTCTTGACCCCATGCTCATATACAAGGACTCTGGAGAAATGGAGAACATATATTGGTGGCTTCACTGCCAGCAGCACAGAGCTAGGGGACAGGGCCATGGTGCTAGGCTCCATAGCTTGTGTTCTAAACCTCTGTGGCTGTCATCCCTCAAACCAGGTGGTAAAATTAACCCTATTTTCCTATTTCCACTCTTCTCAGTCCATCATACTCTCTACAGGACAATGTTAGTGATGCCTCTGCAGCTATCACTTCCTCTAGGGGGTGGTTATATGTGACCCTATCATCCTAGGGAGGTTGAGGACTATGGGTACCATATGGGCCTCAGAATCTTTTGTTGTCTATTGGATGTTTTTTGTCTTTCAGATCAGTTGGGTGTCTGCCTGTCTGTCTGTCTCTCTGTATTTATATCCATCTGTCTGTCACTCTCAATATAAGATCTTACTATGTCTCTGTCTCTGTCTCTCTTTTTCTCTCTATCTTGGTCCTTCTGTCTATCTGTCTCTATCAATATAAGATCTCACTATGTCTCTCTGTCTCCCTGTCTCTGTGTGTCTGCCTGTCTGCCTTTCCTCTCTCAATATAAGATCTCACTATGCTGTGTCCCCGACCTCAGTATAATATTTTACTCTGCTGCCCAGATTAGCTTTAATCCTCCTGGCTCAGCCTTCTGAGTGTTAAGACTGTAAGCATATGCCACCACCCCAGGTGCTGCAGGGGTTTTACAGACACTATTCCTAATTTCTCCAAATCTTCTGAGATGGATCTAACATCTCATTTTGTACCTAACACAAGCTTAGAGTTCTGTGACTTTCCCAAAGTCACACAGCTAGAAAAGTGCCAATGAACTTTCTGGGGTCTTTGTACCCCCCGCAGCCTAGAACAAAGAGAAGCCTTCCTCTCACGTGTGAATCAGAGTCTTTCCAAGTTACTAAAGTGTCCTTGTGTTTTCCCAGGCTGAGGCCCCATAATGAATTGACTGCCAAGTCCCTAAAGGTGACCACAGGCCACTTTCACCATGTGACTGTATGCTCTGATTAGTTCTCACAGTGCCTTTTTGTTTTGCTTTTAAAGAAAATTAATATTTGTCATCAATATTTGGAAATCTCACATGTATGAACGTGTGGTTTTGTTTCTGGTATCTTTTGAGAAGTCAGACGGGTCTACCAACAGGAATTGAAGCTTACCCTGCAAGGTCAAAATCATAACACGTTCTGAGAGCAACTGTTGGAGACACACATATTCTACCCATCAAGCCACCCGGCTGTACATAGCTCAGGTATTTGATTCTAGGACTGCAGAGCCTTGGTTCAAATTAAGAAAAAAACTCAGCAAGTGATTAGAGTCTTTGATTGTCATATTTACGCTGAGTGACTCTGCTGATGAAGTCTGAATTCTACACACCACACTTCTCCACCCCCGACCCCTCCCCAGTGCACACAGGCTTCCTACATAAACAGTAAAACTTTCACTGGTTGCTTTGAACTGAAAGGAAGAAAAAAAATCGCACTCGAAAGTCAAATCTTTCTCGGGCCTTACTTGGGGTTATTGCAGTGTCTCTCCTGGTACTTGACTCCTCCTCCACAAGTGCGAGAACATTCTGACCACTTCGACCAGGCAGACCACTGTCCATGGATGGGCCGGGGCCCAAGTTCTCCAAGTTTTACACACTGGCCTTGCCGACACCACTGCAAAAGAACATACAACACAGCTCCCATCAGAGGCTACCTGGGAAAGTTCAGGGAGAGGCAGATAGCTACACAATCAAAAAGGGAAATAGGGTCTGGGAAGGCAGGAGGGACAGACAGCATGTAAAGCTGTGATGTAGCCCTTCTTTGCAGTGTTTATAAATGCTCAGTGGCTCATGGCAGGTTTCCGGCGTTTTCAAGGCTTCTGCTAGAGGAGTGGTTCGTGGGTCACGACCCTCCCCAAAAGGGATCACGCTCCAGACATCCTGCATATCAGCTATTCTCACTATGATTCACTGAAGTTATGAAGTAGCAACGAAATAACGTTATGGCAGGCGGGTCGCCACAGCACGAGGAACTGTATTAAAGGGGCGTAGCATTAGAACGGTTGAGAAGCACTGTTGTAGAGAAAAGTGGCATTTCCTATTCCGATGCTGAGACGAACCTGTCTACGTAAAGAAACATACAGATAAGATTCTATACAGTGGTCCAAGTATTTATTCAGGCCAAATTACAAGGATCTCTTTGTTGCTTGGAGACAGGGCTACTTATGGAACAATTATAATGCACTCAAGACTTGGTCACTGTGATTATTCCACTATCAAAGCAGATGCAAGACAGAGCTATTCAACTGCTACATACTCCTCTCATATGAAATTAGCAAGGTTTTATACAAACAGATTGCATCCCTGGGAGGCGCCCATTTCAGACCCTCTGATGACTTCGGCATTCTTTGTTCAGAGGCTCTCATTTGACTGTGAGTCACACAGGTGGGATAAAAATTCTTTTCTCTTAGCCTCCACGGTTACTTGTCCTTTGCAAGAAATTTGGGTCTTGCTGAAATCTCCTCCCTCTCTTTCCTTCTCCCTTTCTCTTTCTGCTCTTCCTCTAGGGCTTGTATTTGTGTCTAGTAGTATTGCTTTTTGTTTTCCTTGATGTGTTTTCACTTGGAGCTAAGTCCTGCAAGACTTAGCATTACTGTATGCTTTCCTCAAAATCCTCTACACTTCAGTCCAAAGGGCTGGGGTTTAGGTGATGTCTAGTTTGGCTGAGAAGTGGGGTTCAGTTACAGAATTAAAGGGAGCCTGTTTGATTTCTGGTTCTCTCTTTTCCCCGCATGACTGTTCAACGTGTCGCTTTGTTGATAGTGAGTTTTGTCTTGGTTGTGTTTGTTTTTTTTTTCTTTCTTAAAATTCTTGCCATGGGCTGATCAATTCTTTTGTTGTAAGCTTTTCTTTTGTCTGGGTCAATTGCCATTTCTGAGTTTAAGATTATATGATACTGTGGGGAACCAGTTGGTCATCTGAGGGTTTTCGTTACTGTCAACACACATCTTTCCCGCTGGGAATCACGGGACCTTTACTGGGCTGACACAGGACAAAAAGTTCATGGTCCCCTTAGCATTAGCAGCCAACACAGAAGACCAAGTTGCTTTGGTGTCTCAAGAACAGTAGGGGACCGGCACACACCGGGTCTTCTAGAATCCTTTCAAGCATTTTGGAATTAAAGACTACTTTGCATATGGACGTTGGTAGAGAAACACTGACTTATGCAGTCACACAGGGACACAAATATAATACACATAGCAGAGTCTAGATTTCATACCTACCCAGGACTCAATCTGCTTCTTATAACCGAACAAATTACTGCCCAATGTCCCTCAATTTTAATCTAATTTCTTAGATGGAAATGTGTTCCTTTATTTCTGTGTCAATCAATGAATGAACCGTGATCCCATGATCTCAGTAGTCACCCTGGTCTTAGGTCAGGCTGCTGGCAGGCTGCCTTCCTGTGCCTTTGCAATCCGTGTAACAAATGGGAATGTACAGAAATCTACATATGGGTGCAAATAGCGCACATGCATACATAAAATTCTACACATAAAATGTAAATATTAAATAGATACCCATGTTAGTCTTATATATCACAGTATACCAAGTGTTTCTTAAATATTCAATATTACTGAGTAGCCATGACTTACACTGCACCTTTTAAAATGTATTAGGGAACTTGCTATACAACCTAGGCTGACCTCAACCTCACAGAGATCCATCTGTCTCAGTGTTTTGAATGCTGGGACTACAGAAGGAGAGCCAGTGCCCTGCCTAAATATCTTAGAGTCTGATGATCTTCCTCTTTCTTCCTCCTCTTCCTCCTCCTCCTCTTCTTCTTCCTCTTTTTCTTCTGCTGCTTCTGTTGCTGCTGCTTCTTGCAAAAACATTTCAAATGATTTATTTTATTTTATGTGCCCTGGTTTTCTGCCTTCTTGTATGTGTGTGTATGAGGGTGTCATATTCCTTGGAACTGAACTGGAGAAACAGACAGTTGTAAGCTGCCATGTGAGTGATGGGAATCGAATCTGAGTCCTTTGGAAAGGTAGCCAGTGCTCTTAGCCACTGAGCCATCTCTTCATCCCTCAGACCTTCCTCTGTCCCCCGTACACATCTTGAGATGGAAGTACTTGGCTTTCCCTCATTTTAGTTTCATATGTCTGTGCTCTGCTTCCATTTCTGTACTCTCTCAAAAGACTCTCCAATTTAAACTCCGGTATCTACTTTGGTATATGTACTCAGTACAGTTCACTTGACATTCACACTGAATTCTAAGCAAGGTTCCTTTACTGGGTGATAGCGGCTAGTGCTTAAGGAAGAGATGATTGGATGCTAGTAACAGTTGATGGCTTCTGCTACAGGTTCTTGGAAGAATAGGGCTGACTTTTCAGTGTGTCTCATTTCCATACCTTCTGAGCCTTATCCTGATACTTGGTACTCAATAGTCACCAAAAAATTGAAATCACATTAAATGACCAATTCTTCTCCTCAAAATAGTGTTTTAAGAAAGTGAATTACGAGAGATCAGCAAATATGTACCACCTCATTATACGTTAAAAATTCTATCACGGTCTTTCAAATGGACTTGCTAAATTTGCTTCAATTATTTCTATGTCAAGGGGACCTTTCCTGCCATACCCTCGTAGGAAAAGGAAGACAATAGAAATGAATATGAAAGGTTGCATTGACAGTCATTTCTGTTGCTCCTGGGAATACCTGTCCCCCTTGGGGCTCTGTCGTAGGATATGGAGTTTAGCTCACAAATAGAACACGGCGGAGCCTATCAGTTGAGTGACATAGAGATATTTACGATGCAAGGCCCCATCTAAAAAAAAAAGAAACACAAATACAAATATCTACATAAAAACAAACAAACTGGCTTATATTGAAATTCTGTTTTATAATCCTCGCCTGGCAATGCTGGCTACTTGAAAGAGAAGCTAGAAGAAAAAGAAAAATGAAAGCAGCTAAGAAAAATGTGCTGTTGTATGGCTCTAGTTTTATGACCTCAGCACCATTCCAGAGTTACAGACTAACAAGTGCATAGTTACCATACTCAAGCCGCAGACGGTCCCTTCTGCTGCAGGCATGAACTTGGTTTCGCATCTGTGGCCCACGCGGTGGCACCAGAGTGATTTGCAAATGTCCTGAAAGGAAGAGAGAGAGAGAGAGAGAGAGAGAGAGAGAGAGAGAAAGGGGTGTGGTGAGACTGGTAATACACACAAAAAGGGCAGACAGTCAAAGTTTTGGGGTGCAGTATTTTACTTGGGGATGGGTGTAATCTAACAAGCTCCTCAGAAGGTACAGGCAAGAGGAGTTGGTAGCAGTAAAGTGATTTGCCACGGTAAGTAGATAAAGAGGAAGTGTCTGCGGAACCAGCATGTTCATATATGTTTAGTGACTGGGGTGGTGGCACTGATTAATGTCCAGAGCACTGACAGTTTGGACCTAAGAGGTAGGTAGGTTGGGGTGTGTGTGTGTGTGTGTGTGTGTGTGTGTGTGTGTGCATGCACCACATTTGTGTGTGTATGTGTGTATGTGTATGTATGTACTGCATTTGTGTGTGTGTGTGTGTGTATGTACTGCATTTGTGTGTGTGTGTGTGTGTGTGTGTGTGTGTGTGTGTGTGTGCATGTGTGCTCATATGTGCATACACATGTGGCGGTCAGAGGAAAACTTGCAAGCATCAGTTCTTTCCTTCCACCATGTGAGTTCTGGCAAACTCAAACTCATCAGGCTTAGTGGCAGGCACTTTTACCCTCTGAGCCATCATCTCATTGGGCCCAAGGTCTGTTTTCTGATGACAATGACAATATCCTGGGTAGCAGAACACAAGGGACGAGTAAAGAAAGCAACTGACTCAGGCCATGTCCACAGCATGTTTTAAGAGTTGCTACCAGCTACAGGTCCATTTTTCTCTAGCTGTCAGTCTAAAAGTTATCAAACTATCACCTGCCCCCCCTCCCACAGAGGTGTTCTTATGGACAAACAAAACACCACATGGTCAGGGACCATTTGGCTTGGCACACATGGCTCCTAGTGTGTTGGCCATTATTGTTACCATCGTTGCCACGTTCTTGACCTTGTGATTTTCCAGTGTCATTGCAATCTAATTTTGACACTAGACCTATGAGGTAATTTAAAGGGTTTTGAGGCAGTCTCTTAATAAATGGAATCAGACTTTCCATCCATATGGGCTTCCATATCAAGGTACTCTCAAGTGGAAGGCAGTTTTTGAGCAAGAGGTGTGAGGAGGATAGTTTGGACTGGAGGAGAAAAGGGACACCATGAAAACAGTTGAAGTCAGTCCTATGGACTTGGGCTAGAGGCATCATCTTTGGAACAAAGATCATTTTGCTAGTGAACTTCTTCAAACTCAGCATCAGTTTAAGCCATAACTTTGAAGACTAAATAGGTTTGTTTCCTACAGCCAATGGAGAGCCGTGACCCATACCTGTATAGCAGTCATCAAAATGATCCCAGCACAGAGCAAAGAAAAGAAAAGACTTAAGAAGAAAGGGAAGGGAATGGAGGGGGAGGGTGGTCTAGACACCACCGCCAAAGCCAAGCCACAGGGCTGAGACAAAGGGCAGCTGGAGAAGAGCAGGCAAAACACAGGGATTCCAGAGTGAAAGGAGACAGGCTGTACGGACATGTTATTTCCCCTGTGGTGAAGTGCAGAAGTCAACCGTAATTATAGCCGACGACATGCTTTAACGACCACAAAAACCCTCTGAGAAAACTCCCTTTCAAAGTAAACAAAAAATAGGGGCTTGCACTTTTTTTCTCATACCTCCCTCTCTCTCCCCCTTCAGTATATTCTACTTTGTCTTATCTATAATTACCTGGACTTAAGTCATAATTTAAGAGAAAGAGAAATAACCACAGAGACCCTAAGGTTTCATGTTGCCTGGATATGATCCCCCCACCTCAACAAGACCGCATATTTAAGCTGTGCTGGCTGTACTGGGTCCTGTCGTTTGCTGACCCATGTTCTCTGGTTATATTCCACAGGACAAGTTCCTTCTAGTAAAATATGACACGTGGAAAATGTTTAAAAGCTTCTGAAAACTCAAGTTCCATAGGTTGTCTACATATCCAGATGCTCACCAGCCCTTCTTAAGCTGTACGATCTTGTCGACTTTACCTTCAAAATACCTCCTGAATCTAAACAATTGTTCCCACACCCACTGCTGCCACCCTGTCCCCTGACACTTTGTATGTGCCTTTATGCCATACCCTTTATCAGACAGTAAGTTGTTTGGTTGAACTCCATTACTACCCAGTGAATTCTCAACAAGGCACTAACTGATATAATGGCCCATAGTTGTGTATGACTTTTGACCTAGTCACATCTCATACTTTTGAGAGTCACATATGATATGTGGGTATCATATTCAATAACAGAGGACAGTCCCATCATTATAGAAAGTTATACTAGTCAGCATTATGAGCAAAAGGGAGCCTTCTATGTAAGTCAGTCAGCTCATGTTACTTCTTTGTGCAAATTACATGATGCTGTCCCACTACACTCAATGTAAATCCAGAGTCCTCACCCCTTTCATGCCAGACACTGAATCCTCTTGATCCCTGTGATCTCATATCTTACAGGTTAACTCTTTCTGTTGTGGTTTCATTCCTTTGGCTTCAATAAAACCTCCTGCTAAAAATAGCTTATAGGGGGAAGCTGAGATAGTTAATAAGAAAATTCACAATAGCAGAGAAGTCACAGAATCAGGACCTTGAAGCAGCGAGTCCACAATCAAATCAGAGAAAGAATCACTGTATCAATGCTTTTTTTGATCTCAGCTGGCTTTCTCCTCTCTGATACACTTCAGAGCTCCCTGACTAAGGAATGATGCTGCCCACAGTGGGCTGGGTCTTCCTACATCAATTAATCATCAAAATAGTATCCCCAAGACATCCCCATTGCCAATTCGATCTAGATAATTCCTCATTAAGACTTCCTTTCCTCGGAGATTCTATGTTGTATCAAGTTTACAGTAAAACTATGCAGCACACTTGCTTACGGCTGCTCTGTCTACTCTGACTCAGCACTCTGAGAGCACCTCCAGGTTGCTTCATACACTGGCCTTTACACTTCTTGTTCTATCTGTATCCCCAGTGAATGCCTAACAGTGGCTCACTTTCTTATTTCCTTCCAGTCTGCCTAAAGTTCATTCTCAGAACTCATTTGTGTGTGTGTGTGTGTGTGTGTGTGTGTGTGTGTGTGTGCTTGCACTTGTATGTGAGTTTGTGTTTGTGTGTATCAGGGCTTTACATGCTAGGCAAATGCTCTAAAACTTACTGATATCCAAGCACCATTAATGAAAATTAAATCAGCCACCACCCAACCAATCTTAAACCTATTCTCTTCCAAAGTCATTTCACCAATAATTTATTTGCTTTTAATTTTTTATTTGTTCACAATATTCTCCATGTATCATCTTCCTTCCTAACAGTGCCACTGTTGCGAGGACAGGGCACAAGGAAGACTTCAATAAATATTTTTCAACAAGTCAGTATATGAATTAATTAGAAATTAATTTATAATTAGAAAACAACCTCTCTGGGAGTAACAAATCTGGGATTCTTAAGAGGAGTCTTCAATAAATATGCCAGTGGTGGTGGAACACACACCTTTAATTCAGCACTCAGGAGGCAGAGGCAGATGGAACTCTGTGATTCTGAGGCCAAACTGGTCTATATAGTAAAAATATAATTCAAAATAAAGGTACAAGACTGAAAATGTTCTAAGAAACATAATGAAACTGGGTACTGCTAGGGATTTTGGTCCAAGAAAGAGGACTTAACTAGCATGTAGGAAGCTCTGGGTTCAACTCATTATTGGAAAGACAAGACAAGAAAGAAAAGGTCAAATAATCCAAGTCCTGTTACTAAGAGTTTCCCTCTATATTATTTGATTGACTCCACACATGGTCTCTTCAGTGTGCTTAATGGGAAAAAATGAGACTCAGGAAAAGTCAGAGGGATTCTTCAACTGCTCTTAGCAGCAAGTCTCTCTGAGGCTGGGACTGAAACACCTTGTGTTTAATCTCTCCACTCACTCTTTGAAGTGGGGGCGGTAATTAAAAAACAGCCACCAACAGACAATGTTGTTGAGATCATTTTAAAGAATCAAGTTTAGTGAACTATCATTTGCAGCAATCTGCACCTGTTTGAAGCATATGGATCTCAAAGCTCTGACAAAATAGATGGAACAGAGCAGCCACGACCACAATCAAGACAAAACATTAGTCACCCTTTCAAAATAACCCTCCTGGAGGCAACTGCTGTTGTGGTATCTGTCAGATATTGCATATCTGTCCTTCAATTTCAGAGTGTAGAATCATACCAAATGGACTCATGTTTTTTTTTTTTTTCCCAACATGTAGTTTTTAGTTCTCCATGTTTCTGTGTCTGGTTACTTTTTAAATAAGATAAACATAAAAGTCTGTATTCAGTTACTGTCTTAAGGACATTTGAAAGTTGCCTCCAGTCTTTGACTCTTGTCAGTCAAGCAGTAGCTAAGAACACTACTGACTAAGTTACTTTTGTCCTAAGTATCTTTTATGATTTCTCTCAGACAAAACACTTAGAGGGGATTTTCTGGATCCAAGAGTAAAGACAGGTGCATAAAGACATAGCTATTTCTACATAAATCAATAGTTAACATTCCTCAGTGTTCAAAAATTTCATTCAGATGTATATAATCAAGAATTCAATCCATGTTGACTCAGAAGCCAGGGTTTTATAGTTTTCTTTTCTATTGGTGCTCTCCATGTGATCTTAGGTTAGTTTAATTCAATTGCTTTAGTGTTGCATTCAAGGGGAACAATAATAATGCCATAGATTTTTCTTATCAGTATGTTAATGAAATACTGGATTCAGACAAGGAGAGATCTAGAAAAACAAACAAACAAACATTACAGACTAAGAAGAACTTGAGTATGGCTGCAATCTGTAGCCAGTTGGTCTGCAACACAATCTAGTGTTAAACTAACTGCACTTCCCCTCTTGCAGATAAGAGGGGCAAGCCAAACTCTCTGTTGGAGGCAGGGTATCTTTAGAAAATTTTTAGGAGAAAAATACAGCTTCTTTAGCCAAATGGCACAAACAAGCAATGCTGGGAATACCTTGTAGTGTGCAAGATGCCATCTCTTTCTGCACACACATGTGTACCAGGCATGCATAAGTGTGTGCATATGTGTTTAGAGGTCAGAGGTCAGTGTTGCGTATCTTCCTCGACTGTATACATTTTGTATTTGGTTTTGATTTTTATTGAGACAGGGTCTCCCACAGAAATCAAAGTTCACTGATCCTGCTAGTTTAGCCCAAAGATCCATATCCTGCCTTCTGAGCCTTGGAATTACAGGCTAACTGCCATGCTCAACAACCAACTGCCATGCTCAGCAACCTGGATGTTAGAAATGGGTGCTGAGGAGGCAACTCTAGTTCGCACACCTTAGCTCCTGAGCCATTTTCCCAGCCTGAGATAACCCTGCTATCACATAAATTACCCCGAAGGATGAGAGAGAGGATGGGAGCAAAATCTACTTTTATGAAAATGGGAGTATCTAAAACAGTGAACCTTGACCATTGTTTGTCAATTATAGAGGACCTTCTGAATTATAGATGACCTTCTGTTATGTCAGACAAATAGTGAGTAGGTTTTACACCAACTCAGGCAAGAAATAAGTATTTATGATTTTAATACGGAACCACAAGTTCATAATGGTGATACAGAAGGTGGAACATAGAGGAAATAGTGTTTAAATGATCTTGGGGAGAAAGAGATGTCTCTCTTGGGCCCCATCTTTAGCAGTACAGGTTGATGACGTGCTCATCATACAGAAGGCAATGCAGTATTCTAGAATGGGAAATCCACAGACAGGTGAGAAATGAAATAGTAAATCGAATTTTTGCAGGAGCATAAGGGCATTGCTGTAACTAAGATGTAAGTTAGTGGGGGAAAGGTAGTAGAAGTTGAACCATGATGTGGTATATTACAGAGCACATGGGAGAAGCTGTTGGAAACTTTCCATTTATTCTTCCTTCTTTAAGTTCAATGTCAAATTCTTAAGAGGCAAAACACCCATATCCCGATGTCTTCTAGAAGAAATGCTCTCTGAAACGTCGGGCACTCAAACATTCACTAGTATTCAGATGCCTTCTCCACAATTTCTGTTTGGTTTCAAACTCTCTCAGTGGGCCAATCAATTTGGATAGTTGTGCCATAGGCATATGATGGTAATGGGGACTACCGAGACAAAATCAGCTCTGGGGTAACTCCTTTTGTTCTACTTATGTTCACTGCAGGGAAATCGCCGGCATGCCAACACTGATTGGCTCCTGTGCCATGCTTTAGACCTCACGATTAGCATCACCAGTTCGACTTGAAGAGCCAGCATCCATTTCTTTTTATGAATGTTATCCATTCAGTGTATAACATTGAATGGCTGTTCTTCTCATCAGTTGCTAGGGGAGTAACCCTCTTTAGGTTTGTCTAAATGGCATGGACCACTCGGTCACGTTAGCAACTCATTTTTATGAACACTGCTTTTCCCAGGCTATGGTTTGAACCCCCAGTACTCACATTTCGGGAGCTTAGTCTCCAGCGTATCAACGTTGGGAGGTGGAGTCATTATCAAACAGGGTCTAGTGGAAAAATTTCGGATGAATGGAGATGTGCCCTTGACAGGGGTTATTGTGTGGCTGTTTGCTTCTGATAGAAACATTCCCTCCTGGAGAAGGGGCTCTGAAAAAAGTGCAGGTAACTTATACATCCCTGGAATCTCCTGTTATTTTAAAGATCCACAGATCCATTCCAAAGGTTACACTGGCAATAATGAATTGCAGAGGGGAAGAGATTCTTCAACTGTCCAAGCTGCTGCTGCCAAATTGTACAGAGAGTTCTAGGGATGGGATGCAGCTTGCCCACAGCACCCACTCATGCTAGGTGGGCAGTTGTGTGGTTTTCTGTCTCTGAGTCATCCATGCACCTGTAAGGAAGCCCAAGAAGCTCTTGGTTTGCTAAGCTAGACTTGTGTAGAATGACCTATTTGCCCTGTTGTTAGTATGCTAGCTAAGGGAGCCGGGATAGAAATATGATTTGACTCCCCAGGGAATTTCACACAACACAAACCAAGGTATTTTTCCTGTGACCCTAGTTAGTTCTCATGTGAGTGGGGCACTATAATACCCCAGGGCCTGGTTTCACTATCTCCCTTTCTGGCTTAACACTTGCAGTGGAATTGTTTTCTTTTATATATGCTTTGGCCATGGACATCATCCACATTGTGACACAGTTAGGAAAGCCCTCACTAGAGTGGACCAACATCAGTGCAGCATCGTGAACCACTCTGTCAGCTGTCAAGTAAAGCAATCTCATTTTCTCCGTATGCAAACATACTTTAGGACTTCTGTTATAGGCCTCAAACTGAAAGACCTACCATGGGATGGAGCACAGATCACAGATCTTCAAAGAAAATGTGAAGCTGGGAGAAGAGGGAGATTGAGCACAAGTAAAAAAATTGTCTCAGATACCTCTATTGTTATGAAAACGTCAAGCACGCCGGTTGGCAGTGATGCTGAACATGGAAGAGATCAAGAGGAAACACCCTTATGGAGAAGGATGCACCTAGACACGCAGAACAATCTCACGAATTAGCCAGAGAACTATTACCTTCTCTTTACCGATGTGGACATGGTCGGGTGCACTCGTTGTCCAAGATTCTAGACAAAGTTGGAATTAGACACTAACCCCAGGTCTGCCTTAACTCCCAAGGGTAGAGTATGTGCATATGTGTATGAAAGCTTTTTATAAAGGAGAATTATTTTGTTTTTAAGCATTCTGTCTGTCTGTCTGTCTGTCTGTCTGTCTGTGTGTGTATATGCACACGCGCGTGAGTGCATGTGTGTGTGTGTGTGTGTACTTGCACATATACTTGTTGCTCCAAGAAGTCAGAAGAAGTTGTCAGATCTTTTGCAGCTAGAGTACAGGAAATTATAAGGAGCCTAGTGTAGGTCTGGGAATTACACTCATGTCCTCTGGAGGAGCAAGAAGCACTAACCACTGATCCATCCCTCTACCTCTGTATACATGCTTACAACTGCCGTGTAACCCTTTCTTTCTAGAAGGAATGGCTAAGTTCATGAAGATTGAAGGGAAAAGGTTGAAAGAGAAAATAATGACAGCACAATGAAGGCCTTGAAGATAAATGCAAAGTATTTTTTAATAATATTTTACTGTGCTGAAAATTATCTCTTTCTCTCTCTCTCTCTCTCTCTCTCTCTTTCTCTCTCTCTCTCTTTCTCTTTATCTCTTTTTGTGTGTATGTGTGTGTCTGTATTGGAGCATAGCAGGGCACTATGTATGACCATTAGAGGTATGGCCATGACTCAGGTTATAAGCCAAGATTAGAAAAATACCAAAGGCTAGTTCACAGGGAAAACAAACCCACACTCAGGAGCCATCAATCAATCTTGCCTCCCCCCTTCATTGGTGTCTTAAACCGTGTCTGCTAACCCAGACTCCCTAGCTCCCTTCCAGACAAGCAGGCATCTCTGAGTTGGCCATCATTTTAGGTCTTTTCATTTAGAATTTTCATTTCCATCCACTATGCTTTCCAGGGTCAACGAAGGCTAAGATACCATCTTTTAAAAATATGATGTGGCACCAGAAAATGATTAAGGTGAGGTACTGACACCCTACTCGCCGCCTGACACAGAACAGGCGTGACCCCGGTGGTGGAATGCAACTCATTCAGGGGCTCCCCTGAAATTCTAAAGGGAACCATACTTACTACTAGCTGTGCACTTACAACGTGTGCATATTCAAGGACTGAGAAAGCTGGTGAACGAATGAAGAAAACGAAGGGTATACTCGGGAGACACATTCTACAGTGAGTGTGTTACTCCTTCCAGTGTGGTTTAATGGGCAAATTGAAACAGATTTTAAACTTGCTCATTGTTTTTTAAAAAAAGAAACCTACCATACATAAACATTTGCCGACATAAAGCCCATATTTCGTGAAGGATATGCCTAAAAGATACAGCCGTAGATTCATTTTTAATAGTAGTGCTTTTAAATTACATCAACTTACACGGCTGCATGTCAAACCTGACTGGATAGATACTGTTTCTCAAGAATGGACTTCTGTTTCATAGGTGGGGTTCTCTTACTGAAAAGCATAAAGCCTCGGGGATACCACACAAGTCAAGACAGCGCCTGTAGAACTGTCCGATGGAGAAAAATTGGTATCCAAGGAAAGAGAGGAGGAGGCTTAACTTCCACATAGGTGATTTGTTTTGTTTAGATTTCATCATATAAAAGTTGTGTGGCTTTAGGCGAGCTGGATACCTTCTCTGGGATGTAGGTAAAAGGGAAGCAATAATTTTCACTTCAAAGTGGTTTTGAAGATGGACGTCACGTGCAATAAATCTTTCAGTGGAATGCCTTTTGTAAGACTGAGGGTCATGCAGAGCATGCCGGAATGACGGTGGTGGCAGCGGTAGTTAGGATGACACTGTGACTGCTGATGTGTGTTGCTATGGTGATGGAGTAAAAACAATGGAGGAAGAGGAAGAGGAAGAGAAAGAGAAAGAGGAGGAGAAAGAGGAAGAGGATGAGGAGAAAGGACGGAAGTAGTGGGGGAAAGAGAGGCTACCAACCTCCCTATTTCCCACGCTTCACATCTTCCACCAAACACCGGAAATAAATGACCTTTAAAATCATGGCACGTTTTATTGGCATTGGGACTACAATGTTGCCAGGAATGCACCTCTTGACAGAGCGCAACACGGTCTCTCTTATTTCCACGTTCTAGAATTTTGTATTTTCTCACTTATCTTTGCTAAGATCTTGCTTCCCAAAGAGTCAATTCGGAAACCACGCTGAGACTATGAAGGAGGCAGTCAGCTTTCTGTATCACAGAGAGTTGTCTGCTGTATTAGTTTTCTTATACTGTGAAGGGCACACGTTTATTCACGTGGTGGTGATTTTGAAGCCCACTGCTTTAAACGTGCATAAAGACAACAAAGGCCTTGGTTAGCAGGAGTCATCATTCTCAGCTTTGCCATGATGAATAAAGCCTGAAAGTTAGAAGGGGAACATTTTCTTCCAAGGACACAGACAACTGGTATTTAAACCAGGCATGCATGGGTCTATGGGGGATATGCCTGGATAATTCATTGACAGGAAAATTACCACTTAATTATCATGCCAAACAAATGACATTTCGGAGATAACCCAGATGCTAACCTTTGGCCTCCGCAAACCAAATGTTTATTCTTTTGGTAGGTACAGGCACATGGCACACCCTTAATGCAAGTTAGACATCACAAGGAAACATACCTTCATAACCCCAAGGCTGCACAGCTTGGCTTTGGCTCCAAATTGCCACTTACACTGTGTGTCGGCATCATAAATCTGTCCCGGGAGTTTGTCCGGATATTTATACTGTCCCGTTTGCTTGGGCTCATCCACCAGACAGCCAGCCTGTGGTGTACTATATTGATAACACATCCTTATTAACGGCTCTGTTCATCTGTGACCTTTTCTACTTAAAACTGCACCTCTGTGAGGGCAGTCATGCAAAGAAACATATAATGTGCTTAGAGACACAGGCATGTGTTTAAAGTTTTTAAAAAAAGAGTATGTTTTATTGCAAAGAGTGAGTCCCATCTAAAAGGCTGGAATGCATACCATCATAAAGGGTTTTATAGGGGGTTGGAAGTTCTGGCCATCTAACTAATGCATACTGGGATTGGGTAGGAGATGAAAGTGCAAATATAAGTAAAATCTCCCTTCTACAGTCTCATCCCGACAACACTGGACATTTTTTACTGAGAGCCTACTGTAGGATTAGTATTAGCTTAAGAAATTAAAGCGTAGAATAGGTCAGGCACAAAGGATATCTGTCTTCATGGGGTTTTAAAGTGATGGTATACTTTTTAAAGATAGAACTAAGAAGAGATGTATATTGTCTCAAATAAGCTTTGCAAACAAAACCAAACCAAACAAAGTGATATCCAAAGAATCAGGAGGTTCTGATTGTGCTGTTGTAGGCCTAGAATCCTAGCATTCAGGAAGGAGATGTTCAGAGCCATTCTAGGCACATATAAGAGACTTTGTGTAACATATAAGAACACCCCATAAAATAAACTTTAGAACCAGGGGCAGAAGGCAGAAAGTTTCCCTGAGGGGGTCTTGACAATGTGGTAAGGATATTGTTTTTAACAAAATAATCTCATTCCCAATTTATTTATGGAATCAAACTGTGCCATCACTAAGAGGTTAATCAGTATGTGATATTAAATGCAAATGTGGGTCAGATACAGGGAGGTACTATCAACCATGCATTTGTAATGACTTCATAGAATCCCTGTAAGCCTCCTTAATGATTATAACTCCCACAAGGGCTGTTATGTGGCTGAAACAAGAAAATGCAATGGGCGTAATGCAGCAATGAAGATAATGTCAGTTGCTGCCATAGCGATCACTACTGCAGAAAGCCCAGAACTGTAGTGACATAATGATGGTAATTTAATCCACATGGAGTTGATCTTGATGTATGATATTTACTGAGCCTGTCCTCACATGCAGTAGGGAAGACAATGTCCATCCCCAAACAATGAACCTAAAATTAATATGAAAATATATGGAGACGTGGGTTGTGATAAATCAGCAAATATCTGTCCATTTATACTATGCGTTGGGCATCAGTCAGCCATACATGCTCTCATTTAATCTGTCTTATTGATGGAACTTTTCTGTGAACATTTTTAGCTAATATACAGTAGCATAGATGTGAACATATCAGGAACATCAATTTGTCATGAAATTCACTAATATCTGGTCAAAGGGAGTGATTAGAGTACACATATCTATGTATTATGTCAGATCTATGTGAATTAACATGGACTAAAAATATGGATATACATGCATGCCATTAAGCATTGAGTTCTTTTTTTTTTTTTTAAAGGCTTACTCTTATTTTTTTATTTAAGTGTATGTGTCTCTCTGTGTAAGCATTTGGCAGAAGTCAGAAAAGGGCATCCCTCTAGCTGGAGCCACAGGTATTTGTGAGCCACTCAACATGGGTGCTGAGAACTAAACTCCAGTCCTCTGCAAGAGCAGCAGGCACTCTTATTTGCTGAGCCATCTCTCCAGCCCTGGGTTCATTTTTAAAATATAAATCAAATGCTGGGCTCTCCTAAGTTCTACAAGCTGGTGTGTTAAATTAAAAGTAAAAAGGCTATACATCTAGGAATCCTGGAAGTTGAGAGAGAGAGAGAGAGAGAGAGAGAGAGAGAGAGAGAGACAGAGACAGAGAGAGACAGAGAGAGAGAGGAAGAGAGAGGGGTAAGGAAAGGAGGGAGAGGTAGAAAGAGGGAGTCAGACAGAAAGAGAGACAGAGAGAGAGGGGATATGAATTTTAGATTTTAGGGTCAGAATGAACCTAAGTGTGAGTCTTGAGCCTGCAGCATGCCAGACGACAAACATTAAGCAATTTATTCCCGTGTGCCTGCGTCTACCTGTTTACATATATGCGAGCTCCTGAACACCACAACCCAAGTGTGCAGGTTTTAAGGTCAACTTGCGGGAATTCGATTCTCTCTCCACCATGGCACTTCCCAGTATGGAATTCAAGTAGTCAGGCTTGATAGCAGGTGCATTTACTACTGGGCCGTCTTGCCACCCAGTGAGGCAATATGTGGAGGGGACCTAGCATACTAATAGGCTTTAAATATATTTTAAACAACCAGATCATTGTAATTATCAGTGTCTTTCTCTTCACTGAGATACCAAAAGATATTTCAATGGAGTACTTGCCATTTGGTTCATTTCCCTTATGGGTGCTAGAAGTTAAACCTGGTGCTTCATGTATGTGAGGCAAGCACTCTACTGGTGAGCTCTATCTGTAAGCCCCTCCCCCTTTACTCTTTATTCTTGAGGCTGGCCCTGAACTTACATTTTAACCCAGGTTAGACCATTACCTTACAATCATACTGTCTCAGCCTCCCAAGCAGTCACAATGACCAGCCTGTCCACCACGTCTGGTTTGAATATTTGCTTTCATACCCACTGAATACTGAATGCTACAGAACTGGCCACAGACCCCAAGATTTTGTCCATTTTACCTGAGGAATTTCTTTAGATACTGTCGGCTGCAGGAAGACCATGAAAACACTCCATTGTTTCCGGTCAGTGTGGGTGACATGATGTTGCCTTCTGCCTTCCTGCAGGGGTTACCTTCACCATCATGAACCATGCCGAAGCTGAAACAGAAAGGAAAACTGCCTTCTGTGAACTCATGTTCCAAGTTACCGCCAGAAAAATGGGGGGGGGGGGGGATACACTGAGACTCAGCAGACCCAGGTGGAAGATAGGAATCATGACAAAAATTAGTTACTATGAACTGCTGTGTAATATCTGCAGAAAAACTCAAATAATGTTAAAGACTTACTTATTGGCCACAAAACCAAAGAATGGTTTATCTGCTATGTATGTAAAGGCTCCGACATCTAGGTAAAGATTTCTTAGGTTAGACCAGTAAGGCGGCTCAGCAGTTAAAGACACTTAAAGCCAAACTTGACTGTTGGAGTTCAATCCCTGGAGCACACAGGATACAAGGAAAGGACAGACTCCTACAAATCACACACACACACACGCACACGCACACGCACACGCACACGCACATGCACACGCACACGCACATACACATATGCACAAACACTCATGCATGCACACATGCATTCATGCATGAACTCACATAAAAGTAAAATAAAATGAGTAAAACAATAAATGTTAAAAAGATTTAAGTGTCTTAAAGCTTAGATAACTCATTTCTCAAAATTAAAAATAGCCAATTTCTCCTGGCACGAATCCTAGAGCTGTGGTACAGAAGTTCAGAGTAAGCAGGATGTAGGCACAGGAGAAGGTAATTATAAGCCCTTTCTTGATATTCATTCATAAAGCTAACACCATATAAATCTTCCCTCAAATGATGATCAACTGATTAGCTAAAGTCTCTAATTCAGATTATAATTGAGTCTCCTCATAAAAATAATTATCTTTACAATGTAGTGATGAAAACCATTCAAAACATATGAGAGAAAACCAGAACTTCCCAGAGCTCAGACTGTTAGAGAGCACTGTAAATGATTTCTGAACACCATTCTTTCTATAACATTAGAATAATAAATTCCTTTCCAGAAAATAAGTATTACAGTCTCATTTAAATGCATTATATGATGGGCTGGAAAGATGGCTCAGTGTTTAGGAGTGCTAGCTGATTTCCCAGAGGACTCAAGTGTGGTTCTCAGCACCCATGACATCAGGTAGATCACAGCTGCCCATAACTCTGATACCCTCTTTGAGATTCCCTGAAGACCACACATGCTGTTCCTAATTGGTTTCAGGTCTCTTTGCACTCAAAGCAAATGCTTTGTCTCTTGTTGACTTAGGAAGTGCCACAAAATACATCTGCAGCCATCTTTGAAAAATATTCATGAAAGCAAATTTTGTGATGCTTCTTTCAAGAGGGGCAAAGCACAGAGAGATGTTTACATGAATTTATCATTAATTTAAATTGTTCTTAATCTGATCATTTAAGGAAATAGAATCTGCCTCTTAAGAATCTATTCATATAAGCAGCTATGGAATTATAACTATGGGAAAATATATTATTATTATATAGCTAGCTTTTGAAGGTAGGCTCTAACAAATGAGGATGAATATACAGGACTTTGCTCTGAGCTATGTCTACAATCTAAACATTTCTTTGCTAGTGTTCTTTCCAATTTAACAAGCAAGTGAAGGGTGGCTATATACTGGCTAGTTATCAATGAACTCCCTGGGACTTAGTAGTGACCCATCCCCAAAAGCATATTTACTAATCTCCAAAGACATTTGGCAAAAGCATTTTTGCACTCTTAGCTTTGCTAAATTCAATTCTTTATGCCTAAGCAGGGAGCGGAGGGGATTTGTTTGAGAGACATTCTTTCTAAATATGCTAAAGCCTATGAATGAAGAGCAAAAATTCCAGAAGGAGCGATGAGGAGCGGAGAGATTAAAGCCATTGTTCAAGGAGGGAAAGCTGCTTAATTAGAGCCTCACTGGAAATTTTTGGGGCAAAAGAAAAATCCTATTTGAACTCAATTTTGAGTTTCAAAATTTTTGCAGTTTCAAAAGTACTTTAATTAAGTCTTTTGGAAGATACTTTTTTTCCCCCTGCTCATTTCAAAAGCCCTCCCCAAATCTCAGCAACCATCTGCTTCATTAACTTTATGCCAAAGAGGCCACATGCCAAGGTCTGGTCTTGAAAATGTATTTCACTTCTGCACATTCTGTGTGTTCATGTGTGCGTGCACATACTTGTATGCGCACCCGTGTGAAGCCCAGAAGTTCAGCTCTGGTAGGGCTCTTCGGGAGCTCTTCACTTTTGCTTTTGAGGTGGCATCTCTCATTGGCCTAGAACTCAAGTATTAGCCTCAGCTGGGCAGCCGCTGAGATTTTTACATCTAGCTCCTGCCTCCCTCAGCCCTGAGATTACCAGCATGAACTTGCACATCCGGGAGCCGAACTCAGATCCTAAAGCTTGCATAGCAAAAGCCCTTACTAATCAAACTCCCACCTAAAGCTTGCATAGAAAGAGTCTTACTAATCAAACTCCCACCTCAACGTTCATTCTTCTCTTACCTCTAACATTTCCCTTTAACACTACCTGAAGACTACGGCTTCTTTTCCGTAACTAGTGTATTAGATTTGGGGTTTATATAACTTTTACTCATAAGCAAGAATGGTTACATTTTTCCTACCCAGTATTTTGAAAGCAATTCAATGTATCATTGCACTAGTGGGGGCGGATTTACATGTTAGCATGATTAGTTTGGTTAGTACAAAGGATGAGCTGTTTTAAGGATGAGATGGCTTAGGTCTTTAATTCCAATACTCAGAAGGCTAAGGCAGCAGAGTCACAAATTCAAGGCCAGCCAGGGAAATTTCCTGAGAGATTGTTGCCACATAATACAAGTTTAAAAATGAAGGGACTGTAAGACTCAGTAGCAGTGAATGTGCTAAGCACAGAAACTACACAAAGGGGAAAAAAGTAGAATGGGCTTTAAATGTCTTCACCAAAGGAAAACCTTAATGAAAATAAACAATCGAGAAGACAAGAGAATCAGGTAAGTAATGTGGGGTTCATTTGCAAACCCCAAACCTTAAATGATGTAACATGTGATGTAAACAAACAAACAAACACAAAACAACAACAACAAAAAACCCCACAGACATTGATGACTAGTCTTTTCTGAATGTGGGTGTGCATATGAGTACACTCATATAGGGGATAGCCTTGGGTATCATTCTTTAGGTATTTTCTTTCCTTTGCTTTGAGGCAGTGTCTCTCACTGTCCTAGAATTTGTCAAGTAGACTAGGATGTCTAGTCAGTGATCAAGGCTAGTATTAGTGTTAGAGAGTTGTCTCCATATTGCTGGGTGTGGTGGTTTGAATGAGCGTGGTCCCCATAGGCTCATATATTTGAATGTTTGGTCCCTAGTTGGCAGAACTATTTGGGAAGGACTATGAGAAGCAGTCTTAGTGGAAGAGATGTGCCCCTGGGCTTTGAGGTCTCAAAAGGCTACGCCAGGCCCAGACTTTATCTCTCTCTGGCTCCTGCCTACCAATCAGAATCTAAGCTTTCAGTTACTGCTTCTGGGCCATGACTGCCTGCTACCATACTCCCTGCCATGCTAACCATGGCCTATGCCTTTGAAATGCTTTCTTCTATAAGATGCACTGGTCATGGTGTTTCTTCAGAGCATTAGAACAGAAACAAAGACACTTGGATGACAAGCATGCACCACCATCTTTGGCTGTTATTTTACGTGTGCTCATTGGATCAAACTTGCGTCCTTATATTTGTGTGGCAAATAGTTTAGCAACCGAGTCTTCTGTCCACCCCTAAGTCCTTTTGGAGTCCACAGTTTGAAGCTTTATATAAGACAAATCCCATATCATTGATTAGATCAGTGATAATCAGTAGAGGAAAGTCAAAGGATGACTTGGCCAATTTCCATAGAGAGTAGTGAATTAAGAAGTCACTCACTTGTGCCCTGACTCATGCGCAATGGTGAAGGCAAGACCAAGTCCTGTGTCTTCATTGATGGTACAGCTTCGGTATTTACTGCACATTCCACTGATAGGAGCAAATCCTATTGAAAGATCAATTTCAAATATTAACACTAATTGGGTATATACATATAGAGTTTAGTGGATTAGTACATTTAAGGGTTTTCCTTTTGGCAGAAGAGTAAGAAATGTCTTTATTGTTACAAAAATGTATATGACTTATCTAAGTTTATTATTAGAGTAAGAGAAATTGATATAGTGACAGTTATAGCCAGGTATAATGTTATCTTAAGAGTGTCTCTACTGTCTCAGGGTAGGATATACTTTCCAGTTCTTTCCTGATCTTCCTCTGAAGCAGAAAACATAAGCATGCCCAGGTAATATGGACAGATCAAATTCACTTTTCTACCACTCCCAATCTGATAAGAGTCTTCATTCTCCAAAGTTACCTCCCTGCAAGAACAGTCATACAATCATTCCCATCATCCCTTGCTTCTATCTTGATCAACCTTATAGGATATGGATGTCTTTCTTTCCAGCTATGTTCATTAAAACACGGCTTGGTGGCCACACAGGATTAAATACATACTTGTGAATTAGATGCATCTATCTCAAATGCTAAGACATGAGATTATCCGGGCAGTCTAATATGCAGGCACACATAGGTGTCATGGGTGACATCATCACTTAACTAGTATGTTACTTACACCACATGACAAAGGTAAGGAAGGGCTGTATACTAGGTGATAGAGGTTACAGAGATGCTAGGTAAGGGAAGGGGACTTGGTTAATGTGTGACTCACAGTGAGGCTCACTTGGTGCCTTGCTGACAGTTTCTAGTCTTGCTCCCAGTCCTCCCTATAGGACTGGGTATATAAAGGCCCAGTGTTTCTTAATATATGGTGTTTCTAACACTTGTTTAGAAAACACCATATATTGTACTATATGTATAATGTGTGTGTGTGTCTAAATTTCAAATTAGACTCTGAGACTCAGGCAGTTGAATCAGTTTGCTTTGGGCAGCATAGTCCTCGGCCTGCAGATTCCCAATGCGTGTGTGAATGTTTAAGCCTGCATGACAGGCTCCTTAAAGAGGACGGCCTATACAGCAGATCAGGGACTGATTCCTGGTGGCATGCTTGCTGTGTTCAAGCCTTTGTTTATACGGTTGTCTGCGGCTGTCTCCTCAGCGTAACTTCATTAGAGAAAGCT
The DNA here is from genome assembly GCA_030674055.1 of Rhabdomys pumilio. Taxonomy (NCBI): domain Eukaryota; kingdom Metazoa; phylum Chordata; class Mammalia; order Rodentia; family Muridae; genus Rhabdomys; species Rhabdomys pumilio. The sequence continues at coordinate 37,662,446 of JANHMN010000018.1, forward strand.
CCACTCATTGGCTTAGGCACCGTCTGCAACTGGCTTCTCGCTAACATATCTGAGGTGAGTAGTTGCCACTTTGCGGAATGGAACACGTTTACTGCAGAACTCTCTACAGCAAAAGTTTGCAGACCTTGACGTGAATAACTCAATTTGTCTAAAAACCAAAAGCTCAATTCCTGCTGTGAGCCATACTACGGAAATATAGCAAGCAAGTAAATAGTAAATGATATTGTTTTTATGGTAGATCTCTTGTGCAAAAAAAAAAAAAAAAAATGGGAGAATAGAATCCTTCAAAGTCAAGGAGCTTGCTAAAGAAGATACCAATGACCAGTGACATGGTGAGGTGTGACAACAGCCAACATTTCTTCTTCAGCTTGCCAGTTACGTGGTCATGGTGCTTATGGAATGACCTAAACCATGTTTAGTCAAATGACTGTCTTCACTTCATTGATCATCAGCTGGGACAATAAAAAAGAAATACCAACTGACTGATACACAGATGTGCCATACCACAACACAACCAGTAAAGTAGAACACATTCACCATGGAACAAGGAAGCTAGTCCACAATTTAAGGACTTAAATACAGTGAAGTGTCACATAATGACCTCAGGCAACAGTGGGGTGTTTATACAATGGTGGTTCTGTGGGAAAATAGTGTCTAGGGATGTCACAGCCATCTCAGATTCCGTGAGTACACTCTGAGATGGCTTCACAGAAACATTACCTAAGGACACAGTTTCTCAGAATTTGTGATGGGCTGTAAGTGACACCCGAGGACAATAGATCCCTTTGATGAGACTCAAAGGGTCTCATCCATCAGAAAGCTGTCATCAGAAAGTTGTCATCTTCTCCTCCTTGTTAGTATGTGTGCGTGAGGGAAAGACATACCATACCTAGTGTGTCACATGGTTCATTCTTCCAGGAACAAATGTCAAATCCTGTGAGGAGGATGGCGTGGTCATGTCTCTTGCCATTCTTCCCCACAAGGGCTGATTGCCACTGACAGAAACTATTTAGAGACTGGTCTGCATGGTGATTGATCAGCAATCCTCCCTATGGGAAAGGTGCAGGGATTAAAGAGTGATGATTTTACCAGAGGAGAGAAGGTTGAACCATTGTCGCTGTGGAGGCAAATGCAGAAGTATCATGTTTCTAGGGGAAGTTATCAGTAGGGGGGAAAAAAAGCCACCGAGCTAAGCTCTACCAAAAAAAAAAAATCTAGGTTAGTATAAATTTTAAAGTAAGCTTGAGTTTTCAGTATGTACTTTCTAATTATATTGTTATAATAAAAGTTGTTAATTTTTTATATATATTTATACATATTGAAGTTCAATAGTTTCTTCAATAAACTGTGACAAAGACAATGTCCATAGTCTACATCTCTGTGAAGTTTGGTACTTAAGAAGCTAAAAGCAATCAATGACACTATATAAGTGTCCCAAACAGCAAGCCATTTACCAGGCTCTCAAGAGTAAGGGATTAGGGCTGCAGAGACAACAGCTCAGAGGTTAAGAGCACAGGCTGCTTTTCTGGAGGACCCATGTACAATTCTTAGCATGTCACAACAACACACAATTGTCTATAACTCCAATTCTGGAAGACCCAACACACTCTCCTTGCCTCTCTGGGTACCAGGCACACCTATGATACACATATACACAAGCAGGCTAAGCTCCCGCACAATCAAATGAAAGCAGAGAAGACAGAAACTATCCTGAAATGACCATTTTTCAAAATCTTTGATTAGGCTAAACCAATTAGTTGGGTCAAGTCAAATGCTTTAGACAATAATTTTGTCGGTGAATCAGGGTGCTGCTGGCTTCAGTATCCTTGAGCAGTTTTTGAATGGCACACCAAAGCCCAAGTGTTATACACACACACACACACACACACACACACACACACACACACACACACAATCTTTCTAAAATTCTAGGATAACTCCACAAAGCGCAAACCCCTGTAACTCTCCACACCTGGGCAATTAGATCCCTTTCCTTCCTGAAAACTCTGACACTCTGAGTTTCACATTCTTTATTGGGGTTGGAGTTGAGGAAGACAAGCCTCGGGGGCTTTGAAAACTCATCCGCCTGATTGGTGAGATCATAGGGAAAGATCCAGTTTCCAGATTCCAACACTGCAGAGCAGGGAGCACCGTGCTATTTAGCACGTTATTATAGGTTCTGGTTTTACAATCTGCCCAGTTCCTGTGTCGTGCACCTCACCATAATCAATTCAAGGCAGTTTAAGGCTCCTTTGTTTATTCTTTGTCATTCCTAAATTGGTGCTTAGGAGACCATAGACTTACTACAAGAATTTTATGATGGATTCCTTCTGGTAAATTCTCAAAATATGCTTATGTATCCACCTTGGTGTTGGTTGATATATCTGAGCTATAAAGCTCAATTAACCCTAAAATCTATGACCAAATTAACCTTTATCATAAGGACTAAACATATAAGAGTACTTACATTTTATATATTAGCAACATTATATTTAATATTTACACACAACTATTGATATATCTATGAATATATTATCTAGATTAACATATAACGGGGTTTCTTTTTTTCTGATGATTTAGCTCAATGAGTCCCTTTTTGACTGCACTTTCCCTGATGAGATGGTTGGTATACTTTTAGAAATGAGATTCGAATGACCACTTCATGCACTGGCATACAGTAGGTATTAAATAAATGCCTCTGGAACAACAGAACAAATGGATGAATAAATGAAGTTTGCCACTTACAGGTTCTTCTTCCAACAGAATTAAGCTCACAACCACAATGTTTATGTCGCTTCCAATGGTCCCATCTTTGAACAGGCTAGAAACCTGTTGGGACAATTAAGACCACATACAAGTTTTTAAAGATACAATCGTACATGGAAAGAATCCATCAGACATATTGATATGAGTGTAGGTTTCAATCTTAGTAGATACAAAAGAGATTTTCTCACAATGAAAAATGTTCAATTAAAAAATATTGTGGGTAAGCGTGAGCCATTCTTAGGGGTATCAAGGGGGTTCCTGACAATGCCACTCACCATGTTCATGACTGTGAGAATGTATGTGGTGACGTCATCCTTGCCGTGTTTCTCCACCATCTTTGCATCTGCCACCACAAGGGTCTCCACGTTGAGACCCTTTTGTGACTTTCCGGCTGATCGTCTGGGCCGCCCTGAGCCTCCATATTCATCAAAGCGCAGATAGGCATCCTCTGCAGGAGGCCTGGGGGCATCTGCGGGAGACAGAAGAACATTTGGAAGGAAGATCAGCAGAAGAAATCTGGGTGACATAGGCTGAGAGAGATGGGGAAACGGGGAGGTGACACTGGGTGTCACTGTTGTCACCTGCCCTGGGGCTTTGCACCTGAGATTCACTCAACAGATGCTTAGCTGCCTGGATGGGTGGGCTGATGGACAGGTGGCCAGATTGGTAGATTCAGAAATGTTAAAAATGCTCAGAGGTAAGTAAAAGAAAACAAGCTACAAGTTTAGTTGGCAGACAAGGCAGGTCAGCAAACACCAGTGAAGGAGGAGAAAAATCTCACTTTTATCCCTTAATGGAATATATTGACTCAGTAATACCAACAACCAAAGGACATGGCAGAAGCACAACCGTGTATAACCAACTGGGCCAGCTCCTGTTTGTGTGAGGAGCCCTCACCTGTGTGTGTTGAGCAGTGTGGGACCTGGTTGCCATCTGTGGCTACCAAGTTAGCGGAACGTGGCCGGTGAACATAAGGATCAAATTCTTTATCACATAAAAAATTAATATTTAACTTGGTCCCTGAAAGAGTTCAAACAGCTCTGAAGCAATAAAGTATCTAAAATCTACCTTTCCGGCATGAAATCTTAGGAAATCTACATACAAATGAGGTACTTCCAATGGAAAGTTTGTTATTGGAATTGACACTGTGTTATAAGAGTAAATTAATTACCTCTCCAGAATATAACATGAAAGAGAAAAGCCAATCCCCGTGTAGTAGTTTGTTACATGGTTTGTAATTGAAGATGATAATGTTTTATATGTTAGAGTTAGACAAAATGTTACTGTAAGTAATTTGTTTTAAAATTTTTGTTATTTTGTTAATAGATGTTATGACTGGTGTGTGTGTGTGTGTGTGTGTGTGTGTGTGTGTATGTGTGCATGCGTGCACATACACACACACACACACACACACACACACACACACACACACACACATGTGGAAGCCAGAGGTTGACAATGGGTATATCTTCTTCCATCAATCTCAATCTTACATATGGAAGCAGGGTTCCCAGTCAAACTCAGAGCTCGTGAATTTGGCTCCTCTAGTTGCAGTTTTCCCGGTAGATCCCATTTCTACCTTCCCCATGTGCAGAGATTACAGGGAATTTGCTGGGAGGGGAATCTGGCATTTACATGGGTGCTGGGAATCTGAACCCTGGCTCTCATACCTGTGTAATAAGTACCTTATTACCCTGAACCATCTCCTCAGCTCTTGCTTTTGTTTTTGTTTGTTTGTTGTTGTTGTTGTTGATTTTTTTTGTTTTGTTTTATTTTTAATGGCACACATTAAAACATGGCACACATTGTTGATTTTTTGTTTTGTTTTGTTTTGTTTTTAATCTCCCACACAGCCAAAATGACTGCAAACACCTGATTCTCTTGCCTTCAGCTCCAGAGTCCTTGGGTCACAAGTATACATCACAGTGTCTGCCTTAAACTAGTGTTGAACATAGTTGGAAAATGCAAACTTACTCTTGGTTCTTATATATTGGACCTTGCTGGTCTAGAAAAGAGAAAAAGAGACTGGAAATACAGTTTGTCTGGTTTGGAGCTTTACTGAGCATAGTTAAGGCCCTGGGCTTGATCCAGGGAGCTCATTATACAGGTTAAGCTGGCCTCGACCCCCGTAATTCTCCTGTTTCACCCTTCCAGGCACTGGTAGTACAGGTATCCACCACCGGCTTATAGAGTTCCTCGACTCACTGCCCTTTCCTCATCAAGAGCCAATATTCCTGACAGGTTGCTTATGAAATCTCTTCTTTGGGTCTCTAAAAGAGACACTCAGTTGTGAATTTATCTTTTTTTTTTCCACTATAGAAAGCTGAAAACCCTCGCTAAGATCACAGAAACTAAGATTAATATCTTTGCTTAAAACTGGTAGATGCAAAAAAGCTCCCCTCCCCCCCAAAAAAAGTCCTGTATATACAGCTTTCATAGTTAAAGATAGGAGAGCCACACCTTCAGCACGGGGTCTACCAGTCCTTCTGCCAGGCAGCATCTGAGAACAAACTCTGCACTCTGCGCAGCCTCACTAACCTACCCCATCAGCGAACCCAGCTGCCCCCAAGACTACCCGTTGAGGCCCTCTTCAGAACAGGACAAGGAAAGTCTCCTTACATACATTTCTTGCGTCGTCCACAAAAATGCTGCTTTTGCCACCTTCGATGGCGGTACTCTGTTTCTTGGCTCGGGGAGGCAGGGGGAGGGTGACTTGGGGAGTGGTCAGGATATGTCCGCTGGGAGCCAGGGTAGTCTTGGTACCGCCTGACTCTCTTCTCTGCTGTCCTTTTGTACAGGACGTGAGGATGGTGGCCTGCGGGCGAGCTGTAGTTGTGTTCCTGGGCCAGCAGCTGAGGTAGCGGTGAGATGAGGAATTCATTGTCTCGTGTCCTTATCAGACCTGACTAGAAAATCCAAACACAAAGAGCACACTCATGACTCCATGCGTTCGTTGCCTTCTCCTGGGTTGATTCTTGGCATCTTTGCATTGATTACTTCCTATGAAGAGGCATTGTGTATAATGCTTGCTACCTGTTTGTCTTTTTAAAATTACGTGTGTGTGTGTGTGTGTGTGTGTGTGTGTGTGTGTGTGTGTGTGTGAATACATACGTGTGCATTTATGCTTGTGGAGGTCAGAGGACAGTTTATAACAGGTAGTTCCCTCGTCCTGTCACACAGTGCCATGGGACTGAACTCATGTCATCAGGCTTGGTGGCAAGCACATGTACCATGCTAAGACATCTTACTGGCCCAGCCATGTCATGTTTTCTCTGCACTATTATATGCTGCTGTTATAATTCCAGTTTTACACAGGAGATGACAAAAGACTAGGTGGGCTGGTACTCTCTCTCTCCTAAATCTATGTTAATTATGGAGAACCCATCAACTGTATTTTCTCAAATGTATTTTATGGTACTAGAAGGTTCAAATACAGGGCCTTACACATGCCGATTATGCCATGTATCCTTAGGCTATCCAGCTAGGCTGCCTATATTTCATGTTTTTATTGATTTTATTTGTATACATATATATGGTATATGTATACATGGTTATGTACTTGTTCGTTCATGTATGTGTGTGTGCTTGTGCATGTGTGTGTATATGTATGCATGTGTATGTATACGTGTGCAGGTGTGTGTGCTTCTGCATGTGTATGTGTGTTGTTTATGCATGTGTATGTGTGCACGTGTGTGTGCATGTGTGTGTGCTTTCACCTGTGTGTATGCTCCTTGCATGTATGTGCAGGCCAGTGAAGGAGGATGTCGGGTGCTATCCTCTATCTGAGACCTGAAGCAAGGCTTGCAGTCCTGAAAATCTTCCTATCTCTATACCCAGAATGCTAGATTACAAGTACATAAAGCTATACCCAGGTTGTTATATGAGCGCTGGGGTTTGAACTCCAGTCCTGATGCCTCTAGAGCAAGCATTCTTACCCACTAAGCCATCTCTCCAGACCCTAGAGCAGTGGGTTTCACCTGTCCTAATGCTGTGACCCTTTAATACAGTTCATATTCTGGTGACCTCCAACCATCAATTATTTTCATTGCTACTTTATAATTGTAATTATGCTACTGCTGTGAGTCACAATTTAAATATCTGTGCTTTCCAATGGCCTTGGGCAGCCCCAAATGGCTTGCTACCCATGAGGAACCGCTGCCCTAGACCAATGATGTTAATAGATGTTTCTGAAGGAGGGAGCTAAGGAATGTCCTGCTTGAATGGCTTTGACTGGTAGACACAGATGAGTCCTGAATGGAGTGGTGGATAGAAAAACAGATCCTGCCTTATGTAGCAAGAACGAGGCTTTCTCTCTTGATTTCCTAAGTGCTAAGTGACTTACAAGAATGGCTGCAAGAGGAACCTCCAATTGGCTCTAAGTGGCGGCTGTGTCAGGTCAATAAAGCATCACTCAGGACGTCAGCTGCTGGGTCCCCTCATGGCTTCCTTGGCTCCCCATGAGCATGCCCACTGGGGTTCAAGCATTGACTGAGGCATGCAGATGTGCTGCGCCTTAGCACCAGCAGGAATCTCAGACATTGCAATAGGATATCACTGACGAGGCTGCTTTTTGCTTTATTCAATTTATGAATCTGTGCATGAGGCCGCCTTACCTTCACATGCAATGAGGGAGACTTGGACCTGCCTTGACCACCTTGCAAGACAAGGCAAAAAAAAAAAAAAAAAAGTATGGCTGAAGTTCTTCATGCTGTTTAGGCTGTAGTACTTCTACAATGGTGACTCAAAGAACTAGTGCATGCTCACTGAGCACCTGCCGTGTGCCATATAACAGGCAGGATACACCACGAAACAGTACAAGGGAATTGCAAAGCATGGGGGTTGGCTGGCTGGGGAAGTGGGGGTGTTGGAGCAAGGGCAGCCTGCACAGGAATACAAAGTCAGCACCTCTGCTCAGCTTTAGGATACAGCGGGGTGGAGTGGATTACTGATGTCGGAGTCTAGCTCTCTGTCAGAGCTCAGCTTTGCGTTCCTAAAAGAAGTCCCAGAATACATGATTTGGTTCCATTTTTTTTTTTCTCCCCTGTCAAAAGTTTGCTGACTCCTGAGAGGTTACATATCATGGATATCGATATATCTAGGGCCTGGGGACAGAAGCAGATGGCTCCATTCACCAGGCACACGACTGCGCACCTAAGTCCTCATCGTTTCTAGGTACTGGTATTTATAAAGGGAACACATAGTCAACAGAAAAGAGACTACATTCATGTCTTCGCGGAGATTATGAGAGAGGAGAATGAATAGTGTTACAGGGTGGTAATTGGGCTGGGGAGATAGTTCAGTCATGAAAGTGATTGCCATGCAAGCATAAGGCCTTGAGTCTTAGCCCCAGAATACCATGAAGACATCAGCAGGCATGGTAGCACACCCTTGTCATCCCAGAAGAGACAGGAGGATCCCTAGGGCCCATTGGCTGGCCTGCCAAGTGAGTTCCAGACCAGTGACATAACTTGTCCCAAGAAACGGGATGATGACTTCTGAGGAAGGACAGCTGAGATTGTCCTTTGGCTTCATATGCATGTACATATATACGTACCCTCTCACACATGAACACACAAATACATAGAGATTGGAATAAGCAAAATCTCACCATTCCAAAAACACTATCATATACCCCGGACAAATCTCTCAGATGGACATGCCATTTGCTGTGGTCTTCCCTCCAACACCTAGCTCAGGTTATGCTACTAGAAACTTCCATCTTTCATCTTGACACCTTCTACCTAGTCCTGACACCACCTGGAATTCTCATCAAAGATAAATCAACATATATAGTGCTCTCTACCACCCATAGGTTGCTGGCTCCATAAATCCCCATAGTCCCCGCTGACTCCCTCTGTCCTCAATCTCTCTTTACATTGTTGTAAACAGAACATCTTTTTTCTTTTTCATTTTGAATGTCTTTCCCACAAACTGACTGTTTGATAAGTTATTTTCTTCCTTTGAAAATTCCAGTAACTTCTTTGATAACCACCAGTAAGTGTCTCAGACCCATGCATATTATGACAGAGCTTCCTCAGATTTTTTTCTTTAGCCAACCAGGTGGTTAGTGGAATGCTGTGAATGCTAGGCGCTGGGGCCTTGGCTGCTCTACCATGTCTTCAGAGAAGCTTTGGTATCCCTCAAAGAAGGGGACTACCTGTTCCCTTCCCAAAGGATCACAAGCCACAGGGTCTGTTGTCTCCCCGTCTCTCTCCAATGGAAAAAAAAAATCCAAGTCTTTCTGCATCTAATATAACATATCTGTAATAATATGGACCACACAGAAAGCCCCAGGGTGCTTCGCATGCTAACAAACAACCAATATTTGTCTCTTAGTCAACAAACATGTGTCAGAGCGGGGACTAGGCTGAGAACAGGCCATCAGGAGAAAAGAAGGAAACCAGGCTTGGGAAGTGAAGAGAAATCCCAGCTGCAAGAGCAGGTGGAATCCCGGGTCTCCAGTTCCTGTGGGGAATATGCTCCTTGCTCCTCTAAGCCACGCAGGCCCCTCCTCTAAACTACATGTAGACAAAAGACACCATTTACAGCCCTCCCTAGACAGAGGCATTATTGAAGGAAAAAATAAATAAATGCCTCAAAAGCCCTCCACCTTGCCCGACTTCCTTACTTGGCTTAACTAATATCCTCAAAGTCACTTAAGTGCCTGGACTGGACTGACAGGTTTGAAGGTTTTCTTTTTTCTCCCTAATTCACAAAGACTCTAGGCTGCTCAAAGGCAGAGGGGGCATTTCTATGTTGAGACATTGATAAACTGGTCATAGTAAGGCAGGACAGAAAGATGTGGGCAACTAACTGGACAAGGGGAGGGGGAAGAGCTCCCCTCCCTGGAGTCTGGTTGAAGCCTCTTGCTGGTTGAGAGGCAAAGATCACAGCACAGTGGACTTCATTTGCTGTGAAACAATGTTGCGTTTATAGAGAGATGTTGTAAATTTGGGGGTTAAAATAGCAACATTGCCCATGAAGGCCTCTATCCTTCCCTGGCTTCGATTTTCCAGGAGTCTCAAAAATTCCTTTTATGCTAAAAGAAATGCATGGTGCCCCCTTAAGGGCAGTGGTTTTATCTTATCAGATTTAATCCCATCAAAGGAGCCCCTGGAGCCTTCCTTTAATCCCAATTATCAAGAAAGAGGCAGGAAAGGGAGGGGAGTTCTTAGCAATCCTTTGAGATGTAACTTAAAAGACACCCAAATTGAGTTTGTGGATGCTGTTCAGACACTCAAGCAGGACTCCACCTTAAAAAGCCCACACCCACAGGAATGGACCTTACCCGTACCCCCATTACTTTATATCAACCCTCATACTTCAATCTATGTTAAAACATTCCCCTAGTACATGCTGGGTGTGCTTTCTGTTGGGTCTGAACTGCTTTTCTACACCTAAGTCTAGACTCCTCCGGCATCTTCTGAGTGGACATCTCTGCAAGGAACCCTTCAGGCCTCTTCAGGAGAGAGTGTGAAGCTGTCTCCTGCTGACTGCTGAAGGGCCTGTGTTGGGGCAAACACACTGGACCTACCCACTTCAATTCAGTGTAAAGTGTCTAAAATAATTCTCTATGACGATAGAAGAACTGCACCATGCTAGATAATTAAGAAAAAGAGAATACTCTTTCCCCGGGATCTGATGAAAAGCAATGTAATCTGAGCAAAGACACAAACGATAGTCTAAAGATACAGACCCGGTGCATATAGATTGAATCATCTATGTCTTGGGAGTGTGAAGCCTTTTATACTTAACTAAATCAATGCAACCTTCTACCTAAATACGGCGAATAGAGTGGATTGTCATTTCCTGTGGCTTCTAATTCAACAGAAAAAAAAAAAAAACACAGAGGAAGCTAGTTAATACTACAAATGAAAATAAAATATTCACTAGTATGCAGGGTGCACTGTTTCTGGGAGGGAAGACTAGGATTCTAATGAAAATAGGAGGGAGAGAGAGAGAGACAGAGAGACAGAGAGAGAGACAGAGACAGAGACAGGGACAGAGACAGAGAGAGGGACAGAGACACACAGAGAGAGACAGACAGACAGAGAGAGAGACAGACAGACAGAGAGAGAGACAAAGACACAACAGAGAGAGACAGACACACACACACACAGAGAGACAGAGAATGGCAAGCTTTTCTGAGGACAGTGAAGTTCACTGAGACCAGAAGATAGTTCCTGATCCAGGCAGACAAACACTGAATGGAATGCAGTAATGGCCTCACAGAACTAAGAAATGAAAAAGTGCAGGGGAAGCAAGACGGCTGGTACCCAAGTGACCTGCAAAGCCAACGAGAAATACAATCTAAGAGTCCCTGGATAAAGAGGACAGGAGAGGACTCCAGTATACTGAACTGGTGATGTCATAAACTATGGAAAGTGAAGAATTTATCAAAATAACAAAGAAATGAGCAAAGCAAAATGGTATATTAATCAGGAAAAAGAAAGATCAGTACCCAACTGTCTCTTCCCTCCACTGAGAAAGTCAGAGATGGTGGCAAGTGTGGCGCCCCCTACTGGACTCTGCAGAAAGACCAGCATGCAAGGCTTGTTCCAGTATTGTTTTCTCTGTCACAACTGTAAAGAGACAGACTAAACCACTAAATTTAAAATTGAAGTACATGCTAACCACAGGCCAATAGACTATTTTGATACCTTATTCTTTTTACTTTAGATAATTAATATAAGCTAATAAAAAATTTTGAAAACTATGAATATTTAATATTCAAAATGAATTATTAAAGAGTTCTTCAGACCAAAAGAAAAGAAAAAAAAAAACAAAAAAAATTTAAAAAACAATATATTGATGGTTAAATTAGTAAATTTGTGATTAAAACAGTGAATATATTAATAACTCATTTAAGAGATGCTCATGTTTTTAATCAAACCTTTATCCAATAAAACTAGTTAACTACGTGTATATATGTATATGCATGTCTATTATATGTATATATTACATATATTTCACACACATAGTTTATATATTATTTTTATACTTAAAAATATATATTAGATAGACATTTATACACATTAAATCTTCAGGGAAAATACACATGTGTATTCTCCAAAGGTCAGATTTCAATTCTCTTAGAAGCTTCAAAGATAAGAAGAAATGGAAGACTTCTGATAAAGTTAGTGGTGACCGGGCACTTAGTTCATTTTTGAAAGCTCGGTGTAAAGAGCCTTAAAGAGCAATGAATGCTAGGAAGTTATAAGCTCCCTTTTCAATTTCTATCCCTGGGCCTTTAAATACCCACCCTCCCCGCAAACCTAAAAACACCTTAATAGACTAATGATATGCTTCAGCTGAAGCAGAGCTGTGGATGAAATGATTTCCCAGACCTTAAGCAAATCTCTTGAATGGCGGTACTAACAGTCTCACTGGTAGTCTCATTCCACATTTTACTGCCGTGTAACTGACATGTATAACTGATGGCTCCCAGAAGACTGGCTGGAAAATATTGGTAAAGGCCTATCAATCATCTACCTTTGTAATCATCATCAAGTTTGTTTTTCCACATTCTAATTTTATTCTAGCCATAATCATTTTTAAAATGGGTTTTCTTCAACCCAAGATTGTCATTCCTTTAACTCTTTAAGATTTTATTTTATATGTATGGGTGTTTTGTCCCCATGTGCACCATGTGTGTGCGGTCCCTGCGGAGAGCAGAAGAGGGCGTCAGATCCCCTGGATTACAGTTACAGATGGTTGTGAGCTACCATGTGGGTGCTAGGTACTTACTGCAGCTGGATCCTCTGCAAGACCAAGGGGTGGTTTTAGCCTCTGAGCCAACTCTCCAGCACCCTATATGGTCATTCGTTTAAAAGATATATCATTTTACTATGATGGCTTATTCAAATAGATAACTAATAGTAAAAAATAGATAACTGATTCGTTGCCCAATATGTCTAATGTCGTGTTCAAGGCAATTTCCTAGGTCAGATTAAACGAAAGGCTTAAGACAAAGTGGTCAGTACTGAAACAAAAATCTGCGATTTGGAGGCAGGGGACAAGGAAAATGAAGGAGAGAAACACAGGTCTGCAGAGCGAAAGCTGCAGCAGTCTTCCATGGAAGACAGCCTGTGGGATGGGGATGTTTATGGATTTTTGTCCAGAGGCAAGAAGATTTACTGAAGGATTTGGGTGGAATGACACAGGCATAAACAGTTAAGGAAGATTATCAAGAGAACGGCGGAGTTGAAAGGTGATGTGTAACGGTTGTTGCTCCCACGATGGACTCAAAGGCTCAGAGTGTGTGCTGTTGTTTTCATCTCCTTGAGAGTACACACACACACCATATATATATATATATATATATATATATATATATATATATATGACATAAACATCCATATAAACATCCATACGTCCATATATGTACATATATGTGTATATATAGACAGGTAGATAGACAGATAGAGACAGAGAGACAGAAGGAGAAAGTGAATTAGTGGCTCCGAAGGAAAAAAAAAACAAGGAGATGAGGAACTGTGATGAACTGATTACCATAAACTGTTTACTAAATCCCAGGAAAGAACAAGTGGGCTCATCTGGACCACTGCTCAGGCCAAGAAGAGGACACCTGCTGATGGTATGCCCTGAGATGACCAACGTGGGTTGATTACTCCATTTTCTACACAGTACATTAATTCTAGGACATCTAAACAGAAACTCTGTCATCCACTTAAGCGGAGGTGGTGGGATAGATAACCTGGACAGGCCTGCAAGTTTACACATGTATTCCAAAACAGATGAGATAGCCAAGATTCCTTGTTGTTGTCAATGGGAAAAATATCTCCTGTACTTTGGGGGGGAGGCAGGGGAAATGTATATTTTAACAAATACTAGCATCTCCCATCCATTCCTTTATCTCAATATCCATGGGATGGATTCATAATGTGATTTAAGGGGAGATTAACAATTTCCATATTTGCCTCTGGGACAGCGAGCATTTTATTCAATAAAGACTTCTCCTAAAACCGACATCAAGCAGGTGTGGGAGAATGCATCCGGTGCAACCCCAGTACCCCCATAGCAAAGACTCTAGAATCCCAGAGGGTCACAGGCCAGCTAACCCCTGGCATATGCTATGGCCAACAAAAAACCCTGACCCAAACTAGGTGAAAGGCAAAGGCTGATACAGGAGGCTATCCTCATGAACACACACACACACACACACACACACACACACACACACAATTTCCAGGTTGGGATACTGTTGGGTGACCTCTTGCTAATGTGAGTTCATTGAGGTTAACTTATAAGATCATGGATGACACACGGGTGGCTATAGCACCAGAAAGACCCAACGCCCATTCAACTTGCCACTTATTATAAATGGTGGCATTCCGAGACCATGTCCATCCAGGGAAGGAGAAAGAAGTGACTAGAATCTCTGGTAAGATTCTCAGACCAGTCTCTCCACCTTCATACTAAGAGGGTATGTCAACAGTTTCCTCAACAGCCCCCTTGCCTGCCATATCACTCCATACCATGAGTGTGGACCCAAGTTACTCCATAGTTTACCTCAGCAGCTGTACTATACAATCATCAAAATAGAGATAGTATATCAAACATGGGTACACAGACACTAAAGTTCCTCCCAGCAGCTGCCAGGTGCTTCAGTTAAGTTTAAATGGACACTGCCAACAGTCCCCAAGTATTGCAAAGATAGTGAGAAGCACAATTGTCTTGGATTCTCCAATGCTCAAATGCCGCTTTATCCTTTCTCTAACTTCCTAGGGATGTTCCCAAGCCTCTCTGAACTCAAGTTTCTGGTCTGTAAAATGGGAATAACAATAGCGCTTCCCTTAGAGAATTAAATGCTTTAAGACTTGTAAAGTGTTAGGAATGGCAGGGGCCATATCTACTATTCTATAATTACTGTATTTGATAGCTTGGGAACAAAGCAGAGAATTCAAGCCAGACTTTTTCTATTCTTCTATTTTGGTGGTTCTGTGTGATTTCCCTTCTCCATGTAGCCCAGTCTGGCCTCAAATTTAGGGACCTCCTTCTGCCTCTGCCCCCCACCTTCTGTGCCATGTCCCACTGGTCACTGGCGTTACAGGACTGTTGTAGCACACCTGCTAGCCAGCTCGTTTCCCGACTATGTTATTCAAAGGGTTTTCTTTTTCAATTAGACCTGAAATTGTAAAGAGTGCTATAAATATTCTTTCTGTTTATTGGGAGAGATAATACAGGGACAGGGGAAGGCTTCAGGACCAGAGAAGAAAGGGATCAATGAAAATCTCCCAGATGTAACAGAAGATTCTTAAAGATGGAGAAGTCATGAATATTTCTACTTTGGAGTTTCTTAAGTCAGAGAGGAGGCTGTAGGGTTCACAGATTGGTTGATTAGTTTGGGTGAGACTAGGACAGTGGTGGGTCAGAAAGACTTAATTGGGTTCCTTGTCTTGTATGGCCAATACTTCATATCCACAGTATTCTAGAAATCAGATATTGAGATGTAGCCTTGATATATTATGAAAACCAGATCTCTTATTCTTCTCAATGGGAAGGAGGTGGCATGTCCTCATTCAGTTTGACTGGCGTCATGGAGACTCATTCATTTAGACTCATTGTAACACTGTGGCTTTCTGGAGCACATGTAGTGGTGCAACCCCAGATGAAACTGACCTCTCTGTATAACCCCTGATCTCTACAGGGTAGGTCATGTTGCTGTAATGACGATGACAAGGAAAAGAAGGACAAAAGTCACCAAATCCTTCTGTATGTGCTTTTTCTGAAAGTTTCCCTTTCTTTTCTCCCCTCAACTGCATGGAACAATGTTCTATCCTTCTGCTGTACTTGATTCCAGCCCAAATCAACACCAAATCACAATGAACCAATGTGGTTTTGATGGCATGGAACACTCATGTCCTGATGTAAAAGTGAACAGGTTCTAGCCTGTTCCTCAAAGTTGTAGGACCATGGCTATCTGACTGGTATAGGTTCTGTCATTGTAAAAGCTCTTAATGCACGCTTGTCAATGCACGGTTTTAGCTAATTATTGAATTTCTACTGGAATAAAAAGTTCACATCTGCAACAGCTCAAGTCCCAAGCTATATCCAGAAGTCAAGAAACTACACAGCCTCCCCTCACTCCTTTTCTTCCTTTCTTTGAGACAGAGTTTCTCTGTGTAGCCCTAGATGTCCTGGAACTCATTTTATAGATCAGGCCAGCCTCAAGCTCAAAGATCTGCCTACCTCTACCTCCCAGGTGCTAAGATTAAAGGCATGCACTCCACTGCCCAGCTTTAAACATGTATCCTATTAAAATTCTGGAGGATGTAACTCTGAGGAAGAGACAGCCATTGAAGTGTCAGACTTTAAAAAAGCAAACTAAGTCTGGACTGTACATCATACAGCCCAGAGTCCTAACTACTGGGTATTCTTGTCACTTCAAACAAATTGGGAAGACTTAAAGACAGGTAAGTGTGGGTCTGTGTCAGAAATAAAGAGTGAGGTCAAGAGATGTTAAAACCTGAGGGTTACCCTTCTCTCTCTTCTCCTTGATGTGTTCACATCGAAAGGTATGAAGAAAGAACAGCTGTGGTCGAGGTAACATTACAGCTCTCCATATCTAGAGATAGTGGGCTCACTGGTTCTCCAGAACACAGCCTGGACCATTCTGCTTGATGACAGCCACATTATATCCTGTGAGTCCCTTTTGAAGGAATTAAGCACAGACAACAGTAAAGAGGAACAGCCATATCTACCCAGCCCTGAAGCTAGTCAAGTGCCCTAGTCAACTCTAACTGTCCACTTGACACAGCCTAGAGTCATCTGAGAAGGGTGTTCCATTGAGGGTTTCTATAAATCAGATTGGCCTGTGGGAATGTCTGTGGGAGACCATCTTGACTGTTAATTGATTAAGAGGGCTCAGCCCACTACAGGTGGCACCATTCCCTAGGCAGGTGGCTTAGGGCTACAAAAGAGTAGAGAAGTCAAGCTAAGTGCAAGCCAGAGAGGGACAGGTGGCTGCGATGTCGCCATTGTTAAAAGTTTTTGCTGCTGTGCCTTCCCCATATCGATAGGTTATACCAGCTGAAACAAATCCCTTGTGACCCCACCCCTCACCCCCGTTGTTTTTTTGTCAGAGTACTTATCACAGCAGCAGAAACGAAACTAGGACAAGAGGCAGAAAAATGAAGACATTGATATCTACGTTTAAGGAGAGGTGCTACTCTGGGAGACGAACACAAGCACTCAATCGGAAGCACTTTCCGGTTCACCTTTCTGATTTACAGATTCCTTTCACAGGCCATTCAGTCACACCATACTAATGGAGTAGGGGTGTGTGTGTGACTATTTCTCGAGTTTCTTCCTGGTCCTTGTAATGTAAATCCCTTGGCAAGACAGATAAATGGTCTTGATTTTGTGCCTTAGCATTTGACAGAGTTTGGGCATGATGCTTAGATTTTGCTGAATGGGTGATGGCATCTATAGAATCCTGGAGGCATATGAAATTAGGGCAGATCCCTCTAAGAGTCTGAATTCTTGTCCAATGAGGGACCAGCAGGAAGCTTTGAAATGTTGCAAGAACCAATATGTGCTATAGAAAACCCTGGCAGGTACCCACATTTCTGGGATCCTCTGACACCGCCCCCCCAGAACAATGAAGGACATACCCATTCACTATCATGAAAAGTGACAGAAACTTGCATAATGAGCACACATCACCAACCATCCAGTTTGCCAGGCCTTGCTCTGATGGCATCCACACACATCAGGTTTTCTTCTTTAAATCCTAAACATTGCAAACATGGGTGCTTGACTATTGATGCTTAAAACTGTCCCTTTCACATTAATTCAGATGAATACTCTCATATTTAAGATTGGCAGCCATGGATATATTAAAACTCTAATTCCTTGTCATTCAACAATAGATGGTTGCTATCATTGTTTTTTAAATTGCACTCACTTAACATCTAAGTTTGGATAGACACAGAAATTCCCATGGTTGGCAGTCAGCATGAGCTGCCTGCAAACAGTTACTTTTTCAAGCAGGAAGAGTTGATACACACTATCCATCTCAGCTGGAACTTTGTAAATAGCATCTGCTATGTTTGCAAGATACTGGAGAATCGTTTTAGGAACCAAAGATGCTCCCCGTTCCCAAGGCAGCTGCCTGCTGATGCACGACTGGGAAGACATATGTTTTCACTTGTTTCTGTAGTGGTGATGGGTTATGTCAAGCTCTCCGCCCCACCCTGCCCTGCTTCCCTTGGAACTGACAGCATTCATTTGTTAAACAGAAAGCTAGAGCTGGAAACCACACCGGCAACCAGCTGTTAGACATGGGAGGAAGTCTACGACGTGGCGTCAATTCACTGGGTAGCTGCATGGACGGGCTATGTGATTGACTGGACTCCCAAGTGCTCCCATGGGTGGTATGGGAGCACCTGAGATGACCACCATGTTGGAGATAGCTGGTCTTAATTTTCATTGGTTATTTATCTTCTGCCCCTCTGTGTCCCCTGCCTTAAGGTAAATCCAAGGGAAATAATCGGAGGCTTAAGGGATATTTGCAATTGTGTAGTCCATTTCCATGACTTCTCAGAGGCAGGAAGTGGGATTTAGGGAGAATAAAGAATGACTCAACAGGTCAAAACTAAATGATAATATAGTTGAACCTTGTTGTCTACAATTCCATTTTCTTGTCTATTTAATAGAAAAGTTGGGCTTGATCGAATGGCCCACCTCCGTCTTAAATTCAAGTATTTTCGTCTTTCAGGAGCATAAGCAGGTGACAAGATGATGCGAAATAAATCTTATGAGTAAGGCAGGGAACTGCCTGTTCAAAGTCCCCTTCCTCCCACCCTCTTCAGAGCCTGCAGACTTTCTAACTCTGTGACCTTTGTCCTCATGCAACCCTGTACCGAATCTCTTATATTTAATACACGCCTGGCTTGCCGAGTCAAGGCGGAGGCATTTCCTTTTCTGTCTCTGGCATCTGCCAGACCACGTGGCAGAAAGCTAACACCCTGGGTATGTTACACGTAAATGTAATCCCTAAAACACCTTGGCATATGTACAAGGACTGGATACTAAGGAAAGGAAAGGGAGCTGAGATTTCTGAGTCTGGACCTCGATTCAGATTTTGACTCTGCTCCATAAGGATCTCTGGCATGCCGTGCCGTTTGCTTAAGCTGCTCCTTTTAATATTCCTTGGGTATTTACATGAGACTTTCCAAAGGCACGCTGCTTGGTAATGGGCCTGCGTTATGTAATCAACGAATGGCCACTGTAAACAGGAGCAGGCAGATAAACAGAGCTTTCTAGAAAGCTGAAATAGAAGCAGAGTTTATTTAACCTTGTGGAGTCTGTGTGTTTGCAAATACTAGGGGCTTTCATGCAGAAACAAACTATGGCAGCCTCTAAGCAGCCAGCATTTCTGTTCAGTGACTTACACTCAGTTGTGTTTCATCAACATTGTTGCTCCCGGGCAGAGGTTGGGAGGGAGGGGGGCTGGCTGGCAGAGCCGGCAAAGGGCCACATGCATTAAATTAAACCAGGATCCTCCATCCTGGTTTAGGTTTAGAAAGAGGTCGACGAGGTATGCTAAGGAAACTCAAACTGACACCACTAAGTGCAACTGAAGAACAGCTGACTGTGGGCAGGGATTTCCAGGCTTCTCCTGACCCTGACTTACAAAGGCATCCTCACTCAGTTGTCAGGCAGTCTCTTCAGGTTACAAGCACAAAGTAGTAATGGGAGATGAGGGGAAGGGTGGCCTTATTGCTAACCTTTGGCTCATGTCTATCTCCTGCCGTAGAGTTATATATCAGCCTGTCATGGATCATGATTTTCCTCTTCCCCTCCCCCCAGTTATTAAATGGTTCAGGTCACTCTGGTCATGGAATAAATTGTATCTTAACACACTGGATATGTCTTGGCTTCTAGATTGCTAAAGAAAACGGGCAGTCAGACTCTTGGAAGAAATCTCAAAACACATTTTATGTAAGAGTATATCCACGCTAGGGCGGGGTGTGAGCGTGCATGTGGATGTGTGGCTTCAGACATGTGTGAAATGCATCTAGAATCTAGAATCTAGAGCAGGATACTGGCTATCTTCCCCTATTGATTTCCCCCTTACTTTATGAGGCAGGGTCTTGCTGAACCTCGAGCTCGTTGTTCTTATAAAACTAGCTGGCCAGTTAGGCCAAGCGACTCTCCTGTCTCCGTGTCCTTTGTGCCGGGGATATAGGTGCACACTGTCACACCTAGCCATGTAGATTGGAACTCAGGTTCCTGTGCTTGTATGACAAGCATTGTACAAACTGAGCCACCTCCTCAAAAGCCTCTGTTTTCATACTTTGATGTAAAACGTCATAAGGGGATTGCTTCTGCCACTGTACCGCTCACTTAGGGGGAGTTGTAGGCTGTGTATCAGTG
Source organism: Rhabdomys pumilio (assembly GCA_030674055.1). NCBI lineage: Eukaryota > Metazoa > Chordata > Mammalia > Rodentia > Muridae > Rhabdomys > Rhabdomys pumilio. Next base: position 37,682,615 of record JANHMN010000018.1, read on the forward strand.
GCTTACTGTGGTCATATTAAGAAGATCAGCATCACCAGTAGGTGGTGGTACACCTGATTTGGCAGTTAGCCTGGTCTACAGAAAAAGTTCCAGGACAGGCAGGCTACACAGAGAAACCCTGTCTCAAAATAAATAAATAAATAAATAAAATAAATAAAATAAAAAAATAAAAAAGAATGAATAAATCAGTACCAGGATATTGAGTTCTTTCTTTATCTGCTGTAAACAAGGTTTTATTAGATTCTCTAGCCATTGCTAAGATAGCTCATGACCTAAAATGACAGCCAATATCTTATTTATCCATCAACGTGTGTTGTGTGAACCAAACTGGCCCTTCCTACCAGTACGGTGTTTATTTAGCCAGTGATGGCCATTCACCTCCCAACATCTACACAGCTTGAATGGAAAGTAGCCAGGTGCCTGCTTTCCTCGTTTCCCGTTCTCATCCGTACCCAGCCCTTCCTTTTATCACTGTCCAGGATGCCGGCCAGCCTTTCTGGAGTTCTTTCCTAAACTGGTCTGTCTCTGGCCTTCTCCAACAGAAGCACAGCAAGGCTGGGTTCACCTGTGCAGAGTGCTTGGTCCTCATCAGCTAATCGCAAACATGGATAAATTCAGACAGCACTGCAGCCATGCCAAAGGCCTGGGAGTCAAACCTTAACTGTACTGCTTTGACGAGCTGTGATCCTGGGGAGTTACTGACTGTTTGTGCCTCAGTTTCATCAACATGCATGCATGCCAAGTGAAGGACATCAGCTTGTTCTAGACATTAGGGAGTAAAATTAAAATATCTAAAGCACACAGACAAGCACCTTCTGAGCATCCAGGGTCTGTCCTCTGTGTTGCTTCCTTGTCTGAAAACACCGTGGTATTCATTTTTCTCTCTCTCTCCTCTTTCCCACAATGCTATGGATAAAGCCTGAGGCCCCTCCGACAATAGCCATGCCCTCTACCATTGAGTTACAATCCCAGCCTTCTTTTCCCATTCTATTTTGAGACAAAGTCTCACAAACACACAGGTGCTGGTTTTAAACACATATTCCTCCTGACTCAGGCTCCTCAGTAGCTCAGCTTACTGTCCTGTGGGGGAAAAATGGCAATATTGTGATTCTCGTGTGTGTGTGTGTGTGTGTGTGTGTGTGTGTGTGTGTGTGTGCACGTGCATGCGCAATACAAATAATAAATTATATTTCATTAGTAAATAGATATCAATAGTCAACAGAAACCCCAACCTCCAACTCAAAGACTGAGAAGTAGATGGGTGGCCACAAGGATACTCACTGGGAAGGGCATGTGGCACATGTACAACATACATATGCACATGGCTTCACAGCCGTGCAGAGGGTAACAGGGACATGCTCTTAATGGCCCATGGGAAGAGGGGACCCAGTGGCTATTGGGGTCGGGGGGGTGAGGCTCCAGTGGGAAAAGGGGACCCAGTGGCTATTGGGGTGGGGGTGGGACTCAGATGGAAGGGCTCTGGTCTTCTGCAGCAGAACCACTAGACAAATATTGTGACTCTTAATTGATTAGGGAGCAGAGAGGAGGTTACCACATAAATTCTAGCCCACTGTTCTCAATGACAACTCTCCAGTACCCGTGGCCCTGTCTGATGAATAATTGATTCTGAGTAAGCACGTGCTAATTGAATGAGCAGTAGCCATATAGTGCTTCTGATTGGCAACAGCTTCTAATAAAGTTGTTATCAGCCAACAAAGTGTGATTACCTTTAGGCATAAAGTTGGAGATGAAATTTACCAGTGAGTACAGAGTAGCCCAAACTCGATGTTGATTATCTCTTCCGCAGGTTTGGTCTTAACCTTGCTTGTTCTTGTTTTCTTTCTTTGCGTAGGAGCTGCAGTCAGAAAACTCCCCTCGTGGCACTGTGTGGTTGTCAGATTCATTTGTGGAGCAAATATTGAGTATTCATAGTGGATTAAGCACTGAGTGAGGCACTGGGTTTAAGGAATGAAACCTGCCTGGGACTGGCCGCTACCCTCAAGGTGTGAGGATTCAGACCAGGGAGACCAAGAGTTAACCAGAAATTCTTCAACAGCCCCCCTTCTGCCCACCCCACACCACCCAGAAGCTTGTAAGACCAGTGATGGGCCACTAACAAATTCTTGAGAGGGTTTCTTACAAAGAGGGTGTGTGTGTCCAAACAGCCTTTAATGAGGCTAGAGTTGGTCAGGTGAGCCAGAAGTGTGGAGGGGGAAGAGGAGCTCCAGGTGAGGGGGCAGAGGTGAAAGGCAGAGGGACTCAGTGCCCTGCAGCAATCTGACCTCTCAAGCATAGAAGGGGTATGTGCACTGGCATGTATCTGCTATTGGGAGTAGGAAAAAAAAATGAGAGAAGAATTTTCTAGAAGCCCTAACCCTTTTTTAAAGGCATCATGTGTATTCATGTGTAACTCAAAACAAAAATAGCATTGTTAGCAAATCCTTGCATGCCGCTGACACAGAAGTAGGCAGACTTCTATAACTGGTAGTGAAGCTCCCAAAACTCTGTGAGATTTGATAGTCTTCAAAGGACACTGAGGTTCCATGTGAGAACAGTGTAGACACAGCGGGCAGGGATTTTAAAGAGTGGCTGTTGGGCTGAAGAGATGGGAGGGGAGTTGAGGATTCTTGCTGCTTTTCCGGAGGACTTGGGTTCAGGTCCAAGCACAGAAATAGGAATTCACAACTGCCTGTAACTCCAGTTTAATGAGATCTGATGTCATCTTCCAGCCTCCACAGGTACTTGCATACATGCTCTCTCTTTCCCTTTCTCTCCCCCCACCCCTCACTCATGAGCGCGCACACACACACACACACACACACACACACACACACACACACACACGCCTTTAGAAAGAATGGCTGTAGTTGCAAGTCAGGGGAAGACACAAAACAACAGGAACTGAAACCAAGAAACACATCAGAGAGGGTTGTTTGGGTTTCTGCAAGAGACAGCAGCAAAGAAAAAAAGCAACTTAGCAATGGTCAAGACAGAGTGAATTCAGCGAGAGAGAAAGACTCACCAGGGTTCAACCATGTATGTATAATGGGTAGGGAAGAGAGAAGAAAGGACATGCAGATCCAAGCCTCCAGTCCTGTCTTCCACTATCTGTAAAAAGTCACAAAGCCTGGTGGTGTCCCGTAGACAATCCTCTACTACAGCAGTCAGCAGCTACAGGCAGATTTACTTACATTTAATTAGCTAGGCTGAAGATCTACCTCAGAGGCAGAATGGCTAACTTGTGCAAATCCCTGAGGTCGACCTCTAGAACTGCATGAAATGTATGGAGATGCACGCCTATAATCTTAGCACTTGGTGGTCCACATCCATCCTTAGCTACATGGTGAGTCTGAGGTCAGTCTGGGTGGATATGAGACATCGTCTCAAAAGAAAATTGAGTCATTGACATGACCTTTAATAAAAAATGATGGGTTGCCTCTGTCACACACTTCAAGGGAGCTGTGGCCGTAACTAGATGTCACAGATGAATCTGTTGGGTAGAACTCGATTATATTGCCGCCAATTACTCCCCCATGACACCTCTACATGTTCCCATTCATTCTGCCAAAGAACTGCAGACTGGCCTCCTTATTCAATTTTACTTCCCCTTTTAATCTAAAAGGCATCCCACCACTTCTAGAAATCAGAATTTCTATCTCCCCAGAAAAATAAGTTACATGTAAGTCTCGGGTGTCCCTCAATAGTAGAGAGCTTACCTAACACATGGGAGGTTCTAGGGCTGGTCCCTAGCCCTGAACATGAATAAGGTAAGTGCATATAGGCTTTGAATAAAAATAGATTTACACACCAAGTCCTCGTAATGGCTCAGTTGTCCATGAGACTGAAGGAGGGACTGGAGCATAGGTCAGTAGCTAAAGTAGCTTGCCTGATGTGCTGGAGATGCTGGGTTCTATCTGGTATTGTAGACCTGTCCAAGGCCATGCATGCCTTCAAACCCAACACTTGAGAGATGAAGGCAGGAGAATCAGAAGTTCAAGATCATCCTTGGATATACAGTGAGTTTGAGGCCAGCCTGGGTGATAAGAGACCCATTCTTGGGGGAAAGAAACACAGAAGCAGCTGTGCAAACACACTGGGACCTTGTACTAGTTGCAAGTAATTAGTAAGTGTCTGCTGCTGACATAGCACTGGCAGACAGGGGGACCAAGGAGTCAGCAACAGCCAAGCATCTCCCTTTGGTAATTGCTGAGAGGGCTCTATGGACAGCCTTGTCTGCTGGGGCTGGAAGTAATGAGATTAAGACTGGGGACACCAGCCGCCTTGACTCTGGTCTGCTGAGAAAGGAGAGGCATGTTTTTATTCTGTAAGGGGTGGGCCAGGAGACCTTGGAATTGCAATTGAGATCAAAATATGACCTGATTCTTCATTGTTCTTCATTTCCAAAGAGCCCCATGGGAGATCCCTCTTTATCACAGAAAGAAGGTGTCAAAGGGCAAATTAGAAAGAGGCATTTTGACCTTGAGAAGGGTCATTCATACTGCCATTAACCTAAGAAATAGACATCCCCTGGAATATTTTCTCCACAAACACCAATAACAGGAAAATAGTTCTGCAACACAGTGCCCTGCCGTCCTATAAGAAGAAGTGATGCTTTCATTGAGTGAATAAATATTACAATGAGCCAGGCACACAAAACAAAGGGGACACCCACTGTGAAGGGCATCAGTCCTTTCACAGGACTCTTGGGTGATTCCTATGAAACCGAAGCTTTCATTGTGGCCAGCATGAGGATGTCTCTCATGATCGTTACACATTATATGCATACTTTGCTCTAGGCTCCATCTCTCAAGGGTTCATAAAGCATCGGCTGTACCAGTCTGAGGGCTAAACCTGAAACACCAGAATTGACATGACATGCCACCATGGATGCTCCCTTCTTCACAGAACACTTCTCCCTCTGTCCACTCAGAGTCCTTTCCTCCCACTCACATGCCACTCTTTGTAAGAATTTTTCAGAACATCCAACATGAGATTCCAACCCTGCTTCTCCAAGGCTTGTGACTGACTGACTTCCCTTAACACTTCTCCCTCACACAAAATCTCAGTACCTATGTCGTATTTCCTCACCCTACAGCATGAGCACCAGGCAGGCAGGCAGGCAGGCAGGCAGTTCATCCTGCCCTGTTGAATCCCTAGCTTGGGGTCTATATAAGCACCATGACTGCTGAGCTATTGAGTAGTGCCCCTGTCCTGATAGAATTTACATTCCAGATAGCAAATCCCTGTGCAGAAAGCACTCTATATCAAATACCCTTTTGATAGAACAAGAATGTATTGCATTTCCAATTGAGTTTATTCAGAAGACACCAGAACATCTAACCTGTGTGGGCTGGCAGATAGATTTTTTAGCCAGAATGGAACGTTCAAGTGGTGGTTTGAGGAGGTAGCACCTTTGGGGAGGTGGTTAAGTCAAGAAGAAAAAAATTGTGCCCATTTAGGGGGCGGGGCACCTGCCATATCCCATTCTACCCAACACAGAAAGAAACCATAGTTTGAAGCCCACAGAGGGTCCTCTCGAGAATCTCCAGATCTCTGACTCCCAGCCTCCATAATGGAAAAACAAAGTTCTGTTGTTAATAAGTTACCCACTCATCTGAAATACCTCTTGGACCTATTATACTTAAATTACCTCTATTATTGACTCTTTTATCTCTTCAAACATCCTCTGAAAGGGACTGGAGACGTGGCTCAGCAGTCAAAACCACTTGCCCTTCATGTAGAGGACCTGGGTTCATTTCCCAGCACCCACATGACAACTCATAACCAGCTATAACCACACCTCCAGAGCATCCCATATCCTTTTCTGAAAGATGCAGGCACCAGACATGTATGTGGTATGCATATGGACATGTAGATAAAATACTCATACATATAAAAACAAGATCTCTCTTGACAGATGTCAGAGGAGTTGAGTCATCATAAACATCCAACAAGATCCACTCAGTTCTTTCCTGCCCCAGTTTTGTTTGTCCCTGACCACAAACCATCATGTGGTTAGTGGAATTATTGCTACAGAGACATTAGATTCAGGTTTATGAGGACTTCACATGATTAATGACCATTTTGTTTTTAGAGACCTGAAGAACGTCATTATAAAGATTTATCTGCCAGAATCTATTGAACTTGATATCATAGCACATAAAAAAGTATTTACCGCCTGTTTGGTAGAAGTAAATGGGTAATGATTTCACAAACAAGGACTTCTCAGCAGGTTTGGGTCCTTCCTAGCCTTAGATTGTAATAGTTTGTAGACTACATTGCTTTGTAGCTAGAGGGCAGAAATAGGTGAGGGCGTACTAGGTAAGGGACATACTCACTCAATTAAATCTAGACATTGCCCGGGGTGGGAGCAACTCTGAGGTTACTTAATCTCTCTACCCCTCTATGGTTTCATCTAAAATATTATCCAAAAAGAACAACTTGGGGCTGGGAAATAGCTCAGTCTGCTAGGTGCTTGCCTTGTAGGCATGGGGAGCTGAGTTTGATTTCCTAGATCTCACAGTTTAAAAGCTAGGGACATGCTTGTATTTCCCCTACTGCAAAAATAGGCAGACGGACAGACCTCTAGGGCTCACTGGCCAGCCTTCCTAATCTAATCTAGGAATTCCAACCTGATGAGAGATCCTCAGAAAGCAAGATGGAGCTCCACATACCCTCTGTGCAGAGTACGTGATCACACTTAAACGTACTTACACACACACACACACATACACACATACACACACACACAGAGAGAGAGAGAGAGAGAGAGAGAGAGAGAGAGAGAGAGAGAGAGAGAGAGAAAGAAAGAGAGAGAGCTTTATTTGGGGGTGACTGTGAGAAGTAGGTATTTGTTTTGTTAAGGTATACAAATATCACTCACTAGTGTCACTAGACAAAAAAAATACAGGGACGATAAAATATGATGTTGTCACTAGAAATTTGTAATTATGTGGAGGAAAACAGAAAGAGAATGGAAGTCTGTCATAGAGTTATTTAAAATGCACTGTAAATTGCCCCAATGTATAATAATGAAATAACAATTTCCTTCCAAAGTATGATTTTCTCAAGACTGTTTAAAAGAAACTTCCTAGCATAAAAAAGAACAATAATAGCAGGAAATTTTTGATTATCGGAATGATAAGGTCTGAAAATAAAGACTACAATTAACGTCAACACAGAGTTGTCATCTTCCTTTAAAAAATAATGCTTGCAAGTTACATTGTCGATCAACATCCTAAATAAGATACCAGGACATTTCATCGGCAAAAAGTAAGAAAGAATAGAGTCTCTACACCCACATCACGCCTATGCATTTGTGTATACATACATACAGATGCACAGCCATTCCAGAACGAAACCCGCACTTACACTTACTGTTCTCCTTTCACGGGACATCACTGACTAGGAAGACCTGGGGTGTCCTTCAGCATCACCCTCACAGGTATATAAGGCCGGCAGCTAAATGCTAAGACAGCACTATCAACTGTTTACACAGGTTGCAAAATCCTATCTGATTCACTACGTCTGTCTGCAGAGAACCAGAGTACCAGAGGAGACCCCGGGTTCGAATACCAGAGGGAACACTGAGTCTTTCAGAGTCACCAGTTTGAGATGGGACTGAAAGTGGGTAGAGTATCTGTGGGGGAGGCAATATTCTCCAGAGGAACAATACAGCATGACCCTTGAAGTCTCTTAGCCCTGTGGGTTCCCCAAGGATCATGGCTCCCTTCATGGCTGTGTTACTTTTCTTGGAACGAGCCTATAGGACATCTGCATTAACTGTCGCCTCCACCGTAGGTGTTTTTAAGGTCCTCTGTTTAGCTCATTAAGGTGTCTTCCCCCTACTTCAGAGCTTCCTTCTCTCTCCACAAAGCATGACTTCATAGCACTACATACCTTTCTTGTTCCAGCATCACAACAGCTTCAAGTGAGTACCCTTTAATGGAAAAGCCACACCCACAGGATTGGAAGTTATACACACTCTAGCAAGGCAAAGATCCTGCCTTGAGAACAGCCAAGCAACCTCAGAACCTACTCAAATCCCTGTCACTGAGTACGAGGGAGGGAAAATAATCAAAGGATAGAATTGATGCTGTCAATAGGACTGTAGAGCCCCTTGGATTGGAGAAAACTTTTGGCACTCCACCAGTATGCAGAAAGGCCACAGGTATGTTGTTGCTATGACCACCACTACAACAGGAAGCCATGGTGGTGATGGTGGTTCATATTTTACAGTGTTCCGGCCATGCTAAGGTGGGCAGGGTGCCAGTACTCAATCTTGCTTAGTTCTCCTAATAGCACCCTGGGGGGTGGGGGAGAAGTGCCAGTATTGGGAAGACTTGGTAGATGAGAAACTGTGTAGAGAGGTGGGGAAGAAAGGAGAGGAAGAGTGGAGGAAAGAAAAGAAAAATTTAAGTAACTCTCCCGAGGCCACCCAGCTAGCATGACAAAGCCAGAATCTTCACTAGCCATTGACTACAAAATTCTAGCATGGAACCGCGATAATTTATAGCTCTCTACCATGCTCTCGGTTTTTCCCTTGGAATTAAAGGCTGACTCATCTACCCACATTCCATTTGGGTAAATAAAGCCATTGGCACTCCATGGTAAGGGAAGCCAAGAAGTTAATCAGCAGACTGTGTTTGCCATAAAAGGAAAATGTTGATTATCAGCAGGAAAAAAAAAAAAAGAGTCAATATGGCTTCAAACTGCTGTAAATTAAAAACAGATCACAGCCTCCCTACAAAAATATGACTGTGTGTTTCAGCATAAAGTCATTTAAAAATAACTACTTCCAGATGCCACGCAGGTTATGAACCAGCTTCACATGATTGGTATGAGTTTTAAAGAAGGCTGTTATCAGAAATACAAGGTTGACAAAAAAAAAAAATCATTTTTTTTTTTTACCAAAACCGCAGGAAAATTTAGAAGGTTGAGAAAAAATAATAACTTAATCAAAAAACAAATGTTGAAAGAAAAAAAATGGATTCAGGACTAAACTGCAGAGGAAATTCTCAATTCCAGCACACGGGGGAAATCAAGAGCCCAAGAACGCGTGCAAGAGATGGGAATTGGTTTATTTTGTAAACTAAAGTCAGAAACCAGGTGGATGCCAAAAACATTACTGTTTTCGTAGACTGGCATGTTATGGACTCTGCCGGCTCTGTTCACCACACATGGTCCAATCTGCACTTCTTTTAAAGAGACTCCGATTCTATGTTCAACAGTTACTGAAATACATGGAGAGTAAGTATGGAAACATGGTTTGGGAGTCTGATTTAGATGTAGGAAAGAAGAAAAATCAGCCATGTGCAGAGAGAAAACCTTGTGTGTTCACTGATGCCTATAAACGGGAAATGTATTCAGGAGAAGAGCTGAGAGCTCTCTCCATTTTTAACAGTTTTAAGAGCGAGATCTAAGTGGCTTCCCACCTGTAGTGTTGATAAATTAACAGGGTAAGCCCTCCTCTGTGATTTCCTCATTGCCAGTTTCCAGAAGATCTTCCCCAGAGAACGATTAATGACATCCTAAGAGCAATATTCTTTTCTGCGGCAAGCTGGCTGGACTAGATACGTAGACACTGTATAATTTGAATCCATTAGCATACCAATGGTGCTCTAACCTGAGAAGAGAGTACAACTGTCTGCTGTATAGAGCACCTTTAAGAATTAAATCAGCAAATACTGAGGTTTAAGGTAGAAACGGCTGCAAATGGACAGAAGTGAGTTTTTTCGAATCTTGAAGAAAAAAAATAAATTCAAGCAAGTTACTCACCCTAGTCATGGTATGATGGCACATGATACTCAGACACACGTCTGTCTGATCTAAAGATCTCAAACTGTCTAAACTGCACCTTGCTGAGCCATATGTGACGGTATGCATCTATATTCTCTGCACTAGAGAAGTGAGCGAAACAGAATTTAGGAGGTGAAAGTCAGTCTCTGATGCATAGTAAGCTCAGGGCCAGATTGGGCCCCATAAGAACTCACCTCAAAAAAAGGAAAAAAAATCAAACAATAAATATAAACCTTTCCCCTGAGGAACTGAAGGGAGAGAATAGATTTCTCCAGGGGCAGAAAGAAAACTTCCTGTCTATTCCAATGAGCTGTTCTGAACCCTCCTGTACACATCCAGATAGTCTTGTTTTTACATCTTGCCAGCTCTTAGGATTTGAACCAGGAGGAAGTTCTGAGAGTAGCAGGATACCCGGGAGTACACACTCCAAGGAGTCTGAGAACCTCCAGAAGGTGGGAACCAAGACTGAGCCAGTGTGAAAAGTCAGAAGATCCGAAGGCTGGGAGCAATCTGCTGGCTTGGCACCTGTGAGGAGGTATTAACCTTAATAACAGCCTTCTGGAGGCAATGAGACAGTGTCATAGCCTGTATTCCCACAGGTCTTTGTTGTAAAGACTGTTGGGATGCCACAGAAATTTAACCTGTATCCAGTGAAAACCATGCTCAGCCCATATCGCATCCAGAATCAGCCTGGAAATGGAAGCCACCATGCCCTGGTTTAGGGGTCCTAGACTTTAAGAAGAGAAAGTTAACTGAGTACGAAGCAGTAATGTATTCACTGCTCTCTGTTCTCAACTGTGGTTGTGATCAGTTGCTTCAAGCTCCTCCCACTGCGATTTCCTGATGTGATGGGCTCTGAGTGGGAACTGTAAGTTAAAAATAAGCCCTTGCTCCTCTGAGCTGCTTTTTGTCTTGGGACAGTTTGTCACCGTGGTAGAAATTAAACCAAGATGCTTGCTTAATCCCCAATTACCACTCATTTCAACCATGAGATGGAGGAGAAGAAAATGCCACCTGAAACTACAGTAGAACAATGCTTGGTTCTCAGGCGCGGTGCCTCGCCTCAGTTTTAGCAAGCATTCAGCACACACTCGTGGGTACCGCTCAGTCTTCAAGTGGCCACAGGTGCTTCTAGTGACAAGAGCAATGACAACCACTACAACTACAACTTCAGTGTCCCCCACTAATTGTCCCCCGTCATCCCATACAGATTTGCTTTCTGCAGTCTAGAATTCTATACGGATCTACCTTAAATATCAGAGGGACTTGTCTCAACAACCCGGCCAGGGACCTCTCTATTTAAAATAAGCAAAAGTATTTCTAGAGAACATTACAGAGAAGTACATGGGATGAAACTAGTTAGCGTGACCAATGCCCACAGCCAGATCTTCCAAACAGCAAGACTGGAATCTCAGGCCCTGCACACATGACATTCTACCCCCCGAACCAGGGAGCATCTTGGATGTCATTGGGTCTAAAGCTGTGGCTCTTCTTCCTCATGCTAAGATCCTTTAATATAGTTCTTCCTGTTGTGGTATCTCCCAAACATAAAATTCTTTTCACTGCTACTTCATAACTGAACTTTTGCTACTGTTGTGGATTGTAATATGCGAACCCTGTAAAAAGCTCATTAACTCACACACTCCCAAGTAGTCTTGACCCAGGGGTCAAGAAGTATTGCTCTAAAGCCTTAGTCACTGTGATGTTCTGCCCTTCTTTTCATAGAACAATCACACCTCTGGGATAGTGAGTTTGTGCATCCACTTGGTTGGGTATGGCTGTCCACAGAGCCGGCAAAGCATTGTTGCTGGATGTGGCTTGACTAACAGACGGTTTCTGGAGGGATTGGCATGTGGGTCAGTAGACGGAATAAAGAAGACTATCACCAGCTTTGTGAGTAATCACTATCTGATCCACAGTAGGCCCAGACAGAAGAGGTAGAGGAAGGAGGTGCTTTCTTCTCCCCTTACTGGAACTGGGACAGCCATATTCTGTCCTCAGACATCAGGGTTTCAGATTCTCAGACCTCTAGAGCCTGGGGCTGTTATCAGTACCATCCCAATTTCTTAAGTCTTTGGGCTTTACCTAGAGGATACACCTGCTTCCTTGTGAATAGGTCTTCAAGGTCAGTGAATTGTGTCAGCTTTCCTGGTTCTCTGGTTTTCTGTGTAACACTGTAGAAGTACTTAGCCTCCATAATTATACAACCCAGTCCCCATCATAAGCTATCATCTATCTATCTATCTATCTATCTATCTATCTATCTATCTATCTATCTATCT
>JANHMN010000018.1:37694704-37705794 GCA_030674055.1 Rhabdomys pumilio
TCTATCTATCTATCTATCTATCTATCTATCTATCTATCTATCTATCTCTTATCACCTACCATCTATCTATCTATCTATCTATCTATCTATCTATCTATCTATCTATCTCTTATCACCTACCATCTATCTATCCATTCACTTATCTATTATCTTACTTCTTTCTGTTATCTATTTACTAACACATTATCTATCTGTTTATCTATTATCTATCTACCCATATTCCTATCATCTATTATCTACTTACTGTCTATCATCTAGCTGTAATCTATCACCTATCATCTATTACCTATCTACTCATCTTTCATCTACCTTTTTATTATTTACTATCTCTTATCTATCTATCTATCTATCTATCTATCTATCTATCTATCTATCTATCTATCATCTATCTATCTCTCTATCTATCATCATCATCTATCTATTTATCTACCTATTATGGTAAACATTGACATTCTACTTGATTAAATTGATATATACCTAGGGGACTAGTAAAACTGTCTTTTAAGTGTGTCCATAAGGGTGTTTCCAGAGAAGCAGAGGGAGAATGACCTGCCCTGAGTGTGAGTAACACCATTTATGCCCAGTTAAATGAGATAGAAAAAAGGAAAAGCCTAAAGTGATGGCATTGTCTGACTCCCTGTGTGTGACTGTGAGTTTGTGTGTGAGAGTGTGTGTGTGTGTGTGTGTGTGTGTGTGTGTGTGAGAGAGAGAGAGAGAGAGACAGACAGACAGACAGACAGACAGACAGACAGACAGACAGACTACTCAACACCCCAATTTTCACCTTCTATCTAGCATAACCCCCTCATGACACATTTCTACTACTATGGTGTTAAAACACCAAAACCAAGTGATCACCAATTTCAACCTCTGAAACTGGAGCCAAAATAAATACACCATCCTTTAAGACGTTTAAACCAGGTATTTGGTCCCAGCATCACTCTATCTGTATCTATCTATCTATCTATCTATCTATCTATCTATCTATCTATCTATCTATCTATCTATCTGTTATGTTGTTTCTGTTTGTCTGGAGAGCCCTGACTGACATACCCTGTCTCCCTCTGCAACCCTTGTGAAGACTCAGGACTAAAAAGATTTTAGTTATGTAAAGTTTTCAGGGTGCTTAGTTTCTTATTTCAAAATCCTACCCACTACCTGCTTCCTACCCAAAGGAAGGACAGTCCACTGATTTGTGCTCACCCCCTCTTTCACTGATCCTTCTGCTCCTCCCTGTATCCTGGCAGCCTTGTGAGTGCAGTCTTTACACAGATATTCTAACACAAATCTGAGTGTAGCCAGGACCACTGGAGATTGGGAGGATGAGAGGCAGAGAGCTGTGTCCACTTTCCAGCGATGGCTAAGGACTAGAGGGTTGACAACTCTGAGAACAAACTTCAAGGTCGAGATAACAGCATGACACAAATAACTTTAAAAATAAGCTTTATATGGGAGGTTGTTTACACTAAGTTCCCTTCTCCCTAAATAGAATATTTGATAAACATGGACATTCAATCTAAAGGCTAACAATCAATAATACCCTTTTGGAAAACAAACAAGGGTATGGATGGATTAAAATTGTTTCTTAGCTCCCCCAACCCCAGCCCTATTTTAGCTTTCTAGTCCTTTTGACTAGTTCCCTGTGGTTTTATGAGATGCATTGAGACCACAAACTCCAGCTGTAATGATGTCCTGTTGGTTTTCTGTCAACTTATCACAAGCTCAAGTCATCTTGGAAGAAGAACATTAATTAAGGAAACTCCCTCTCTCAGATTGGCCTGAACTCAAGTGTGTGGGGCATTTTCTTGATTAATGACTAATATGGGAGGGCCCAGGCCATTGTGGATGATGCTACTCCCAGACAGGTGGTTCTGAGCTGTTTGAGAAAAGGCTGAGCAAGCAATGGGAAACAAGCCAGTTAGCATCACTCATCTGTGCCCTCTGCTTCAGTCCCCACCTCCAGGTGCCTGAGCTGTCCTCCCTTCATGACAGACCGTGATCTGGACACGTAAGCTGAAATAACCCCTATGCACTCCAAGCTGCTTTTGTCATGGTAGGTTTGATCGAAGTGACAGAAGCGCTAACTAAGACACGTGGGATGCCATGACATTGTCACATCTACAACCTGGTTTCTCATGAGAAATGTCCCATAACATAGATGTCAATCGAATACACATGAAGCAAATCCTGGGGCAACAATCTTGTTATATCTTATTAATAATCATCATCATAAATATCCTTAGCTTGGAGATACCTCATCTGCATGTGGGAGAGGCTGAGGCCCTGTTCCTCATGACTGATGGTCATAGACCTCTCTGTAGGAGGGGTTGTTGGAGGGCTGAAGCTAAATGAAAAGAACCAGGGCCTGGGAGCAGAGCTGAACTCCTGCCGTCCAATAAGGTTCTGGGGTTCCAAGCTCATGCTCGACCAAGCCCCCAGCTGCTTCTCACAGCCCACCGCCCCACATTAGGGCAAGGACTGAAGGAGCTGAAGGGGTTGGCAACAAAAACATCAACCAACCAGACCCCAGGAAGTTCCCAGGGACCAAACCACCAACCAAAGAGTACATATGGGGCCAGGCAGTGGTGTCGCACATCTTTAATCCCAGCACTTGGGAGGCAGAGGCAGGCGGATTTCTGAGTTCAAGGCCAGCCTGGTCTACAGAGTGAGTTCCAGGGCAGCCAGGGCTACACAGAGAAACCCTGTCTCAAAAAACAAAAAAACAGAACAAGAGTACACATAAGGAGGACCCATGGCTCCAGCAGGATATGAAGCAGATGATGGCCTTATCAGGCATCACTGGGAGAGGAACCCCTTGGTCCTGTGGAGGCTCAATAACCCAGTCTAGGGCACTGAGGAAGGAGTGGGTGGGCAGGTGGGGGACCATCCTCATGGAGGCAGGGGGAGCAGGGAGGGGATAGAAGGATATGGAGGGGAAACTGAGAAGGGGGCTAACATTTGAAATGTCAATAAATAAAATAACCAATAAAAAAAAAATAAAAAAAAAAGATTTAAAAAAATCTAAGCAAAAGGATATTGGCATCATTAGGAAGTGGATTGATAAATCTAAGTCACGAGATGCTTTCTAAATCTCCGAGACAGTTATTGTTATTAGTAACAACCAGCATTTAAGCAGCATGATTTGAGTGACCTCATTTAACATGCATATTTAGTTACGAGCTATATTAAGGGTTAAACAAATTTTCTAGGGGTTGGGATTTGGCTCAATGGTTAAAACATTTAGCCCTTAAGCCTTGAAGCTGGAGGTTGAGGATCTCCAGAGAAAATTGGCTGGCAAGACGAGAAATATTGATAATACCCAGACTTTATTGAGAGACCTTGCCTCGCCTCAATGAATAAGGTAGAAGGTGATTAAAAATGATTCCTAACATCAATGTTCGGTTGCCAGATGGATGCAAGGGTACATGTGTGTACATGCGCACACATACACATATACATGGTCACCCACATACATATGCCCCTCCAAATATATATATATATATATATATATATATATATATATATATATATATATGTGTGTGTATGTGTATGTGTATGTGTATGTGTATGTGTATGTGTATGTGTATGTGTATGTGTATATGTACATATACATACATACATACATACACATGCACACGCACATATACATATGCCCCCTCTAAAAATATACACACAGAAATACACACACCTGTAACAGCCACAAAAAAAATGGAGAAAAATGCCAATATTGAAATTCTATGGAGTGGCGGAGCCAAGGCTTAACTAAGACAGCCAGTCTTCAGAACCCATGCTTCTAAAGTCATGTCATGACACTGATGCAGGATAATGAGTCTAGGAAAGGGAGATGTAAGGCTTAGAGATATCTGGGTCCTTTTTCTTGAACCTCAGCCCACTAGCATGTGAGTCATAGCCTCTGAAACACATCCAGCTAGGCTGCGTGTCTCAGCTAGTATCTTTTCTATTAATGGAAACCGAGTCATCCCTTCCTTTATTTAACATACGTGGGTCCCTTGTATACATCAGAGCTACTGAGAAAAATCAGGTGCAGTACGTACAGTCTAGGGGAGAGAGAATGAGAATAACCAGAGCGTTTCATAACTAAGTGTAAGATAAGGACTTTAGCAGGCAGAGTTTTAATGCTGTAAAAGAACCTACAAAGGCACTTGAGTAAGGCCGGAGGAATGGCTCACCGATGAAGAGCACCTGCTATATCCCCCAGAGGACCGGAGTTTGGTTCCTAGAACTCCAGCTGGTCACAACCACCTGTGACTCTAGGACATCTGAGGCCCTCTGGTGGCCTCTTCACACATGCATGTCCTAGGTTCTCCTCTTCCCCTTCTTTACCTCACCTAGGGTGTGTGTGTGTGTGTGTGTGTGTGTGTGTGTGTGTGTGTGTGTGTTATGCACACACCTGCACATAAATAAATTAAAAAAAAAAGAAAAACAAAGGCACTTGAATGAATTTAAGTTTCAGGACAGGGATCTATGGAGAAAGAAAATTTCTTAAAAGAGTGGCCTTAGAACCAGGATCCAAAGGCTGATTGTCATTATATTTAGACCAAACTTTCTTTAGGGTGTGTGTGACCTCTGAAAATTCTCTAGACACTTGTTCCTGTTTTTTCTTCTGCTATAAAGTCCTACAAAGTTCATCTGGAGTCAGACTCACTAGGCAGCTGAAGCTGCCAATCTGCCTCTACCTCTTGAGTGCTGGGATCACAGGAGTTTGTCAGGAGGCCTGGTTTTCTGTGGTGCTAGGAAGGTTCCTGCCGCTTCATACAAACCAGCAACCACTTGGCCAACTGAGTCACATTCACAAACCCAGACACTGGTAACTTGGAATCCAAAGCTTTGGCTTTTAAAGATGAATTTGTTTCCCAAGAGGAAGAAAGGAAGGAGAAAAAAATGGAAGTGAATGAATCAGGAGTTTGAATTGAGTTCTGCATTCCTGATAAAGCATTTCTAAAACTCCACGTGACAACAAATGCCTGTGACTGGAAAAATAAAAAGGTGAACCTGGGGGGATAATTTCTTGGGGCTCTGAAAAGAATTTGAGTTTGGGGAGAAATATATTTTGAGTGTGATTCTCAATTATGTAACATTCTCTTATCATATGTACCTAGGGATTTTTTGCAACAAGTTAATAAATAGCTAATGACAGGCATATAATTCTAAGGAAAGATGAAATAAAATAGAAAACTCACTGTAAATTGTGTGGCTAAATACTGTTTCAAATACAACATAGAGGAGCTGGAGGGATGGCTCAGCAGTTAAGAGCTTTTGCTTTTCTCTCAGAGGACCCACATTTTGTCCCCAGCATCCATGTTGAATGGTTCACAACTGCACTTAGGTCTTGCTCTCAGAGATCTAACTCTGTCTTCTGACCTCAACAGGCATCTACATTCACATTGCGTGCGCATGCACTCGCGTGCGCACACACACATGCTTGCGCACACACATGCATGCACTAGTAAAAATGTTAAAAACATATATCAAGTCCACAATGACTGGGGAGTTAGTAAAGTAAGGTTGAAGTCTTTGATTTATTTTCCTATTTATGTCGTATGAGAGCCTCATATTTTCCAAAGGCCAACTGAGGCCACACTATGTGCTTGCCTGGATACAATTTCCACACAACATTTTACATCAGTGTGAAGAATCCCTGCCTGGTCATGAGAATGCAAAAATTATCAGAGTAAGTCTCTCCTGTAGGAGTTACCTGACAAGACATTAGGTTGGAAAAGAGAAAGGTGTTTGAACAGTGTCTTCATGGGAGAAGACCAGAGGCTGCGGGGGTGGGGGGCTTTTTAGGGGTTGCTGCTTCAACACTGCTGATAATTGCATTAGCCACTGGTGAGGAAAAAAATCCAGAGTGATTTTGGGCAGATTAGGCTCTAAGAGTGACACTCAAACGCAGACAAAGGGCGGGTTTGTCTAACTGCAGAGCTTGGCCACCCCCATGCGAGCCTCCGAGAGCAAATCTGGACTTCTCAGTGGCATGTTGACAGCTAAGGGGATTCAAATTCATGTCCAGACAAGAAGCTCGTGGTCAAATGAATCCAAAAACTCTGCAGCCCCAAATGAAAAAAAAATAGAAAGAAAAAGAAAAAGAAAGAAAGAAAGAAAGAAAATCAAACAGAAACAATGGGACGCCTGTCAATGTCTCCAGCACCTCCCCCATTGCTCTTGGCAGAGTGGCTCACACTAAGCCAGGGGCCAACATTGCACTGACTTCCAGGGTATAGTCGACCTGCAGCACGGTTTGAAATGAGCGCATTTCAGAGTGCAGGCAGGCTTCAGTTTCATTTAGTGCTGAATAAAGGCAACATAGGAAATGGCTCTTCCAGCTGTGTTCCCAAGCACACCGTTTTTGTAAATAACAGAAGTTTGCCTATAGAAGTCACCCCTCTGCTTCACTACATGGGAGAGCATGAGTGCTTTACCTCTTGGGGTAGTTTGTCAGGGCTGCTGTGCCACAAACCACAGACTGGGTCTCACAAGAGACAGAAGTGTTTTCTCTCAGTTTCAGGGACCACATGGCCAAATGCAAGGTAACTAACCTTACAGTTGGTTCTTTTCTAGCTGTCAGGTGGCAGGCCACCTTCACACTGTGTCCTCACATGGTAGAGGAAGGTTTCCACAGTATCTCCTTAAAGGGCACCAGTCCCCTCAGATTAGGGATCCTTCTTACATCCTAATTTAACCTCTATTGCCTCTTTCTCTAATGTCCCTTTCTCCTAAAGCAAGCCCATATGAGGATGCAGAAAACACAGGCATTCTGTCTGTTACCTGTCCTTGCTTCTCATTTTAGTCAATAAAAACAGTAGTGATGAGAATAGCCATACAGCTGCTATAAGTTAAATAAGTAAAAGGAACTAACATTAAAAAAAAAAAATACTAAAGCAAGACCTAGAGAGATGCCTCAGCAACTAATAACACTTGCTGCCTTTGTAGAGGACCCAGGTACAATTCCTAGCACCAGCATGGTGGCTTACAACTGCCTGGAACTCCAGTCCAGGAAGTCTAATGCCCTCTTCTGGCTGCTATGGGTACTACATGCACATGGTGCACATACATACATACATACATACATACATACATACATACATACATGCAGACAAAATATTCTTAAAGACAAATATAAACAAATCTTTAAAATCTTAAAATGTAGACTCAGAAGAATATTTTTAAAATCACTAGATGTATGTGGAAGAAATTATGACATAGAAATATGCTCTTTTATTCCCTTACTTGGTGACACTGTTCTTATATAATTCTTTGTCAATTAGAAAATTATCATTACATGTTGTTCTAGTTAGCTTTTGCTGTCAACTTGGCACAGCCTAGAGAGTTGCCTGAAATTGAGATATTGCCCTTTCCTCTCCCTACCCCCATCAGACTGGCCTGTGGGCAAGTCTGTGCATGATGTATGATTGTTAATTGAAGTAGGAGGGAGAGTCCAGCAACACCCTGAGCACACGGGCCTGGGATGAATAAGAAATTAGCAAAATTGAGCCTGTGCATAATGCACCAAAAATCCTTGTTCCATGTTTCCCTTTCTGTCACTGGACTGGCAGCTGTTCAGGGGAGAAAAGTATTTGCCTTCCAGGTAACAGTTCATCCCTGAGGGAAATCAGGGGACCGATGCAGGAGGCAAGAACCATGGAAAAACCCACTTCTAGGCTGGCTCACATGCTCAGCAGCAGAAAGGAAACTATAAAACCTGTTTTAAAAAAACAATTGCTTATTACTCCTCTTTATCAACATCAATATGGCAACTTTGCTCCTTGCAGTGTACAAAAGTGTGTCCTTGCAGGACTAGACACAAAATGTATGTGCAACGTAAATCTATATTGTCTGCACCTCTCTTAATTTTCTTCTTCATGGTGTCACCAATGATTCCATGGATAATAAATACATATATTAAGACTGTCCTATACCACCCTATTTTTTGAATGGAAAGTAACTAGATTAGTGTTATAAAAACATCCCTCTCAACCTACCTTGGGAACATATTAAATAGCTTTCAAGTTATCCAGGACCAAAGAAGAGAGTCCCATAAAATGAGAAATGAACATTCTATAACATGTTCTCCTTGAGGCACTCAGTGATGAGGACTGAAAGGTTCAGGTTAAAATAAGAACACAGAGGAAGAAAACCAAGCACTATTTTCTGCTGAGTGGAGAAAACTGCTAACCCAAGAAACAAGGAAACGTGGGCCTTGTGTTTGGGGCTACTAAAGTACCCAAGACCTGAAGATCCAACATCCCACAAAGAATGAGCCCAACAATCATGGAGGCTCAACTTTGTGGAATTTTCTTCACAAAGCATAGTGTTTCAGGGAGCTAGAACTAACAACTCAAAGTTTGAGAAAAATAACCCATAGTATTGGCAGTCTTATAAAGAAATAAAACAAAAAGTGGACTCTAAACATAGAGGAGGAGGAGGAGGAAGAGGAGGAAGAGGAGGAGGAGGAGGGGGAAGAGGAGGAGGAAGAGGGGAGGGGGAGGGGGAGGAGGAGGGGGGAGGGGGAGGGGGAGGGGGAGGAGGAAGAAGAGGAGGAGGAGAAAGACATATGACTAGGTACACATGAATACTCCTATACATGGAAATGAGGCAAGAGAACCTCAAAACCCCAAGGCTAGCTGGGGCTACATACTGAGTCCCATAATAGAAGACTTAAAATTTGAAGGGCTAACACGAACGTCCTCCAATTCTATTCTACTTATTTGTGGAGGCTGACTTCATTCCTTACTAGCTATAGATTTTGTGGGAAGTGGGTAGGAGGGACAGTCCGGTTTCTTGCTCTTGCTTTGTCTTTGTTTCCTTATCTGTGAGTAAAACAACTAGTGGGATCTTGTAAGCTGTCCTGAGAATTCAGGGAGCTAAACACGCCAGGAGGCAGAGGAGCAACCAATGAATACTAACCAGCTTTTGGCTGCCTATGGTGTTGCTTGGGCTCTTCAGAGAAACAAAAATGCAGAAAAATCAGTGCATGAGGAGTTGGCTCCTGTCCTTATTGAGCCAGACTGTGCTTTGATTGGTTGTCTGTATCCTGGAGTATGAGGGAAGCCCACGGAGGAATTTCATAGGCCAGGCCTGAAGGCCTGAGAAGTCGAGGTGTCCACAGTACCCAGGGGCAGTAGAAGATGCTTGGCTCAACTTGAGAGCAAATTTCACCTGCCTCCACCTTTTTTTTTTTCTCTCTCTCTCTCTTCAGGATCTCCATTCTTTAGATGATTTCCACCCAGATTAGTGAGGAACTTTATTGCTCAGGGTCCAGACTTTTTAAAGGCAGATTCCTTTCATTTTGATTGATGTCACCTTTTGTTAGTATTTTTTAAAGATTTTATTTATTTTTTTACATTTAATTATGTGAGTATGGGTATATACACGTGAGGCCAGAAGAGGGTGTCAGATCCCCTGCAACTAGAGTTACAGGCAGTTGTGAGCTTCCTGATGTTGGTGCCAGGAACCAAACCTAGGACCTCTCTCTATAAGAGCAGTATGTGCTCTTAGCTTCTGAGCCCTCTCTCCAGCTACTCTGTAGCAGTTGGGGTTTTTTTTGTTGTTGTTGTTTGTTTGCTTTGTTTTAACAGTTTTTACCCTTTTGTGTTTTAGTGTATACAATCACCACTATTCTGTGAATGCCCATTGAGCTGTCCTCGAATCTATGGAATAGATCTGACGTAATCAAGATATAGTGGCCCTTTTGGTCAGTTCTGGATCTGATTTGTAAATATCTGCTTAGGTTTTCCCCTGTGTCCTTTTGAGAAGAGTTTGTTTACACTTCTTCTCTTGCTGCACCCTTAGTAGACTTGGGCACTGAAGGTTTGCCGTCTTCATGAAATGATCTGGAAAATGCTGGGATTTCCTTATACCCTTCCTTGTGCTTAATTGCACATTTCTTTCTTTCTGAGAACAAAAAGATTCTCAGGTCATTTCCATTTTTCAGCCCGTTCTTCTTCTCTAACGCATGCTTTAGAAAGAAGCATGCCACGTATTTTTAACCTGTCAACTCCGTTGCCATGGAAATATTTTATGGTTTTCCTTTGGCTTTCCCTTCCAACACGCAGGTTAGTTAGAAGGGATCACTTCATTTTCAGACATCTGAGAATATCAAATATCCAGTCATATTTTTGTTTTCTACTTCTAGTTTAATTTCACAATGATGAAATAATTCGGTACAATCTTTACCTTGGTTTTTTGTGGATTCTCTTTCTGGGATGAATAGGGGTGTGTGTGTGTGTGTGTGTGTGTGTGTGTGTGTGTGTGTGTGTGTTGGGTCTCCTCAGAAAAAGTCTGTCACACAACAATAGTCAATTTGAGTCACACTGTTCACCCAAAGTCAATTCTAGGTAGACATATTATAAAGTAGATATAATTTCAAGAATTTCCTAATACTTAGGAAGTATTTTAATGGCCCTTGATACAGAAAGCTTTACTATAAGATGTCAGAAATTGACGAGTTGGGAGATATTAAAATAACATTATCAAAAGAAAACATTCAAGTTGGGCCTGATAGTGCATGCCTTTGATTCTAGAACTCAGGAGGCAGAGGCAGGTGAACCTCTATGAGTCTGAGGCCAGCCTGGTATATACAATGTATGCTCCAGGCCAGCCAGGGCTACAAAACAAAACCATTAAGGTGGCCAAGAGACATGCCAATAAATAGAACATATTTATCCACAAATATCCCACACCCAGGTAATCCAATATTAAAAAAAAAATACAAACAAACTCAAGTTTTTGACAAGAGGCTCTCTAAAAGTCTCACAAACATGTGAGAACTGTTTAACTTCCAAGAAAAACACAGGCATGTAACACAAGATGCCCACTTCACATGAGTTAAGATAAAAACAGACAATAATATATCAAGTATTGACTATAGACTAAAACCAAAGTGTGCTGGATTGAACGAAAATGGCTCCCATAGGCTCATAGGGAGTGGCACTATTTGAAAGGATTACAATGTGTGGCCTTAATAAAGAAAGTGTGACACTAGGGGTAGGCTGTGGGGTTTCAAATGTTCAAGCCAAGCCCAGTCTCTCCTCTCCTCTCCTCTCCTCTCCTCTCCTCTCCTCTCCTCTCCT
>JANHMN010000018.1:37705804-37716307 GCA_030674055.1 Rhabdomys pumilio
CTCTCCTCTCCTCTCCTCTCCTCTCCTCTCCTCTCCTCTCCTCTCCTCTCCCCTCCCCTCCCCTCCCCTCCCCTCCCCTGCCCTCCCCTATCCTCCCCTCCTCTGTCCTCCCCACCCTCTTTTTCTGTTGATCCAGGCAATACTCCTTCTCCATTACCATGCTTGCCTGTGGGCCACCATGCTTCCTGCTATGAGGATAATGGACTGCATCTCTCAAGCTGTAAGCCTGTATAAGGGTTGCGTTGGTCATGGTGTATCTTCACAACAATAAAACATTGATTACAACACAAAGAAAACTCATACATAGCTGGGGATGTATATACATATAAACACACAGACACACACATACAGAGAGAAAGAGAAGAGGAGAGAGATAGAGAGAGATAGAGAGAGAGAGAGAGAGAGAGAGAGAGAGAGAGAGAGAGAGAAGCAACAGCAATTGTAAAGGAACTTGGCATTTTAGAAGCTGGAACTCCATACAAACTATAAGCAAAAAAAATTCCACCTCAAAACATATCCAACCCAAAAGAGAATATTCACCAGTGTTACCTGTAACCGCCCTGAGTCAGAAGCAGCCCAGATCTTTATCAACAAGGGAATGGACAGTAAATGCTACTATTATTAAGTGTGATGCTTTAGACAAATGTGAGTGGGTGACCAAGAGTTTTACTACTAGATGGGTGTCACAAACATATTGCCCAGAAAACGGGAGAGAATCAAACAGCATCCTCCTGTTGGTTATGTGTGTAGCAGGTTCAGAAACAGGCAAATCTGACACTCAGAGGTAAGAATCCAGAGGGGCTGCCTTCAAGTGAGAAACTAGAGAGGTGCTCTAAGAGATGTCCTCCAGGCTCGTGGCTGTCTGTAGTCTTGTCTGGTTTGCTACAGGGGCATGGCCACTTTGTCAATGAACAAACAGAGAGTGGCACCCTCCCCAATAGAGGCCATTCCAGCTTCTCATTTCTATTCCCTTTAAAGCAGAAACCAAAGGCTCTCTTATGAGGAGCGAGGTGGCAAGCAGGACCTCAGGAACACCTCATAAACGGAGTGGGACCTTTAGTCAGAAAAGGCTAAGACTAAGAGTGCATTGCCTGAAGCCTGTTCAACAGAAGCAGACGGTAACAAAAATAGAGATAAGAAGTTGCAACAGACAAACATAGCATTTAATGGGGGTAGGGAGTCAGGGGGGAGGTGGCTTGGCTTATTCTGCACAGCTACAAAAAATCTATTCTAAGCTGATGGGACAGGATAAACAGGATCTCAGACACTCTGCTCTCAGTAGCTGACTCAACAGTCAGCGCTGACAGATTTACAATGGAGAGTCGAATCCTCAGATAGAAAACCATGTGCTCTGTTTGGGGCTTTGTTGACCCACAGTATACCCCTGAAACCCTTAAATCAACAGCTTCGAGGCATTTATGGTGATGCCTTCTGAGAAGTCTGCTTTATACAACAAGCCTCGTCTTGAGTCCGAGCTCAGCTAAAAGCTTGGCTATCAAAGCTGGGCCTTTGCTAACAGGGGAATGAAAAAGTGCCCCACTTCTGTGAAAATAATGGGACTCTCTCTTACGCCCCAGGGATTGAGGGGAAAAAAATGGCAGACACATATAGAGATGGTAGAGAGGTTTGTAATCATTAAGACCCATCAATGCCAGAGCAGATTTATTTATCCAGTGACTCTGTGCCTCTTGCTGTTCTTACCACAAAGGTTTGGAATTTTTCAAGTTCCATTTAAGTGGCACACACACTACTACATTTTTTAAAATTTATTTTTATTTGTCTGTCTGTCTGTCTGTCTGTCATCTCTCTCTCTCTCTCTCTCTCTCTCTCTCTCTCTCTCTCTCTCTGTGTGTGTGTGTGTGTGTGTGTGTGTATGTGTGTATATACAGGTACTACCCAGGGAGTCCAGAAGGAGGCGTCAGATCCCCTGGAGCTGAGTTACAGGTCATTGTAAGCCACCCTACCTACATGATAAGAACCTAATTCTCATCTTCTTCAAGGACAGTTCAGTTGCTTAACTGCTAAGCTATCTCTCCAGCCTACCAAATGCTATTTCCTGATATGCAAAGACTACTTTGTATATCCACTGAATGTGGATGCTTTATGATAATGTTTTATAAAACATCTTGAATAAAAGCCAGGGCTCATAAACTCAACACTATCATATTTTATAACACGATACATACCCGTGTGTTCTGCCAACTCTATGGCGTATTCACTCTCTCCAGTACTAGATAACTAGTTACTGTCTAGTTGGCTCTCTTTTGTATGAATATGTTACGTGTGCAGGTAGGCATAGAAGTTAGATGTTCACGCTAGGCGTCTTCCTCAGTTACTTTCCACCTTATTCTTTGAGACAGAGTCACTCACTGAACGTGGAGCTCACTTGATGAGGCTAGCCCAGCTGACCACTGAGTTCCAGGGTTGTCCTACCTCAGCCTCCTCAGCACTGGGGTCATGCCATCTTGTCTAGCTTTTGATTCAGTGTGCTTCTGGGAGATGGTACTGGCTAGTTTGCAGCCAACTTGACTCAAAATAAAGCCATCTGAGAGGAACAAACCTCAATTAAGAAAATGCCTCCCTAAGACTGGACTGTGGGCAAGCCTGTGGGTTACTTTTCTTATTTAGATTGATGGGGGAGGGCTCAGCTATCCCTGAGCTGGTGGTCCTGGGTTCTATAAGAAAGCTGGCCATGATGAGCAAGCCAGGAAGCAGCAACTCCTCCATGGTCTCTTCATCAGCTTCTGCCTCCAGGTCTTTGTTGTGTTTGAGTCCCTGTCCTGACTTTCTTCAATGATGGACTACAATGTGGAAGTGTAAGCTAAATAAACTCTTTCCTCCCTGTGTTGCTTTTGGTTGTGGTGTTTCATCGCAGCAACAGTGACTCCAACTACAACAGAGACTGACTTGAGCGTGGTCGCTCCTGTGGCTAGCACTTGCTGCAGAGCCCTACCCCCTGCTCCTGGTCTTCGTTGTGTTCGTCTCTAATGTTTCATTTCTTCTTTCTTTCAATCATAATGGGTGACCCTGATTTATTATCCACTAATTGGTTTGTAACTTTTAGTTGAGAAATTGTCTACAATCACAGTAGGTTTAGACATGTGACACAGGCACCTTTTTAAAGTCACTCATTTTCAAATTTTTCTGAGTCTAGGAGTCTCCTAGATTACCTGTTGGTTTGCAGATTCCAGGAGGTTTACACTTCTAGGAACTGTGACTGAGTAGATCTGGAGAAGTAGAAGGTTTTGTTTGTTTGTTTTTTGTTTGTTTTGTTCTCTTGACACAGTTTCTTTGTGTACCCTTGGCTATCCTCAAACATGCATTATGGAGCCAGGCTGGCCTGAAACTCATAGACACCCACCTGCCTCTCCTCCCAAGTGCTGGAATTAAAGGTGTGCACACTGCCACTGCCCAGCCCAGAAATATAAAATTTTAACATGTATTTACATAATTTCTTATATGGGTACACTGAATTGGACACTTTGAAAAATATATCAGGGTGCTAGAGAGATGGCTCAGTGGTTAAGAGCACTGCCTGTTCTCCAAGAAGACCCAGGTTCGATTGCCAGCACCTACAATGGCAGCTCACAACCCTTTGTAACTCAAGTTCCAGAGGTTTTAGTACCCTCTTCTGACCTCTGTGAACACTAGGCATTCACATGATGTACATGGTACACAGACTTACACACAGACAAAACAGCTATCCACATACAGTAAACAACAAAATAAAAAGTTCTTAAAAGCAGAGAATATATGGTCAATCAATTTATTGTCAGGAGAGGAAACTGAGGCACCAGGAAGTGAGATCATTTGTGACAAGACACATGGCATTTCAGAAGCACAAAAGAACAAAGCCCTAGTTTGTAGGCATGTTCCTGCACTATCCTGCCAAGTCTCCAAGGCCTTTTCCTCTTATTTGAGCCCCTGTTGAGGAAGGGATGCTACCCAAACAATAAAGCCAAGTAAGGGAAAGGAGAACAGGCCATCAATAGCACTGAGGATTTCTCCTTAGCAATAAGCCTGGTCCAGACCCAGGACTGAGCTCAGAGTTGAGAACACCTGCTTCCTCCAGCCTGAATACCAACAGAACATATTCAGCACATGTTTTCAAAACCTTCACTTGGCGCACCCAACCTTACGATGCAGCAGGCAACAGAATAGTCAGGCCTCTCAGACATGTTCCATCTAGTGGTTCTGCAAGAAGGTAGTGTCCCAGGTAGCCCAAGGACCCCCACTTCAAACTGATTCAGCTATTCTAATGGGGCCCTCATTTGCCTGCAAAGAGCCAGAAGAGCATGAGAAAGACACTGGCTGCTTGTCCTGGTTGATGGACTAGAGAGAGAATGAGCTGCAGTGATTCCATGTTGGT
The DNA here is from genome assembly GCA_030674055.1 of Rhabdomys pumilio. Classification (NCBI taxonomy): domain Eukaryota; kingdom Metazoa; phylum Chordata; class Mammalia; order Rodentia; family Muridae; genus Rhabdomys; species Rhabdomys pumilio. The sequence continues at coordinate 37,710,174 of JANHMN010000018.1, forward strand.
GGTGGGTGCTCAATGAATCCTTGAAGCTTTGAGCTCCTAGGTTACATTCATCATTTCCACTCCCTGCCTCTCATCACTTCTTCAATGGAACCACAGCACTGGCTCCTGGCATCTGCCTTCCATCACTTCGTGAGCACCTATTCACTAGTGAAATCACTTTGATAGGAAAGAGTGTGGTAGAGGCAGCCTCGTGCGGATGGTCTTAATAAAGAATGTCCGTTGCTATTGCTCCCTGAATAGTTCTGGAGAGGGAGTAGTTAGTGATACACGACATACATATAACGGATAGGTAGTTTTACATTCAACAGATTGAGCTACGGGTATTGTTGTAGTTAGTTTTTGTCAGTTTGACAAAGCCTAGCATCACCTGGGAAGAAGGGATGTCAGTTGAGGAACTGCCACCATCAGATTGGCCTGTGGCATGTCTGTGGGGCATTTCCTTGATTAATGACAGATGTGGAAAGGACCCACCCATTTGTGTGATCCCTGGGCAGGTGGGTAGTTGTGTAGGCATTGTGTAAGAAAGCTAGCTGAAAAAAGGAAAAGGGGGCATGGGATAGGGTCTTTCTAGGGAGGGGAAATGGGGAAAGGGGATGGCATCTGAAATGTAAATAAAATACCCAATTTTAAAAAAACACACACAAAAAAAAAAGAAAAAAGAAAGAAAGCTAGCTGAGTGAGACATTGAGAACAAGTCAATATCCCATGTTCCTCCATGGTTTCTGATTCAGTTCCTGCCTTGAGATAAGATGAGAAAAGTTTTTTGTCCTACTGAATTGTCTTTGCTTATGGTTTTAGCACAGCAACAAAGAAGCAGACCGAAGAGACATCATTACTGTGAAGCTCATTCCCCCCCATGACACTGGCTACCTGGTGCAGAAGACAAATACTGGGGACACAGTCGCATTACTAAATGTAAATGCAGAAGAACAGAAGCTCCGCAAAGCTGACTTAGCCGAACCCCTCTGGGATGGTTTGTGTATCTACTTCATGGTGCTACCGAGTGCCCAGATACTTAAATAACAACTGTAGGTGAAATTAACAGTGAGTTGATAACACAGATGAAATAGATGGCCGTCTTCAGTGTGTGTGGTCCTAATCCAAACCACTGAAGACCTAGATAGAACAAAAAGGCTGCTTGAATTAGAAGTCACGGTATCTGCTGCCTTTGAGGTGGCACATCTGTCTTTGCCGGGCTTCTGAGTCAGAATGGAACCCAACACATTGGCTCTCTCCTGGGTCCACAACTAAGGAACAATGGATCTTGCGACTTCTCCGTATCCAAAATGAATGAGCTAATTCCTTATAACAAATCTTTTTATATGCATATGCATATAATGAGAACTATAGGTTTAGTTTCTCTGGGGAGTCTTATTTCATACAGGCCCATTCATGCCCAACCTGCAGCAAGACTAGAGGACACACAAGTGAAAATCACCACCTGCTGTCTGCCTGGCCTGGAGTCCTTGGAGCAAATGTCACCTGCTCTATAGTTAAAGGTGGTTCTATTCCTCCTTTTGAGTTTAAGGAGTTAGGACTCAACTAGTAGATATAACATGAAAGGTTAAGTTGGCGCTTACTCTCAAGCTATGGAAAAAGGGCACTTGGGACCAGAACATAGAGACAACGAAATAGACTTTAACCTACCTGCTTTTGTTAGCATCTCACACAGGCAGGAAATCTGTGCAAATATTCATTGAGTAGAAACAGAAGATAATTAAAAATTCGTGATACAGTCAGTGTGATACCAACTCAGACTCAATAGGTTGTATGAATGTAAAATGTCCCCAGGAGCTCTTAGGTTTGAACATTTGGTCCTCTCGGTAGTGGCATTGTTTGGAAAGTGGTAGGACCTTGGGAAATGGAGTCTTGCTGGGAGAAGTAGGTCACTGGAGGAAGTAGGTCATTGGGAGAAGTAGGTCATTGGGAGAAGTAGGTCATTGGGAGAAGTAGGTCATTGGGAGAAGTAGGTCACTGGAGGAAGTGGGGTCCTACTTGCTGATTACTCTCTGCTTCCAGACTGTGGATGTTAATCTGACTAGACGCTTTGAGTTTCTCTTCCTAAATTTCCTCTGCCATGCTTTCTCTACCATGATCTACTCTAACCCCTCCAACTGTAAAACCAAGACACACCCTTTTGGGGTGAGTAGTTGGGATGAAGAAGGGGGTCAGCAGGAATAGGGAAAGGGTACAAGAAGGAGTTATAGGAGGTATGATTAGCTACGTGTGGTAGTGTGCACCTTTAATCCCAGGACTTGGAAGACAGAACCATGTGGCTCTCTGAGTAGTTTAAGGACATGTTACTCTACATAGTGAGCGTCCAGAAAGCCAAAGATACATAGCAAGACCAGCCTTTATTTGAAAAGGAAAAAAAAGCGGGGGGGGGGGGGTATGATCAAAATACATTATGTATATGTATGCAATTGACATAGCCAATGAAATCTATTACTATCTATAATTAATATACATTAACAGGAAACTAAAAAGCAAAGATAAATTCTTCCTTAAATGCCTTCTTATTAGGTAATTCTCACAACAATGAGAAAACTGAGTAATACACTATGTTTAGCCACCCACCATACTAAATTATTTTTGTTATGGAACTTCTTTATTTAAAGTTTATAATACTCTGACATTAGTTTTGTTTTGTTTTTGGTTTTGTTTTTTTTACTTTCTTGAGCAGAGGTCTTTTTAAATCAAAATTTTTGCTTTGCTCCCTAAATATGTTATTTCATGTAACTAAGAAAGTCACTAAGGAAACAGACCATAAAGCTAAGACCTAATAAAACGTTTTTCCATCTGGAGGAAACAAGCGCTAGAGTTAATTAAACTGCAAGTTTTAACCAAATATAATTAGAAGAAGGTCTACACACAAATTCTGAAATTTTTCAAAACATCTTCTCTTTGATTTATCTTCAAGGGCATCCCTAAGTCTGACTTTCATCAACAGGATTGGGTAATTTTCTATGTAATTGAATAATGACCAACTGCTTCCAAAACAAGACCATGAAACCATCCCACAGTAGAGCTGCCGAGGCCCTGAAAATGCTTTGTGGAAGAGAAGCAATTGAACAAATGAATCCATAAGAGGGGCCTCTTCATCCCCTTGTTTCATTGTCTGTGTTAATGAACTTCGCAACCTGAACTTTACAACACAGCAGCCATGTCTGGGTTGTTTATTTACACCTGCTCTGAACTGAATGTGCACACAGTGTAGGCTTCATGCCAGTCTTTATCAACTCAAAACATCTCATTAATAACTTATGCATCAATTATATCTTGAAATGATTGTATTTTTCATGTCTGGGGATAAATAAAATAATCACAATATAATTTTCATCCATTTTTTGATGTATCATTTTGAGAGATCTGAAATCACACATTTTGACTTCTAGTCTTCTCTCATAGAGAGAGACTACCCTCCTTAAAGGTACGGTTCTATGCAATGCAGAAGAAGAAGAAGAAGAAGAAGAAGAAGAAGAAGAAGAAGAAGAAGACGACTTTGTGGGTTCAGAAAAAAAGATGTCTGTTGTCATGATTTAAAAATAAAAGAGTACTACACACTAAAATTAGATTTACTAAAATAACCATCTTCTAAGACACACATGAGCTGCAGATGAGTACTGAGCAATGTAATCCACCGATAAGCATTCTTGCTTTCCAACATTACCCCACATGTCATCATCCAGGCAAATTAAAGAAACCAATTAAAAGCAGTTACAGCATGTGAAGTCATCTGCTAAGCCAACCATGGAGTTTCCACCTCCAGCAGACTGTTCCTTGACTGTCACATAATGCACCCACTTCTATTTCCTGCTTTAAAACTACATGTAGTTAATGTGGGCAAGCAGGGTGGGTATGTGGTGATCACACATCTGACATGGAAGGTAATGGACCAACAAGATCGACAAGGGTGCACTTCCCGGAGCAAATGATGACAAAGCTGTACACTCTCATGTTCTGTGCTATGTGTGTTACACTCCATACAACTTGGCTCATCGCCTGTGTCAGTCAATTCCCATTGCCTTAAAAATAACTCTAGGCTCAATGAACTTGCCGCACTGTGCTTGCCTAGATCGTCCGTGAGGTCCCAAGCTCCCTGCAGAAAACACCCAAAGCCCTTTCATCTCTGTCATGGATTGGGTTTTTCATTCCAAAAGGCTAGAAAAGAAACTTGACCCAGAGTCACAATAAAAGACCAGCTTATAGCTAACACTGAAAAAAAAAAAAAAAAAAAACAAACAAGACAGTAGTATAACTTCAGGCATCATTGGACGTAGTGACTGTGATCACCCTATTATCAGATAGCAAGATAGCTGCCAGCAGTTGTAGGTTTCAACTTAGGTTTCCTCTTAGCTACCCCAAGTGGCTCGTAATTTCATTTTACCATCTCAGATCCCTTTTGGTGGGTGTCCTCAAACCAATTCCTATAGTCAAGGATATCTGACCATCTGATAGGTCATTATGGGAAACATGTCACCTCCATCCAATGGACTTAATGTAGAGGTAGGGGAGGATAGGTCCCCTTGGGAAAGCCTCACTTTTATGAGAAGATTGCAAATAGGGCCAACAAGATGGCGCAGTAAGATGGCTCAGTTAGTAAAGACATCTGCTATCAAAGTGACCTGGGCTTGATTCTCCAGAACACATATAGTCAAGGAAGAGAACAGACTCCCACAGGTTGTCCTCAGATGGCCACATGCACGCTGTAGCAAGTGTCCACACATGTATACACATGTATGAATAAATTAATGTGATAATTTTGTAAAACTACAAATGGACAGTAGGCAGGCAAAAATTGCATTTCTGAAGTACTACGTAAAAAGATGCCCAACCGATCTTTTATCCCAGTGAGTGGATGAGCTATATCAAATTCACGATGTACTCTAGACATGCAAATGAGTTATTGGTTTCTAATTTTTAGGATGATAATTACAATGCAAATGTTTACTAGGTGCATCCTATGTTTCAGTGATCACTTGACACCCAGTAACAGCAATGATAATACAAACCAATAAATGAGTCTGTACCGTACAGAAGCCAGGAAGGGGAGCCGTGGAGTGAAGGCAGTTGGGAAGCCCTTTCTGAAGCAATGACATTTGCACAATGAACCAAGGGAAGCAAGGAGCATTCCGATGTAAAGTCACTGAAGCAGAGACTCTTGGAATGCTGAAAGGCAGTGGAGACATGGAGAATCACACTGGGGTATACGAGGATGGAGAAGATAGGAAGTTGGGAGGAAGAGGCCGGACCACATAGGACCTTTCCACACTAGGAAACTCAGACTCTTCTCTTCTCAGTAGATAGAGTGAAGGGTTCGGAAGAGGAACGTGAGATAGTGGAATTGATGCTATCGAGGAGCTAAGATATGAAAGTGAGGCTTCAGGCAGGAGTGCTATGCTGGTACCCACAGAGACACTCGTAGCAGCAGGATTGGAAGTATTGTAATTGATCTGTGTATGAATGATGGAATCTAATGGGCGGGGCTAAGATTTCCTGGTTTTCTAGATTTCCTGAGCAAATGCATCGGCTTGGTCTTCACATTAAATATTAATCTCATTATTTCTTCATTTATGTCCCTCCCTGTGGTCCTTTAAACAGTCCTAAACTATGCTGTTGATTTTTTATAATGTTCAATTTGTATTTGTGTGTGTGTATATTTGTGTGGGTGTGTGTATACTAACGCACATATGCACATGCATGCGGGCGTGCCACAGAGGAAATATGAAAGTCAGAAGACAAGATATAGGACTCCATTATCTCCTTCCGCCCTGTGGGTCACAGGCATTAAACTCAGGTCCTCAGGCTTGGCTGTAGATGCCTTTGCCTACTGGGCCATTTCATCTCCACTCCTTTTTTAAAAATTACATTTATTTATTTAAATAGTTTTTTTTTTCTTTTTCACTCTTCTCTTGAGTTTAAATTCATGATGTCAATACTCTACCCTCATCTTAAAATACTGTAGAATTTAGGAATGATATAATTTTATAACCTCATAGTCTAATACAAAGGGAAATGTCAATAGTTACCTAATGTCTATTAAATATGTAATGGCTAGGAATACATGTTTTGGGTTAGAGATGGATGGATGGATGGATGGATGGATGGATGGATGGATGGATGGATGGATGGAT
>JANHMN010000018.1:37716317-37759253 GCA_030674055.1 Rhabdomys pumilio
GATGGATGGATGGATGGATGGATGGATGGATGGATGGATGGATGGATAGATGAATGGGTAGATGGAAAGATGGATAGATGGATTGATGGATGAATAGATGTATGTATGTATGAATGGATTGAATAAAGGAAGTACTTAGGGGTAGGAGGAATGTCATCTACCAACAACCAGAAATAAAAAATACCAAAGACTCCTTGACTTTCCTTACCTGGTGTAGTTATAAAGAGTATTTCAGATGGGCTGTGAGTTACATAAGCAGCACTATATCGCCACTGGCAAGGATGGGATGAGACAGCTTTAAATATGAAGTCAACAGGAACATGGGTTCCATGACTTCTGCACTCTAACTACAGCACAGCTCCAAGTCCCATCAGGTACCAAAGATATCTCAAAGGAAGCAACAGTGCACACGCCCCACTTACGTGAACAGATGGGAGTTCTCATTCACCTTCACAAGGGTGTCAGGGAAGAACACACTCAAGGGACAAGGAGAATATTTCCCTTGTCATTCCCAGAACTGCCCACTGTTCCCATTCTTATTGGTCAAGAGAACACAGAGGACACTAAATTTCAACTTAGGAAAACTACAAACGCAAGAATAGAACCCCCACTTTTAATCTACAGTTGTTGAGTTAGACTCAAGGCAAGGATAACTCTTATCATAAACACTCCACTCTTACTTTAAAAAGCTGACTGTTTTCAGGAGTCTGGGGTAACATGTGAAACTCACAAACAAATTAAAACCTCTCAGATTTTTTATTCTGCCAACCAAGCCACCAGCCCCAACACCCCAAGACTAACTGCACACTCTCGGCAGTTCCCTCACCACCCTGTACTGTACATGCCGCCTCAGCAAATCCCGTGCATTATTTATGCAGCATCAGCAAGCCACCCAACCCCCACCCCACTGCACTATCCCTATTCCCTCAGCAACTATACCCTAAAAGATAGATGCAGTACTGGTTTTATAATAACTTTTAAGGCATGGACATGATGCTCAGAAATGCATCAACACTGGAAGCAGTTGAGTTTGGGATTTGGAGGCTAGAAGTGCTTAGCCAGTAAGCCTATGCAAATACTCTGAAATTAAAAAAAAAAAAACCTACAAAATCTGAAACATTTTTAGTATTGAATATTTTGGGGAAGAGATTCTCAAACTTCCTGAAAGCAGTAATCTCACTGAAGTCAATAGCATGCATACTCCAAAAATGCACCTCGTGTGAATGCTTTTTCTTAATGAAACCATTGCCTGTTAGTACTGTATTAAAATGTGACCCACAGGAGTCTATGACACACTTTGGGCTGGTACAATTCGGGGATGCTAACAGTATTAATAGGCAAAGGCCTGGAATGCTCCTAGATACCCTAGGAAGCATAGATATTCCTTACTAAAGAAAGCGTTAGCCATCCTAACACCAATAGTATTCCACTGAGAATCAATACTAATATAACAATTTCGCAAGCAATTTAAACAAGTAAGTATGTAAGGAAACTGGCTGCTTCTCTTTAGATCATCAGTATTAACTAGAGTTCTCTAGAGGAACAAAACTAATAGAGTGTGTGTGTGAGTGTGTGTGTATGTGTGTGTGTGTGTGTGTGTGTGTGTGTGCGTACATGTGATAAAATGTACCATTTGAGTAGTTTTTGGTATAGAGACAGTCTAACAATGGTTATCTGCTAGCTGGAGAAACAGAACTCAGAACTTGCTCAATGAAGCCAGGTGCATCCCCAGTCCCCGAGTCTGCACTGAAAGCCAGGAAGATCCCTAGGGGGGTCTCTGGTGCTGTATCCACATCAGAAAGCTGATCAAGCTGGACTGTCTGCTACCAATGACAGATGGGGAACACAGGCAGATACGTAGATCAGATACATAGATTTTCTTCTAGACTTTTTATTTCTGGGATATCAGTAGATGATGTCACCCACTTTGATGGAGGGTGGACCTTCCGTCCTTGGTTGATCCTGTTCTGGAACCTCTCTCACAGCACACCCAGAGGTGTCCCTCCCAGGTGATCTTAAATCTCAATGGGCTGATAATCTAGACCAACCATCATGCCCACTATCTCACCTGCTACACAGGGTTGGTGGCAGATGCTCCGAGACGACCAGGAATCTAAAAGGGCTTGCTTTTTGATTGAATACCTAGAATAAGCCTCAGAGATTTGTATTTGAATTCTTCTGTTATTAAAAAGAAATTACAGCCAATAAGCAGCTTACAATCTTTTACCAACTCACTATTCCTGTCAAACGTATGAGATGTCCTGCCATGTTCTTTTGTTCTGTAAAGGAATCCACTTCTGGTCTCTTAAGACTATAGGTAGAATTTGATTCCTTTGGAGAACTGAAATGAGCCTCTGTTTGCTTCTAAGCATCTATTTATTTCCTGGTTCACAATCAAAGGCTACTGTTGTCCCAGGAGGCTGACTCTGCCTTATGCCCCTTCCATATCCAGAACCCACAAGTGAAGAGTCTCTTATGTGTTAAGTCCTTCTGCTGCCCACAGACTAGATCTAGATTCAAAGAGCTTGCTTGATAAGGTTAGATCTTCCTAAAACACCTCCATGAAAAGGCCAACTGGTTTGGAAGCTTATTGTGCAAAAATCTTATCCTTGCAGCATCTAGGTCCAGTGACTGACCACATAACTGAAAAGGGGAACATGTATATCAGAGCCCAGGAAGATAGGAGGACATCTTGAACTTTTGCCCTTTAATATAATGGCCCCTCTTTTCTTTATAGTCTCCACTTTACAGACAGGTAAAACTATATTGCCAGATTGGTCAGTTACTCCCCACAGCACCTTCCTGTAGTATTCCTGCAAATTTCTATGAGTCTCAAATTATTTAAAATCAAATGCTGGGACTGGGAGATAAGTGGATAAGGCATGAAGATCTAAGTTCAGACCCCCAGAACCAACATACAGCCAGTGCAATAGCTTGTGCCAATAATCCCTTTTATTGTCAGCTAGGAAACTGAGACTGGAGAATCCCTGGAAATTTGAGGAACAGTTAGCCTGGTATAGGCACCAACAAACAAGGCATCCTGTTAGGGCCAAGTAGCCTGGTGTAGGCAGCAACAAACAGCAAGAGATGCTATTTCAAGGTAGAAAATCAGGTCCAACACTTGAGGTGGTCTTCCATCCCTCCCATGTACAAGGTATAGCCTTCCTCTTCAACATCTTTAACATGGAATAAAAATTTAAAAGAAATTCAAATGTTATCCCAAAGAATCATTTCCTCAAAATTGCATCACTGGTGGGTAGGATGTGTTTCTAAAACTCAGACATTTTAACATGTCATTCTCTCATCTTAAATCATTATACAAACTATTTCTGAGGTGCTGGGGTGTCTAAAGTCCAGGGTATTTACCTATGTGAGGGACTTTTAAACTGATTTTGTTTTAGGACTACCTGGGGAATCTTTAAAAGAGTGTGCTGATTTAAGAAATTTAAAAGGGTGTGTCTTGGCCTTATCTCTCAACTTTCTGTTTCTGGGCTCTGGACTAGGATCTAAACAAGAGCCTGCATAGTCGTTCAGCTGTCTGCACTCAAAACCACCAACTGACCTAGGATTCTTTTGTTACTCATTATGGCAGCGTTCCGTATGTAGTTCAGTATGAGCACCAGTTCATTCTCATTTCACACACGGAAGAAAGGCCTTGACAAGACAGGGATTCATCCTCTGCTGATGACTTTTCTGCAAAGTTATATCTACAAAACTCTGACCTCCTAAGAGGCTGCAGAGATGGACGTGTAAGCCCATATTTAACTTCGGTCATAAAACAGTCCCTCGGACTTATCCACGATACAAATGATTTGTGATCATGTCTGCTCGCAGAGAAATCAACGCTAAGTTAGTCTGCACATGCCTCCTGGAAGCAGGAACGTAAAGCACAAAATGCAGATGAGGGACTGGGGGCTCACAGGGTGACCTCAGGACACTAAAGCCTGCTCTGTTACAAAGCCTGGCAAGTCGCCTGACATAAACCCCTTTACCAGCTTATCTCGGCCTTTCAAGTGCTGCCCCTCAAGGGAGAGTGTGCACATAGCTGGCTCCTCATAAATCAATGATGGCCACATCTAATTTATATCAGAGGGCATGTCCCTGTGACTGATGGGTAAAAAGGGCAGGTTATATATTTCAAAGTCTAGTGGCATGAATACACCATCAAAAGAATCCTCCTGAAGGTAAAAGCCTTAGATACATCAAAGCCATCCCTTCAGGAGAGGTGGCCACACTGTCTAGGCAGAACACTCACCAGACCTTTATTAGAGTATTCTAGTATATTCTGCTCTATAATTGGCAAAAACAGGCTTTTCCTGGGATGTAACCTTGACGTAACCAAAACTCCTGAGTTTGTAGACCCGTGTTGTATATGAACTGCAAATAAATATTTTTGGTCATGGAAGCCTTCATGGGTAGTACTATCATTAGGCCTGTTTATATTTGGACTTCCAGGATTGAATCAGTGCCATTTTCTCTTGAATTGTTTATTGCTTATGGTGGGAAACCATGCAAATTTCCAGCTCATATGTTCTGCTGGAGGAAGCTCTTTGAATCCACTGCCTTGGGTCTATGGAAAACCAGGAGGAAGTGGGTTCTCAGCAGCTTTGCATATTGAACTATTAAGATTACAATGACAGTGGCACTAGGTGGCACATGCCAATAAAAGCATGTTAACTCCCCCACCCCACCCCCAACCCCCTGGCTATCAATAGCTAATATCCTGTACTTGATACATCAGTGTTTTGTAAAGAAGGGGCTCACTGCCCTAATCCCCTCCTATAAAATACAGTTCTGTACACAACTGACAGACTTGAAGATAAGATACTTATTTTTACAGCATCAGCAAAAACAAAAACAAACCAGATATAAGCATATTGACCAAATCTTGGGGATCATCTCCAAAGAGAAGAAAGAGCCAGAATAATAACATGATGCTCTCTGGGCATAGCAGAGCAGTGACACATATGAGCCCACAGCAGTTGTGACAGCATGAACATGACCTGTATAAGCTCAAGCCAGACAAAACATCAAGTTGCAGGGGGGGACATAAGCATGGAAGCCAACCTCTGGCTGAGAAGCTATCAGCAACTGAGAGCTGCTAAGTGATGGGTGAACTGGTTTTCTCTTAGCTGTGTGATCTGTGGTAGGATGATCACACTCAAGGAGATGGCCCATGCCCAGGAGTATTTAGGCAGCACAAGTTGGACTGGATGGCTGTGTGTTTTATGAGGATAGTAGATTGGGTGAGAAGGGAGTAGAGGTGGATCATTGAGGAGTTTGGGGAAGATATGAACATGATCAAAATTTTAAAACTGAAGTAACTCCAAAGACTTTTTTTAAAAATAAAATGTTTATACTACCATGACAAAGATACCTCAATACAAATAGCAGTGAATACATCCCCCCTCACCACACACACACACACACACACACACACACACACACACACTAAATATACAGCAAACACAGGTACAAATAAATAGGTCCCTCCGGGTTAACTCACCCATGAACATCCAAAGAAAAAGGAGAAGGATTTTGTGCTCTTCTTGTTCTGATGAGCACAGTCATCCATTCAATGAAGCCTCAAAGTCTTTGTAAAGGCAAATAAAGCCTAGACTACACATGCCTGTTCTGAGCCGGGACACATCTGTCTGTGGCTCTAGGGATGGATAAGTCAGGTGAGATGAGTAAGTCGGGAAGCCAATGAGGTATCTGAATCACCTGGAACTCAGGAGGCCATGTTTGCAGAGGGAAGCTAAGAGGAGGGAAGGGTAATGCAGCTGGGTAGTGAGTACACAGCTGGATGATCTGGATAGACCCAGCTTTGCTGAATGCTAGCATCCTAGTGGGAGAGAAGGAAAGGGGGAGGGAGGTGGAAAGAGAGAGAAAGGAGTAGAAAAGATGGGAAGAGAGGAGGAAGGGAAGGAGGGAGAAGAGAAAGTGAGCTGGGAAAAGGGGAGTGGGAAATGAATGGAAAGGCTAGATCAAAGCCATTACAGAAAGATGTACATTTATATACATAAGCATCCACATATACACATGCCTATAAGTATATGTATGTCATGTGTGCATATAGTTGTGTGTGTGTGTGTGTGTGTGTGTGTGTGTGTGTTGAAGTTTGAATGAGATATCCCTCATAGACTTGGTACCAGAACACTTAGTGCCCAGTTGGCGGTATTGGGTAGATTTGGGGGGTGGGGGTGTGGCCTTGCTACATGAAGCACATCACTGGAGGCTTTGAACTTTCAAAGTCTCAAGCCGTTCATTCCCAGTTCACTCCTGATCTCTGCTTGCAGTTCAAGAAGTGGGCTCTTGGCTGTTTCAGTTGCCACGTTGGCTGCCTGCTGCCATGATTCGCTGTCAGGATGGACTCTTACCTCTCAGTGACCATAAATCCAAATAAACCCTCCCTTCTTTAAGTGATGTTGCTCATGGCATTTTTATCAGAGCAGTAGATAAGTAACCAATTCTACATACATACACATGCATAAATACATGCAATTATATACATACACCAATTATACACACACACACACACACACACACACATATATAATATGTATACACAAATTATATAATACACACACACACACACACACACACACACACACACACACATATAGTTTGAGATAAAATGGCCTAAACACTGTAGTCTCAAGCAGTTCAGGTAAGCTTTATACCACTCCTTCTAATAATCATTGAATACTAATGATATTGGGTGTAAACATTCATTCACAAAAGCGCCTGCACCTGGGCTATCGAAAGGAAGACAGGGCAAGCAATATTATTTTTTCATTTTTTTTATAGTGAAGTGCCAGTCAGCACTCTAGCATTTAAGATCTAAAGTGATTAAATCCTCTCTCTCTCCCTCCCCCTTTCCTCTTTCTCTCTTTCTTTGTTCTTTTACAAGGCACTTCAAAAAAGACTTGGAAAAGTCAATACAAAGGTTCAAGTCCTACTCTGCTTCTGAATAATGTGCCAACTCTGGGTAAAACTTGGGTGTTTTTGTTTTACTAAAACAAAAGGCCTCAACAACACAACGGTAGCAGAGGGTGCAGACTGGTAACTTACAACGTCTGTTCTGAAAGTGTGGTGCCACGCTAGCACTCAAGAAAGCCTGGGATCTTAACAAATCTGAATTTTACATTAGGGAATTTGATTCTGCAGGGGCTACCATCTTGAGCATCCATGCAGGGTCTTTCTCGCCATCAAATGTACGTGAGTTACGCTGGCAAGGTCCTATCAGCTTACAGTGGAGTACCCAAGCTCACAGTGAGCGAGTGAGTGATGTGACTGGCTGTTCAGGTAGCCATGGGAAGAACAAGGTCTTCAGAGTCTGAAAACACAAATCTGAACTGTGATCTATCTGTTGATTCCCTTCCTCCTCCTCTCCTCACCGTCAATCCGCTTCCTTCTTTTATTCTTTCTTCCTTGATAAAATGTTTCCTTTTCCTGCAAGATTCCCAGCTTTTACAGCAAGAGGGTTGCCAACACCAAAGAGAGATTCTTTTCCTGTTCTGACAGGCCTGCCTGGAAAGGCTTCAGAATTTGGGGGAAAAAAAAGAGTTCAATGGCCATTTCCTGCCCAGACCACCTCCTAGTTCAAAGTCAACAATCCAGCGTAGCAGCGGCTACTGTCTGACAAGTTCAGCACGTATCATTCTCTTCCTCACCCTCTGCCAGCAGCCATTTCTACTGAACAGATGAAAACGAAGGCTTCAGGAAGCAAGCCCAGGATGCCCAGTGCCCCTCAACCCAGGGCCCTGAAGTCAAGTATGGTCTGCAGAGTTATCCAGAAGGAATGGTACTTAATGGCTATATTATGACAGGCAGGCAGCACAGAGGGAGGCTGGGCCCTTCCGGCTTGTCTTAGCTACTCTAGAGTCCTACTCCTCCCCCCCCCCCAACCCCCTGCAAGAGCTTTGGTCTTTGGGGAAAAAACTTTTTTTTTTTTTTAAATTTGGTTTGGCCTTTTGCTCGAAGCGTCGATAAAAGCAAATAATTCTATTCACAAATCATGTCTTAGGAGAACACAGAGGAGAAAAGCCAAGAAAATAAAAGGGTCTTTTTACCCTTGATGAATTGAATAATAGCCTAAGAAAACATCTTTGATTTGGGTCAGGCTGTATTTAAAAAAAAAACATGCAAATACAACCCAGTCTAATCTGTAATTTCACATGATCCTCTCAAGTGACCGTTAAGTTCCAAGTGGGTAGGTGCAATTCCACAACCCCTGCTAGCTAGCAAGGCCCTGCGAAGTGGCAGAACCATGGGCTAGGGGCATTTAACTTCAGCCCTTTTATGAATGGAAATCGGCTTTCTAAAGATAACTTGGCAGGCAGTGACTAGCAACAGACAACTCGGTGACAGCTTTCGGAGTTATAAAATACTTTTGAACAAGAGACATCAAAGCTCCCTGCCGCCTATTCCTAAACTATTGAAGTGCTTCGAAAGCCTCCTTGCAGGGACCCAGGTTCTCCTGAGAATGGTCACTGTAGCAGTCACAGGCTGCAAAGGCCACCACTGAAGAAAAGACACATGTGACATCAGGGCAGCAAGCCACGGAGCAGACAAAGGAAGGAGAAACCAAAGGAAAGTTGGATGGTACACAGGGGATCCAGGCTGGAAGGGATCCTTGAAGCAGCCTTGGTTGTTATAACCACTCTGCTGGAGCCTGTAATACATACAGTTGGGAGTGGGGACCAAGAACCAACACCAGACATAAGATTCAGCAACAATGGCAAAGCAGCTTTCCCTTGTGGTCAGCTAGTCTCTGCAGAGAAATTATGAAAAGTCAGCAGACCCATGCACTGTAGAGCTGAACAGACACACCAGGTCGGTGACCGTGTGTGTGTGTGTGTGTGTGTGTGTGTTTTCACTTGATAGACATGTAAAGAATAGAGCCTAGTCTAGACTAAGTTTATTAAGCAAAACTATGTTATCTACAACTAGAATAAACACATTGCCATCAGAGAGGTCAGGTACAAAGAAAAGGCAAATTATCTTAGGCCTAGCAATTATTCTCTTACGCTAAAACAGGGAATCCTGGTCTAACATATCAGTCAGAAGTTCAATTTTAAAACAGATACATTGGTCAGGCCAGTACCAATTTCATCTTTTAGAGATTCAAAATGCATGTCAAGTGTGTTTAAAGATAAGGAATGGTCAGGGACATAGCTTGGTTGATAGAATTCTTAGTCACACAAAGTCTTAAATTCAATCCCCAGTACCACAGAAAATCAGATTGGTGGCACACCTCTGGAGCTGTAGATAAGAAGACCAGATCTTCAAGGTCAGCCTCAGTTACATAGGAAGTTTGTGCACAGTCTGGGCCATGTGAGACTCACTGTCTCTGTCACACACGGGGGAAATGGCTTGGGATATAGCTCCTTTGATTGAGTTCCTGGCTAGCATTCACAGAGCCCTGAGCTCAGTCGCTAACACTACATGAAATGTAGTGATGCGTTTCTGCTATTCTAGCTCTCAAGAACTAGGGGCAAAGGAATCAGAACTTCAAGATCTTCCTCGGCTACAGTGGGGCATTTGTGAATGGCCTGGGTGTCTAACATTCTTTAAGCCTAATGACCATGAAGCTCTTGTCCCTAGAGGTTATTTTCACACATAGGACATGGTACAAAATTGGGGATAAGCACTGTTTCCATGGCTGTCTTGTCTCCATGAAACTATGCAGAGATCTTCTTCAGAGGGAAAAAAAAATACCCATTGTTAGTTGTTTTAAAAAGTCCGACCGCAGCTCAGAACAGACCACTCCAGACCACACAGTTCCAAGGGAGAGGAGGTTTATTCAGGAGATAGGGCGAAGGTGGGGGAAAGAAGGTGGAAGGATAAGAGAGAAGTAGAGGTAGAGGCCGGCCATGACCATGTGGAGAGAGAGGAAGGGGGGAGGGGACAGAGAGGCAAGAGGGTAAGAGAGAGGGTAAGAGAGTAAGAGAGTAAGAGATTAAGAGAGAGAGGAGGGGGCAAGCAGCCCCTTTTATAGTGGGTCAGGCCTACCTGGCGGTTGCCAGGTAACTGTGGGGAGGAGCATACCTGGCTGTTGCCAGGTAACTGTAGAGGTGGAGTTTAGACAGAATACTAACACCCATGACCAAACAATGCTGGAGAAAAGTCTAGGTTTAAACAGAATTAAACATCTGTCAGTGGTGTAGGACTCTCTGACTCATGGACATGCTAGTGCACACTGCAGTGCTGAGGGGTGCCGCCTGGTACCAGCTCACCCAGCCTCTCCCTTCTCTGAAGCTATAGCTTGTGGGCTCTTTGTTCCTGAGCTCTGATGAGCCACAGCTTAGTGCAGACTAAGATGGGAATTTCTACATCTAAGAGCCCGGTGCTATTTCTTCTGCAGGTGTGTCTAATCCACAACCCATAGGCTATATGTAGCCAAGCAGAGCTATGAATCCTAAACATACTTTAAAAAAAAAAATCAGGTTGTTTTGTGAGCATATGTGTGAGTGAGTGTGTGTGTGTGTGTGTGTGTGTGTGTGTGTGTGTAAAACTGGATTACATGGCAAAGTATGGGTTTTGTAGATAAACAATATCCTATTACAGTCTCAAACCATTAGACACTAGCCTGGAGAGATGGCTTAGCAACACATGACTGTTAAGAATACTTGCTACTATTGGAGAAGACCTCAATTTGGTTCCTAGCACCCACGTGGTAGCTCATGACTGCCAGTGACTCCTGTTCTAAGAGATCCAACATGCTCTACTGGCCAATTGGGGCACTGTACGCACACAAGTACTAACTCAATATACGTAAAATAAAAATAAATCTTGCTTTCAAATAAAAGGTTAGACACTTCTGTCAGGGTGTGTTAATGGAGTCTGTGTCCTCCTCCTTCACAGCTGTACCTGATGTGCTCAGAAAAGTGTCTGTCACGACAGAAGTGATAAACAGCCATTGGATGAAGGAACCAATGTGGCCTTCCCATCCATTCCCAAATACGATTTACTCATTCTCAAGTACTAAAATACATCAAAATCATTCAGAAAATAGATACATTTCTGGGCCTCAATTCCAGTTTTATGGAAAGGATCCGGAATCTTTAGCATCTCAGAGAGAGAGAGCTAATCAAGTGGGTCATACTCTACAGTCACTTACATTTTTTTTTTTTTAACAGAAGGATCCTGAGAGTGTTTTAAAACATTAAAATCTTCGAAGACAAAGTCTGATAGCAAATAGAATTAAGGAACGCAGGGCAGGAGAGATTCCACAGTTGGTTACAGTTTGACAGCAAGGTGAGGTCTCCTTCCAGGAGCCTGGGCTTGCTGCCAGTCATGACCTTCCGCACTGTAGAGGACAGATAGAGGAGACTTCATAGAGGAGAAAGGACAGATATGGCCGGCAGCTATTGACTAGCTTACTATGTAACTCCATGATTTGGTGACAAAGGCTGCAATTCCAATACACTCACCGAGTTTAAGGTCACAAGGTGGAATGGGCAGTGGTGACCCAGAACAGTCATTTAGTATTAAAAGCCAAGAGTGGCATGCAAACTTAATGACAGGCAAGACTCATTTGGTCCTGTTCTGTAAATGACTGTAAGTAAAGAACGACCCATTGAACTCCTTAAAGTGGATTCTGTCAGCTTGGTATGGTAAGTGTACATTCCAAAAAAAAAAAGGTATTAGAAATATTTTAAACACTGGGTAATTTTGAATTATTCAGGGAAATCCCCTGCTAGAAAATATGACAGCTGGAGTGTGTATGCCTACCTTCCTGCCTACAAGAAAAAAAAATATGTATTGTGATTTTTCTACTGTGATTTTACTGCCCTTCAGATTTTTGTCTGAGGCTTCCCTAGCAGGCTAGGTAGAAGCTAGCTGTTCTGCTGGCATTCGGCCAGATCATTTAAAGGCACCTGATGACTTCCCTAATCCATTCTGCAACTCGCTGGGAGATGGCTATCACATCTAGAGCAACCCTGAAGGCAATGGTCTGGCCCCCAAGATAGAAGATTTATGTGAAGGTATCTCATCTCAGAGTACATCCATGTCCTGTCAGCGTCTGCATTAATGGATGAAGAATGACATGTATCTTCTGGCATGTTAATATTTTGATGAGTCACTCTAACAAGTGATACAAGTCCATCTGCTGAACTTTTGATACATCTACAATGTTCTGAATCCATCATGACAGCTGACAATTAACCTTAGGGAAGTTATGAACCTCCATCTTGGTCAACGGTGCCTACCAGTATCTATAGGTATCTAGAAGAGGGAAGTTAAGCCGGCGGTGATGGCACACACCTTTAATCCCAGCACTTGGGAGGCAGAGGCAGGTGGATTTCTGAGTTTGAGGCCAGCCTGGTCTACAGAGTGAGTTCCAGGACAGCCAGGGCTACACAGAGAAACCCTGTCTCGAAAAACCAAAAAAAAAAAAAAAAAAAAAAGAAAGAAAGAAAAAGAAAAAGAAGAGGGAAGTCGGGACTGTTCTCTTCTGTGCTCATCTACTACTGTTGTAATTTTAGTGGTTCTCACGTGATTTACTTTTTCAAAACACAATAGATGATGTCAGAGTTTGCTGGCCACAGTAGGAGGACACAGTTATCAAAGTGTTCTGCTTAGAATCCTTGTTTCTATTCCCTGAGAAAGGAGCACACACGCCACTATTTAAGTTGGAAAGACGTATTCTGTATCTTGTCTGTATACAGTAAAGAGATTATCAAAGAAGGCACATAAATAGCCAATAAGTTTAAAGGTGGCATGTCACCCCATTAACCATCAGAAAGATGTAGGCTATAATATGGTACCTAATTTACACATGTACAATGAGTGAGTCGGCAAAGGCAGATAATATCAAGTGGTGGTGAGAACAGAATGCATCCAGAAGGCTATTGGTTGAAGTGTGCACTGGTGCAGCCATTTTGGATACCTGATTCATAGCACCTCTAAAGCTTCACCTATGCCTACCCCAGAAGCACAGCACTCTTAGGCATACACCCAGTAGAATGAGAACACAAGAACAAAAAGCAAGCAAATTAACAAACAAAACCATCATGGGATCCTCATACCAGGAAGTACATTATGATTCTACTTAAGCAACAATTTTCAATAAGTATAAATAAGCCACGAATTTCATTAGGACCATGGTGGACAGGGGAGGAAGGAAGAACTGAGTGCCCTTCTTGGGGCACTAATAATGCCTGTTTGATCTAGGCTCACATGTATGGGTATAAACTTTGTGAACAATAATCGTTATACCATAACAGTTTTACATCTTTCTGTATGTGCATTTTAACATTTCTATGCAGCTATTACCCTCAACACAAGGTTACAAACTTCATATGCTTCAGGGTCACCACCTGCTTGTGAGAGTTCCATCTTCTCTCACTTTGGTCTGCTGAATGTCTCAGACGTTTTATGGGGGAATGGGAAACGGATGGTAGCAAACTCAGGACATTTAAATTTGCTTGTTCCCTACCTCTTAACAAATAGGCTCTCAGGGTGACCAGATTAGATCACTAGAATCAGATGCCTGGAAATTATAAAAATCTTAGAGGTCATCTCACACCACTCAAGAGAGCAAACCAAGGCCCAGTGATGTCAAAATAACTAAGTCCATACACCCGCTTGTTGAAGAGTAGAGACAACCGTCACCTTCCACAGGGAAGACCCCAGTGTTAGTTATTTCTTTCATACTTGTGGAAGCTGGAGAATTTTAACCTACTTCATTCCTTTGCCTTAGATGGTCATTTGTCCCCGGTTCAAAAGTGAACCTCTTTCCTAGAAAAGATAACCTGGTGTCTACTCTGGAGCTAGAGAATCAGAGTTCCGACACCTCCCCAAGAACAGAATCTCTGAGTACTGAACATGGAGAGGCTACATATTGTAAGAATGAGAAGACATAGAGACTAAAGGGACATGTCACACATAAACCATTTCCTGTCTCTAAGCTATTTTTATTACACTTAACACTTTTATCTATTTTGTATACATGGTGTATATGTGTGGGTTTGAGTGTTTGACAACAGCATGCATACAAAGGTCAGAGAAGTTGGTTTTTTCCTTCCATCCATCATGTATGTCCCAGGGGACTGAGCCCAGGTCATGGGGCTTGACAACAAGCATGTTTACCTACCAAGCCAACTCATCATCCATAGTCCTTGCTCTGGAGATGAGGAAACTAAAGGTTCAAGGAGAACCCTACTATTTGGTGCTGGTTTGATGATGAGAACCGGCGTCCACAGCTGTTCATCGTGAGTATTTGGAATGAGATGGTTTAAGGCTCTGTGGTGGCGGGAGTAACCCTGAAAGACTTTTGGAAATTGGAATAGGCAGAG
Organism: Rhabdomys pumilio; assembly: GCA_030674055.1. Classification (NCBI taxonomy): domain Eukaryota; kingdom Metazoa; phylum Chordata; class Mammalia; order Rodentia; family Muridae; genus Rhabdomys; species Rhabdomys pumilio. The sequence continues at coordinate 37,730,624 of JANHMN010000018.1, forward strand.
AATGGGAAACACAAGGAGAATGCCAAAATCCAGCAGAAGACTCAACACACACACACACAAACAAAGGATGAAAGCTAAAATGTGTCCATGCACGTATGTACACACGTGTGCGTAACCATATCATAAAACCCAGAGAGTCTTTGAGACAGTCCTCATTCAAACGAATCGAGATTAGCTGGGTATTGCTAACTCATTTTATTTTGTAATTTAAACACACTAAAGAATACCATGGCTGTGGTTATGGTTTTGGATGGATTTCAGGGCAACATGTGGGAACAAAAAGTTGTAACTAAAAAAAAACCTTAACCCTTGAGAATATGAGAACCCTCATTCACCCCAGCCCACCCCCAAAACCACACCTCTTGCTTATCCAAGCTGCATCCCACATGGGCATCACCAACTAACTCCCAACTGGGCTTTCTCAATGTTTCCTTTTTCTGCCCATGCCACAGCACGATCACCACGTGTCTCCAATACCAACTCTGCCGTCAGTCTGAGACATTTCCCATGGCAACATGAAATGAAAGCCTAGGACGTCATTTACTGCCTCGTATACTTGATTGGATTCTGAATATCGTTTACATGCATATTCTTGGCCTGGTGTTTGCCACAGAAAGATTATACAGAAAGGAAATCAGGCTTGTCCCAAGGGCTTTTAAACATCTTGCCTCCAAGGGTGCCATGTTTTATCCTGCCAGTACCACACATCCTCTCCTGCACTAAAAGGATGCCTTCTGTAAGTACTACACCACCAACAGAATTTCAAAAGAAAAACAAAGGACCGCCTCCCCGAAACCCCCCTAATTCCAGCATGTTAAAGGTAGGCTAACCCAGGCCACTGAACACCATTTTAGATTAAAATGCAGTTTTCCTCTTTCAAAGCAACAGAGACGAATGTAACGGGTTAGATTTATAGAATGCCTGGTCTCCCAAGACGCTGCAAAGCGAATGGCATCCATCAAATTAATTTCCTTGGGGATCGTCTCAAACATGCAGAATGAAAGGGCCCAGGCCATTAAACATCAAAAGAATGTTCTAAATGCTCATTAAAGTTCTATTATATTTTTTTCTCCCAGAGACCAGATTAGATTAATTCAATTAATCTAATTTATAATTATCTGTAATATTATACGTATCAGAGCTGACAGTGCGAATGTGTGGAGTTGGCTAGGGGGAGCTTAATGCGTCGGACATCTGTTCACTCAAGTTATCCAAAACACGAAAGAACGAGCTCCATTAGAGCAGGGCAGACTTACCAAGCCGGCACACGTAGACACAGCAACAGAGGACGAGCTGTCATTCCTGATGAATCCCTGATACAAACACTGCTGTACCTCAGGCTCCCGAGTCTCTGAAGCACCGTTCTTTCCAAGTACCTGAACTATAAAGTGACTGCTCAGAATCGCTGCCGAGGGCTTAAGTTCTAAATGTAGATCCTGTCCAAATGCTGAAAAGCGGTAGTACAAGGAGCCACTGGCACCGTGTGCTGATCTCCTTTTCCTGTTGTGCAAAATGTCGTGCGAAATATATGACCCGCCCGAGTCCACTTCTACTGGCACGACAAAGACGTAATCTGTAATGGAAAAAATTTAGCTGTCAGCACCCAGAGCTCAGGATGCCAAAGGGGCCACTTTCCAGCAGCCTGCCCCAAAAGCTCACGAAAAAAAAAACCTTGTTCCATGCACCTAACAGTGAAGAGAATTCAGAGAGGCTCACGTGCATTGCATTCTATGGGATCAGGCTTGGCCAGCTTATACTACAGAGGCTACAGCTGGGGGTGTGACTCAGGGGCACAGCAGCACTTGCCTATCGTCAATAAATAAATAAATAAATAAATAAATAAACCCTACGAAAACTAAAAGCTAAGTGCAGTTTTGATAAATTTCAAAGATATTTGGGTGAAAGGTCAATTCTCAGTCTGAAAAGAAATAGAGGGACTCTTCATACATTAGCCATGGAACATCGTATGTAGTTTATCTTCATCATCATCATCATCATTGTCATCATCATCGACGAAAATCAGTATAAAGGGTGAATTTGATTGATAGCCTTTAGGTTGAACTTAGAAACCTTTCTGGTAGAGTTTAAACTGTGGATGACTCAGAAGATGCTGCTTCTGATGATTCCCTTGGCTCCTTAACAAGGGGCACCCAGCTCCCTTCCAATACCACTAGGCATGAGGCTACTCATGCCAGCATCTGGATCTCCCTTAGCTTCCACCAGGGACTCTCCTGTTTAATCCCAGGCCTAAAATACAATCTCTGCAGAAAACATGCCTCCAACCATCAGAAGTGTCCTAGATAGAGGGTGATGTTTTTGAACTGCTCAGACTTGTTGGAGGGGGTGTGGTGGATCAGGGACACCTGGAAAGGCATGTTTAAAAATGCCTTCCCCCTGGCTCCCCTGAGCAGCACTAATTGCTGTGTGATCTGGGGAGGGGGGGTGTAAGGGGGGAAGGTGGGCAGTGAGGAAACAATTTGCTATGGGAAAGAGCAAATTCAGTACACTGCTTTCTTTCACAAGACATTGGAATTGAAAAGCATCGTCCCAGAAGATATAGAGCATGCCCGGTGTGAATTAAAAAAAAGAAGAAGAAGAAAGAAAGAAAGAAAAAAAGAAAAAAGAAAAAAATCTTCTGGGTTTCCACTTTCTAGGCACAGAATGGGAAACTAATTTGGAAAGTGTTTAGAAAGATCCCGAGCAGCTAAGAGGCATGTTTGAGTCACTTGGGTCCTTGGCTTGCAGAAGAGAAAGGGGGTGGAGGAAGGGGGATTCCCTTCCTTGAACAGACAACAACAATGAAATAAAAACAGAAGAAGCTAAGGAGTCAGGGAGTCTCGCAGTGTGTGGGGATCAATACACTAGCCTCTAATTGTATTCTAATTGGACTTAATTAGCAAAGACACCCAACAAGCCAATAACAAGCCCTGTTTCTTTCTGGATCGTTTGTGACTTTTAAGGCGTGGCCAACTTTTTATGGTTCTCTCCTTGAAACTAGAAACACCCTATCATTGACATATTTTCGGAAAACAAAAGAAAAAAATGTATTTCCCTTCTCTTTCTCTTAAAACCAAGCAGTACACGTTTTAGTTCTCAAAAATTCCTGATATGTTGCTCTGCAAGTATGTAGCTTTTGATTAAAGCCAACCTTTCTTTCTTTCCTTTTTTTTTTTTTTATTAAAGGGAAAACCCATTTTTCTTTATCTACCAGTCATACCTAACTACATAATAACCTTTTCCGATGTATGTTCCAGACAGTTTCTCCAGTGTGTTTCTTACCTCCTTCTGCAGGGCCATCTGAAACTCCACCTGTTCTTACTTAGAAGATCGTGTGAGAGTGTTAGCCAGTCATCAGGACCCCTCAACCCCTACCTACCCCAGACACCTGCTAACAAGTCTGTTTCCACGAGAGGAACATACAGGCTGTTGGTTACATTCAGTCCTGTCTTGGAAAGGGGGCACTGAGAGGTCCCCTGTTTAAAAAAAAAAAAAAAAAAAATGCTGTGCTGTGCTGTGCTGTGCTGTGCTGTGCTAGCTACTGATGGTGCTTCCAGGGGCTAGGAAATGTAGCTCAGTAGGCAGAGTTCTTGTCAGAGATGCATGTGGCCCTGGGTTCAGTCCTCATCACTACATAAACCAGGTGTGTTGGGCATGCCTGTGAAACCAGCATTAAGGAGGTGGGGGTAGAAAGAGCCTAAGGTCTAGTCCATCTTTTCCGTAGCTAGATTAAATGAGACTCTGCCTCTAAAAACAAAATAAAGAAGTCCTTACAGGCCATGCCCAGGACAGAAAGGTTCCCTGGCCTTTAGATCCTGGTGGAAAAGGAGAGAAGTTTTAGAAACTATAGGCTCTGACTGGACCAGTGCATTCCTGGGTCTCTTGTCCTCCGAACACCCATTCTCCGGAAGCTTTTACCCATAATTCTTGCAGCTTTCAGTCCCAGAATGAGCCCTTGCATCAGGACGAGAGGACTCAATTCTACAAAGATGACAAATTTAGCATCCCAAGAAATCCATGTTGGCTCGTAAGGTCTTGCTAAAGAGCCCTGGGCAAACATCAGTTGTCCTCCTGCAGCTAGTGGGAAACACTGAGAACAAGGGTTTCCCTCACTGGGAGTTCATAAATGAGAAAACCGAAGCGTGCGCTGGGTCTTTGAAGCTGGGGGACTTTAGAGACAGAAAAAAAAAAAGGACTTAAAACACCTTGTGGGAGGGCTTTCCACCTAAAGAAGGCATCTTAGGGCATCTAGCGAAGCGGGAAGTACAGTGGGAAACAGGGGTGGTGGTGGTGGTGGCGGCGGTGGGGGGGGGGGGGGAGCACGCTCACCCCTCTCAGCCTCAATCTGTGGCTTTCTTTCCCAGCGGAGGAAGGAAACGAAGGAGCCTTTTATCAATTCCCCACCCGGTGCCCACTTCCTTTCTAATTTCTTACTTAAGTTCGGATTTATTTTTCTTAACAAGCCATCTGTGAAAGAGGGAAATTATTTTCTCATCGATGTGCCTCGCAGCCCGAGGCACTGATTTTCTGATAAGTTCCCCCTCTCCAACCAGGGAGCCTTTTGCTCGGACAGCACACACCTGCCAGGTTAGGGGATGCGCTTTTTCCTAACAGGTCTCACTCTAACACAAAGGGGACCAGAGTGCGAGGGGGGGAAGCCCTTGCGGGATGGTGGAGTACCCAGAGAGAAGGCAAATACGAACCATCATTTAATCCGCTGCCATCACTGCTGTCGCTGTCACTGGCTAAGGCGACGGCCACCGAAGCACAGCAGAAGCAGCACAGCTGGAGCGCCTGCAAGAAAGAAAAGGGTGACACCGCCGCGTGAGCAGCGCCGCGGGGCGGGCGCCTCCCTCGTCCCGGCCGTGCGGCGCGCCCCTCGGTGGTGGCACCTGCCTTGGCCAGACGCCCCAGTCCCGCGGGGCCCCAGGGCGGCCCGGGACCAGCGGCCCGGAGGGCGCACAAGCACAGGAGGGCGCACTCCATGGTCAGGTGCGGACGCGGCGACTGCGGCTGGCGCGCATTGTCCCCCGAGGGCAGCGGAGCCCCAGGTGTGGCGCCAGGTGCGAGTCGCCGCCGCCGCTCACATGGCAGCACCGGAGCCTGCGAGCCTCCTCCCTGCTCTAGCCGAGCGGGTCTGCGGTGCTTTGGGGTGCAGGGACCTCCCAGAACCGGGTCTGCAGCGCCCGTGGCTGCAAAGCTCTGTCGGTGATGCTCGCGGGTCTGGGCGCGTGTCGGTATCGGAGCGAGTGTGTGCGGCTCGCGCCGAGCAGCGCCAGCTGGCTCCCCCAGCGCGCCGGAGCCGAGCGCCCGCCTCTCCTCCGCGCCGTGATTGGCGACCCGAGGTTTCCCCGGGTTCGTCCGAGCTCCTGTGCAGCAAAGGGCGTGGGATTTCTGGGCCTGGGCTCCGAGGGAGGGGACAGAGGGGGCGGGGAGGCCGGGTGGGAGTCAAGGAGAGGGAGGGACAGACTCACAGCCAGGAGAGGGAGGGCAGCCCTCAGGGTCCGCCTTGGGATCCTAGTTCAGGCACACAGAGAGATGAGCTGAGACGACGAAGGCTCAGGTAAGAGGCGTGACTTTTGGACACGTCAAAACGCAGAGTTTACTAGAAACTTTCTGCAGTTTCTTTCTTGTGCCATATCCTTGGTCCTGGCCCAACCAGGTGGGAATCCTGAACTTTTGATGAAGAGATGTCCGACCTGAAGCTTGGATGCCCTGCTGCCTGGAATCCCACCAGTAACTAGCCCGCCTAGAGCAACTTGAAGAATGGACTGTGGGCAGAGAATAACCAGTCATTGTCTCCCGAGTGGGAACCCCCACCCCACACTCCTGCTCGGAGATGGCCTGCTCCACGCTCTCTTTTTGACAAGTTGAATCTTGTCCAGAGACACTCGAACCCCTTTGTGTTAGTCCTAACAGACAGCTTGCCGTGGGCATGCGGTACTTCCTATTCTGTGTGGCTAGCCAGTTCCTCAATGTATTTCTTTGATTCTTCCTTTCTCTACAGTTTGTAGTGAGGAAGAAACTACTTTTTCCTAGGGCAGAGGAAGAGGACCTTCACTGGGTAGCTCAGCTACAGTAAAACAGCGATAGAAGCATGTGGTTGCAGGTAACATTAAGGAGCGCAAACTGGCTCTCAAGCCAGAAAGGTTGAAGTTGTGAGAAAAGAGGGAGAGAGAAGACTTGTCAGACGTGAGACATTTCTTAGAGATGCCACTGGGTGTGTGTGTGGGGGGGAACCCCAAACAGTAGGTCTACGTGAAGAGCTTGAAATAGGAAAGCATTTGTCTATTTTTTGAGGTCAGAGACAAAAACCATCAGGTGGCTAGGCAAGAAGGGCCTTGTGATGTTGACGGGAGATTTACGAAGCCTGCAGGTGTATTGCATGCAGGAAAGCATTAGATTTCAGTGAGTGTGTGTTGTGTGTAGATGGGGAATATCAGCTCCAAAAAAAAAAAAAAAAAATCAGTCAATGGGAAGCCTGTTGAGCATTCGGACCCATCAGAGGTACTGAGGCAAGGCCGAGAGGAGAAAGTTAGGTTACTACTGCCAGCATCAGACCGTGTCTTGATAGATCTTAGACCAAGGGTGGTAACAGGAGACAGACAGCCCTGCTCAGTTCCCTCAATACCGGTTCGATGAGGTCCATGTCGGTCTTAGAAGGGATAGGTCAGCATACACTGTCTAGTTCACTGACTGCAACTGTGAATGAATGGTAAACTTAGGCTGTGAAGACAGAATGTGATACATAGCTGCTGGAAGGATGAGGCATGGCTTCACGGTGAAAAATATCAGGGTTCTGTAATCACTGGGGTTTCTGAGGCTCCTGTCTTATGCTAAACAGGAATCATTATGATCTATCTAAAGGTTATCCTAAGAACTAAGTATATTTTTCTTTGCATTTCGTAAGTAGGCTTTAAAGGAAAGAACAGAGGATGGTTTTTTTACTTTGTATAATACGTTAAGTGAAACATATATGTTAAGTTACATATGTATCAAAAGTGCCTGAGAAGCTGAGCCAGGATTCATTGGGGATAGGACCCAGAGATGAGCATCCTGCAGATTATGACATGGGGTGACTTAATGCCTTAGGTGACTTCATGGAAGAAGTGGAAACTAAAGGAAATTAGACATCAAAGACCTGCAGTAAAAAATTCACCCCACCACGTCACTAACCAATAGACTGACCAAGAGACTGAACAAAGACTGGAGTCAATAATGCTGTAAGACACAGCACCAAGTAAACTCATGAGAAAACTGGAGGGGCAAATGGTCTCCCACAATCAGTTCATAATTATTGTGTCCCAGGCTAATGTTCTTCCACAGACTAAGATGAGTTTGCAAAAAGAATTATCTATGTCCCTTCAGGCCTCCTCCTTTTGGACTAAGTTTAAGGTTCAAATCCAAGGAAACAACTCTAAATTACATATTCTACGTTAAGTCTCAGTCTAAGTGCTACTACATTTGGACAAGGGCAACTCTTTGTGATGGGGAAACCCCCTACCCCAATGGATTATAAACATCAGGTGTTTAGCAGTCTCCCTCTGGCCTTTATCAACTACATACCAGTACCACTCTGAATCGGCTACTTTTTTCAGGACTGTGACAAAGTACAAAGTACCCAAGGAAGCAATGTAAGGGAAGGAGGGTTTGTATTAGCTCACAGTCAGAGGGGATACAGTTCATGTGGTCGGGAGAGATGGGCAGCTGGTTACGTTGTGTCCACAGACAGGAAGCAGAGAAATGAATACCGTGTTGAACTTACTATCTGTGTTTTATTCAATCTAATATTCCACCCACCTGTGCCCTGATGCCAACCACATTCAGAATGAGGTTTCCACCTCAACTATTAGCCCAATCTTCTAGATTACTAACGGCCACATAGACATGCCCAGATGCTTCTAGGTGATACAAGATCCTGCCAAACTGTCAGTCAATAGTCCCACCACATGTACACAGTTAGGACAGACATCCAGATGTTCCCAGGGTGAAGGTGAGGAAGGTCTTGCTTGGGGGAGAACATGAATGCAAAGTGTAGTTCCTCTATCAACATGGAGTCATCCAGGGCCCATCCAACGAGGTCCTCAGCCTCCTTATGGGCCTAACGTAGGTGGTTCATCCACTTTCGTGTCTTTTCGGTTCTTATCTCTCAATAGATATCAGTCTGAGACTCACTTCTTGTAACACTATAAATATAGCAATCAAAATTCCAATTGTTTTCATGTACAGGTGAAAGTGTCCAATCTCTCCTGCAGAGCGGATACACACACATTTGCAAAGCCCCAACTTTTGGACATTGAATTCCCTAGGAACTGGGCCTGCAATATGTTTGCACTACCTCTAGATGGTGACAGAGAGTCATCAGTACGGTGTCCAGCCTTGAAGATTTTGTAGCACTTCTAAGTCATTTGGAAATACTTTGAAATGTTGTAGGTGATTTTAAAACTATAAACTAAAACACTGTAATAACCATTAAAGTTCACAAGAAGCCAATAGATATTTTCAATCTTAGCCAAGAATGTGGCATGCAGATGATATTTAAATGTGAATGAAGAAATGGAGGAAGAGCTAAAGGCAAAGAAATGGAAAACGGAAACATTTGACATGGAGAAAAAAGTATTTAATTTTTTCCGTATTACCCTTGCTTTGAAGTCATTAAAGTTGGTAAAGTTTGGGTGTTGGTTTTATATTTAGTGACATAAACTTAACCTTCTTATTCTACAAAGCAATATGTCTCTGGTAATATACTTCTTCCTGTCAAGGTCAAATGAGATAAACCCTACTATCTGTTTATACTGCCCATTGTCCCTGACCTGTAAAAGCACGCATATCTTTCCCATAGAGTGAACCATTTCCCAGCTCACCATGGTTAGCTTTCTGAGCTAGCTACCTCGTGACTTTCACCTTTCCTACAGGCACAGTAGGGGACAGTGCTCATCCTCTCAAAAGCTGTATCAAATAGCTTGCTAGGTTTCTCTGAGCAGGTGTGCATCTCATGGTTCCTGGACTTTCATATCTTGAGGAAATTTCCACCATCTTCAAGTGATGGAAAGGAGAAGCTAAAGCCAGACTTACTTCAGCTGAGCAGCCAAAGGAAAAAGAAAGCCCAGAGATGAGGGACTAGGCAGATGTTTGGTAAAGCACATGAGTGAGGGTCTGATTTCAGACCCCCAGAAACTCTGTAAAAACTGGGTGAAGTAATGCAGTTTCATGAGCTCTAAGATTGGAGCTGGAGACAGAAGGATCTCTCAAAGCACACTAGACAGCTATCCTGGGAGACATCCCATTGAAAGACCCTGTCCCAAACAGAAGAACAGAAAGATCTGAAGGACATCTGAGGTTGTCCTCTGACTTCTACATGTGTGCTGTACACACATGCACCCTACCCATGAGCATATCACGACATATGAGTATAAACATAACAATTCTTCCTTTCCCCATGGAAATCCCACCCTCATATGGATGTACCTACTAGGAGACTTGAGAAGTAGGATCACTTCCTGTTCAGCATCTCAGAAATGAGGCCAAGGCAGCAAAGTTGTCCTCAAAATCAGTGGGGAAGAAAGAGTTCCTGACTCTGCCTCCTTTATAACCAAATTATTCCGAAAGACACGGAACACAAAAGATGAAATACAAACCGAAGACAGCAGCCTTTTACAACAAATTGGTAGCAGTGTAGCAGACAGAACCTTGGAGTTTAACATCTAATTTTCTAACTAGAGGTCATCCGAAACAATTTAGGAAGTCAGGCCTGGACATGGAGGTCTGTAATCCTAGCTACTTGGGAGGCTCACTTGGGGGATTTCAAGTTCAAGGCCAGCATGGGCAATTTAGTGAGACTTGATCTCAAAATAAACAGTAGAAAGAGGGCAGAGGGTGTGGCTTGGCAGTACAACACTTGTCTTCGGTTCGTGATGCTATGAAGTCCATCTCTTCCGCTGTGCCCTAGTCTCCAATCAACTCACGACTGAGGAATTCCCAGTGGATCTTTTTCACCTTCAATTTGGCATTGCATTTTATTTTCTTATTCTACAGACACCGAACCAGGACTCTCTGGTTACCTGTATCAGAAGGTCTCCTCTCTCAGTTTTCCACTGTGGATCTTACTCTGCGTGTGGTATGCTCGCTTCCCTAATTCTATTTTTAGCCCTTTCCCAAGCTCTACTATTAAAAGTCCTTTGCTTGCCAGAGGCTAAAGAGGTAGTATTAAAACGAGGCTACTTATTTCCACAAACAAATTCAAGGCCAAGTTCGGAGCTAGTGGAAGAGTGGAGTACGTACTTTTCAAAAGCTCTGGAAAATATCAAGCCGCCTAGGAAGGACAAATACCTTTTGTGTGCAGGCACCATTCTCTCCTTCTTTACCCATCATGCACCAGGGGGAGTTTAGACACCAGCTCCCCCTGAGCCTCAGGCCTGGTGCAGTGGGGACTGGTAACCACCATTAATCAGAATCACCTGGAACAATGTTGTAACTATACATTCTTGGCATCACTGTGAATAGTCCAATTAAGTGTGTCTGGGTTTCCGATGTAACTAAATATATATTACAAAACAGTAATTGGGGCCCATAGTACTTCCACTTCGGTTTGGATGCCAGAGCCACTTCCTAGTGATAGGATTCAATGCTTCCGGATTTATCCTTTTCACTGTTTATACATGTAAAGGAAGCTAGTACCTCACTGTAGCAGGAAGCAATGAGTGATAAGGACTGAAATGCCTGATTTGTTTGATTGGATTGGGGTGCTGGAGAGGGGGATTCTGTCTCTCAAATTCATCACTTCCTTTCTATCGTTTTAATCTATGTTGGAGGTATGTCTATATATATGACATGAAAATTGTATTTGGGGGAGAAAAGTAAACATCACATGTTTTGTCTCATACATAGACGTTTATACACACACACACACACACAAACACACATGACACGGTATGCTTAAGTGGGATTGTTCAGGGGATGGACAAGGGGAAGTAAGAGAGGCCAAGTGTGTCAGTGAATTCATATCAAAATGTCCTAATGAAACTTATTGTTTTTAATTATAATTAATTAATTACATATACATGTATATAACTCATATACATGTATATGTATATGTAGTAATGCTTTCACGTTGAAGAAAGTCGTTGGCCCAAGAGATAAACTCAAAGAGAACCTGCTATATTCTTTCACTGGTATTGATCTACCCAATTTTAAACTTATTCATTTACTGTGGTGGCGGGGTAGCTGCTGGACTCACATGCAGAGATCAGAAGACAGCTTGCAGGAATCTGCTGTCTCCAACCACTGTGTGGATCCTGGAGGTTGAACATGGGTTATCAGACTTGGCAACAATCCCCTTAACCCACTGAACCATCTCAATGGCTAACTGGCATCTTTTTCATGTGTGCCTTCTACCCCAGAGCTCATTGGAAAAGCTGAGCAGGGCAGGTAGGCAGGGCAGGTAGGCAGAACAGGTAGGTATGACCTTTCACTCCTCACTGATCTGCAATGAGTCCCTACCCACAGTCACATTTCCTTCAAATAAAATGTGCAATAAAATGTATAAATTAATAAGTATAGAGAAATAGGAAATGTTCAAATACAAGCATTAAAAATTCTAGACAGATGGAGACAGACGGAACTGGGAGAGTGAGCCAGCTGCTGGCACGGCTCATCTTTAAAGAGGAATTGCATTTGAATGTGGTGGAGAGGGGACTCAGTGTTTAATATTTGCTCTTTCAGAGGACCCTGGTTACATTTTCACCAGCTATGGTGGGCAGCTTATAGCCTATCATCTCAGTTCCAGATTCCGAAGGATCTTATGCCCTCTTCCCCCTGCACTCATGGGTGTGCGCATATACACGTACGCAGAACATATGCTCCCCCCCCCCACATATAAAGATGAAATAATTTAAAAACAGAGGTGTAGTGTTTGAAACTAAAAGACATGAACTCCCTCCCAAAGCCTCCCAGCCTCAGCTGCCCAGTCCACTGTCCTCTTTTGATTTGTCACATTTATTCATCAATTCTTTGCTTTTATGTCTTTTGAACATTGATGACCATGGATTTGTGTCTTTCTCTGTTCTCTTTCTTTATAAGATAATCTCCATCTGGAGTACAAGTCTAACCCCTGGGACATACTACTGCCATCTTCAGGAGTTCCCTGGGCCTGATTGCCAAAGATTATACCGCTGGACTTGTTGACTGTTGGCTCTGTCTCATGGGACTCTAACCTGAATATCCAGCTATTTGCTATATGGCTATATTTGCTATATAGTTATACTATATCCAAACCAGATATGTGCTATTCTGACACCATTGCACATGGCCTCTGTGTCTTGGGGAAGAGTCTAGAGGATATAGATGAGGAAGAACTAGAGAGGTGGTTCCATCTACATGGTCCTGGAAAAGTCACCACCCCCGCTGAGTGCAGAGCTTCCAGTGTGTCCACTGTTAGATCACCCCTGCTTCTGCCTGTGACCTCTCACCCACTGCTCTGTAAGCCCAAAAAATCTCATTGGTTCCCAGAGTGAACTTTTGATGGAATGTATCTCAGGTTGTCACTGGGACCTGGGGGTTTGGGGTTGGGGGACTTTAAGTCTCTCCCGGAGAAGGAATTTTGGCAACACCAGGAGCTGGTAACTCCCAGACTTGTTATCCCAGCTCATATTTCTCCTGTGCTCTAGACACATATTTCCAAAGATTTAGAGGACTTTTTTATTGCTGATGTATCTGAAGTGCAGGAAACTTCCCAGGCACTGAGTACACACCAGCAAGTACACTCCATCTATGTCCCAATTTCAGGGAGCCCAGATTCCTGGGTAAAGGTAGTTAAAAAGAAGAGAGAGAAGAGAGAAAAGAGAGGAGAGAGAGAGAGAAAGAGAGAGAGAGAGAGAGAGAGAGAGAGAGAGAGAGAGAGAGAGTTAGTTAGTTAATCCCCAACTCTGCCTTTTAAGTAATTCAGGTTTCATCTCTCTGCACCCAATCCCAGTTGTCTTATTCCTAGCCATTTATATCTGTATCCTGTAGGACTTAACAATGGAAGTGCCTCATGTATGCAGACTACCCTGATTGATTGCTCTAACTAGACTAGGCCGAATGAAACATATTCCAGAAGGTACCCACAGTTGCCAGTTCCTTCCTGGCCTCTGTCAGGCCACCAAGACAATGCATGAGAAGTCACAGGCTCCATCCAACTCTGCTGCCAGCTTTTTAAAGCAGGAGTCTCTAGTATCTATAGCAGGACAACCATGGGCATGCCTTGATGATACATGTACTTCGTGGAAACCAGAAGGACAACCACCCCCAGCCCACTGAATCCAGCACAAGATCAATCAGCCCACGGTTACAAGTGACTGCAGCCACACCTTGACTCAACCCAGAATCACCTGGAAAGAGGGAACCTCTGTTAAGGGATTGCTTCCATCAGATTGGCCTGTGCGGCCCTAGCTGTGATTGCTAGCATTTTCTTAATTGCAAATAGATAGAAGAGGGCCCAACCCATTGTAGGCAGTACTGTTAGCAGGTATAAGAAGAGTAAGTGTCAAGTGGGGGAGGGGGGACCTGGAGTAACAAGCCAGTAATTGGCATTCCTCCATGATCTCTGCTTTAATTCCTGCCTCCAGGTTCCTGCCTTGGTTCCCCAGGATGGATTTAAACTGTAACAGGAAATAACCCTCTCCCTTCCTAAATTGGTTTTGGCTATCATTACCATGGCAACAGAAAGCACATTAGAACATCAGCTACGGCTCCCTTGAAAAGACTGACTTCCATAGCTTTGTAGGCTCCACGTGCCTGTAAGTCATATCCAACTGTTTCCTTTGTCTTACCTTCCTCTTTCATCCCCCAAATTTCCCCAAATATTTGTTTCCTCCCTCCCTCTCTGTAACACACTGGTCTTTGTTTCCTTCCCTTCCTAGGTGATCTGTGTGCTATCACAAATACCATGAGTGACTTTCTTTAGCTCCCCTCACAGCTGATGTTCATATCTTAGGAGTGCCCTGGCCAAGTGTCTCTCCTAGTGGTTTGTGTTAATAGCTATGAATACACAGTGGGATTGTTTTTATAGGTCCCTGGTTTCAGGTGAACCTAAAGAGTAGCCGGTTGAGAATCAGTCATTCTCCAGCACCTCATGGTCAGAATATGGTCCCTGATGTCAGTAGCACTAGCATCTCTTTGGTACAAGAAGGGCACACACAACCCCAGGCCCCGCCCACCCTGCTGCTGCCCCCACTTGCATTGGCTTTAGACTTCCAGTGAATGCCTGGACATTACAGTTCAGATTGCTCTTCTACAATGGTGGTTCTCAACTTTCCTCACACTGAGACTCTTTTAAGTTCCTCATGTTGCTGTGGTGCAGTGACCCCCGTTATAGAATTATTTTCATTGCTATTTCATAACTGTAATTTTGCTACTGTTATAAATCCTAATGTAAATATCTGATATGCGGGATGTCTGGAATACAACCCTCATGAAAGGGTCACTCAACCCCACAAAGAGGGCATGAGCCACTGTTCTAGAGTTAACCAGATGAGACCTTGACTGTAGTTGGGGTAGAAAGGGGAGGTCTGTCCTCAGTAATTGTCGCTGTCCATATCTACAAGACGGTGAAAACAACAAAAGGAACTGTCTCAAACAAATGAAAGGGCAAAAGAGATCAGCTTGTGAGGTGTTTAAGCTTGATGGATAGCCTAAATTCTGATTTCTGACTAACACTCCCACAACCATCAAGTTGGTTGTCAGGTTAGCTTCTTGCTAAGTGGTGGTCTTGTTACCATCTTCGTTCTCCATTATTCATTGTCCCACCATGCTGGTACTGTAAAACAGGGAGCCTTTATTCCCAGAATGACGTATTTGGATGCTAAGAAGTGCAGACAAGAGGAGGGGGCTTCTAGACACCAGGTTCCTATCCAAATTAGACATGTCCAGTGTTAGGTGTGCAGAAGATAAAGGTTCCGCTTGCTTATCTGCATTACCCAGTCCCCCCCAGCCATCTGGCCTCTGTGATGGCCTGTTCACCCAGCTACTCAAGCCCCATCTTGCTAAGCATGTTGTATGGGGACTGTTCTCCATTATTCAGGCCCTTTCTACTGAACGTCCTATGCTAAATCCCCCCATGGCTATTCTATGAGGCTGAATGGCCAGTATAAAGAACCAGATATTTAGAACCAATGATTAGAAGTCATGTGGCTTGTATGAGGAATTACTTTAAGGAATCCAAGGTTCCAGAGGAATGAGATATAGGTATGAGTGTATTTCTTATTTTTAAAGCAGTCTGGGATCTATCTGGAGATGTACAGGCAGCAATCAAACACTTAACATTGCTCTCTCTGCTTCAAGACCCTTCTCCCTCTGCCATTGGTTGGAGTGCCTCATTTTTGGGATTATTAAGGAAAAGTCTAGAAAGCTAACCTTGAACTGTGACAGGAAAGCCTGGGGGATTTTATATATGTGACACGAGGAGCTTCCATCTCTCTGGACAAAGGAGGGGAAGCATTTCCTCGGTGGGTGGCCCCATTTAAACCTCTTGCCTAGTGAGTTTCCTCTTAGGCTGGCTGGAAGTCAGCCAGGGTTGATTAGAGAGCAGGTACGTCAAATGGCCCAGTCTTACCATAATGAAAAAGCCCTGGAAACCTACTAAAGGACACAGAGGAAAATCATTACAATTGAAGTGCCTACCCCCGCTTAGAAAATATGCACACTTCTTCAGAACTGCATAAATCTCTCTCTCTCTCTCTGCTCACTGCCCTAACTACATGGTAAATGGTGGCTCTCTCACAAACTTACAACCTAGAGCACACTGCTTTAATTATGAAACAGTTACTTGGTTTGAAAAGCATAGAAGGAAGACAAAATACATACATACATACATACATACACACACACACACACACACACCCCCGCATGATCAAGCCAAATAACTGGCTACATATAATATCCTGAGACAGACAGGGAGACTGTGGTAATTATCTAATTTATATATTTGTTTGTTTTTATGTTGATAGAGCCAAATAAACTCTTTTCTCAACCTTTGAAAATATTTAAAAATAAATCCAAAGGGGAACGAGAGTGATTCCATGCAAATCTGAATTCTGATGGTCAACTGGACATGTAGAGTCACCTGGGAAAGGAGCCTTTGTGAGGGTTTATTGACAGTTAGACTGGTCCAAGGAACATCCCTGCAGGGGACTATCTTTATTACCGAAATTTAAGTGGGAATGCCTTATCACATAAACTCTCAAAGGCTGTCCCTACTGATGCTTCCACAAGGCTTTATTACTTGCCCAGCCAGCATCACCAGCTGTGGACCAAGTGTTGAGCCTACGGTGGGAGTGGGGCTGGGGTGGGGCATTTCCTATTCAAACCACCACACCCTGCAACCTGGAGTCATGAGCCAAATAAACCTTCTCTCCCTCAGGCTGCTCTCATCCGGGTACTTTATCCCAACAGCAGAAACAGAAACGCTCAACCCACACCCCTAAAACAATGACCACAGTTCATGTGATCTTCAAAAGGTGGTACTGATTCAGGAGGCTGGCGAGCCTTTGGGAGGTGGAGCCTAGCTGGAGGAAGTGGCTCCTGGAAGGAAGCCTTGGGTCTTACTTCCGGTCCTTTCTTTTTCTTGTTCCAGCCGGTTGTGAGTTTCCACTGCCGCATCCAGGAACCATTCCTGCCACCATGCCTTCTCCATTGTGATGGACTGCACCCTCAAACAGTGAGCAAAACTAACCTACTTTACAGAGGGCAGAGGGATAACACAAATAAAGCAAACGCCCCCATGAGGAGGTGATACAGAGAGCCTCCCTTAGACTGTAATCTAGAGCTAAAAACCTCACCCTTCTGATTCTATCTTTCCTAGTCCGATGGTAGCCAGGTCACAGCTGAGCTCATATTGACCCTTCAGATGCCTGCACATCACAATCCCTAAGTCCCACATACCCATAAAGCAGGTTCAATATCCTTGCCAGGACAGATGGATAGGGTTTTTATTCCCTTGTTTCCCTTGGCTTCTGAGCCTTTAACAATACCTGTTTTCTGACTGCACCAATCCAGATATGCAACTGAGTGAGCCAGCTTTCTGTGCTCCATACGACTCAAGGGAGGTATGTATATGGGTAGAAGTTGTTACAAAGTTTGGGAGGCCCCAACTGATTTTATGTGATTGTGCTAAAATACACAACCCATAAAACCTGCCATTCCAACCATTTGAGAGCATCCCGTTTGGTGGCGTTAAGTGCATTCACTAGGCCACATACAACCATCACTGCCATGGAATGAGTTTTATATCACACAGGTGGGAAGCGATTTAGAAGGAATATCAGATATCCTTTCAAGTCTTTGGCCACCCACCATGTGGCTTAAGGTTTCCAAGCCCCAGAAGACTGCCCCCTCCCACCCCTCTCTTGCATTTTATGCAGAACAATTTAGCCCCACTTCTGTTCTGTCTGAGGCCTATCTGAGTAAATCAAGTGGCTTGTTAAAATGCTCAGAGGGTCTGAAAGATGGTTCCTTCCTAGTCTCATTCCTCAGTAGAGTAGAAGTATCAATGGGGGACCTCAAATCTCCTTTCTGCTCACCCAGTTTCTACCAGTAAAAGCTGTCCAGAAGAGCATCCTCAGGGAAAGCAAAAATCATGTCAGCTTAGACTCAAAACACACCTCAGCGTTGTCCATTTGAAATGGCTTCTTTCATCCATGGAGCTTGGAAGAGCTAAGTTTCAGTTTCTCACATACGGTTATGGGTAACCTCGTGGGACTATTTACAAAAGAAGTTTATAGAGGTCTGTGATTGGAGGAGGAGAGTCTGGGCTAGCATAGGTATGAATTCAGATTTCGCTATGGAAACATTTTCAAACCACCCATGGACTGATGACCTTTCTCTGTCACAACGGTAGACAACCAGACATAAACAAAAAACAAAAAGTAAAAAATAAAAATGGGGCAGGGAGTGGCTTAGCCCTTAAGGATGAGATCTGTTTCTCAAATGACTTGCATTGGATTCCCAGCACCCACGTCAGGTGGCTCACAGCTGCCTGTAACTCCAGCTCCAAGGGATCTAATGACATCGTCTGACTTCCGTAGGCATCTAGAATCAGATACACAAACTCACATAGAGACACCAGACATAGCCTAGTTTAAAATAAAATAATCTTTTTAAACCCCAAACCAATAAAGCAGGAAGGCTGCCTTGCTGGGTTTGAGACCTGATGATCCAGGGCTGTGTCTACTTCATTCTTAACTGAAAGGCTTAAACTGGATGTGTTTCCCAAATGAAGGAAATGGGACAGTGACCAGGAAGTTGAGGATCACACTGGGCTTGGAGTTGCTATTGCATCAGTGTGTAGAGGTCAGTTTGCTACTTAGCATCTCACACTGCATAGGGCAGAAGGCCATGATTGAGAGGTGTTCTCATTTACTGGAGTTTCCTTTCTACAGTAAGTGGCCTCTTCAGATTCCATATCCCCAGCGTAGTGAGTCAGAGCTAAGGTCATACCCGTTGATTCTTGGGTGCTTCCCTTATCCCAGGTCTCTGTCTTGTCCTGAAGATGCCCCCTACCTACTCATGACTGTCAGTTGCATATTTCCATTCAATTTCATGGCCATCTAGCCATCTCTCTCATCCTTCCTCACACCTGATCCTGAAACCTCCATTCCCCTCCCCATCTCCTCTCCCACCCAGTTCCCTCCCACCATCTGCCTCTTGATGTTGGGCCTTGAATGAGGTAAAGGGAAGGGCCTTGCCCTTCAGTCACGTAGGGAGTGATTAACAAGTCTCCACCTCCAGAGATTAAAATATTAATGAGTTATCTAAAGGCCGGGAGGCGTAGCTAATTAAGTTATTCCCTCCCCTTTTCCCCTTTCCTATAAAAGGCCAGACCCCCTGACTTTTGGCGGGGAAAGCAATACCATCTACACCCATTCACCACGCCATGAACAATAAAAGCTTTGGAAAATCGGACTACCACTTGTCTCCTGGGCCTGCGCCGCTGCCAGATTACCAGCCTTCGGAAACTCTGGAGCCTTGAACTGCAGCCTCTGGCCCACTGGCTGCTGCGTGAATGTGGGACCCTCCCCACCCCCCCACCCCCGACTCTGGCTCAGCGCAAGTTTTTTTTTCCCCCCCCACATCTTATGACTATTTTATTTCCCTTTCTAAGTGAGATTCAAGCATCCTTGATTGTGCCTTCCTTTTCGTTTAGTTTCTTTGGGTATGTTGAGTGTAGTGTATTTTATGGGTAATATCCACTTATAAGTGCATACATACTATGCATGACCTTTTGGGTCTGGGTTACCTCACTCAGGATGATATCCTCAAGTTCCATCCATTTGCCTGCAAAATTCACGATGTCTTGGTTTTTAAATAGCTGAATACTATTCCATTGCGTAGATATACCACATTTTCTTTATCCGTTCTTCAGTTGAGGGACATGTAGGTTGTTTCCAGTTTCTGACTATCATGAATAAAGCTGCTGTGAGCATAGTTGAGCAAGTGTCTTTGTGGGTTGTTGGAGGATCTTTGGGGTATATGCCCAGGAATGGTATAGCTGAATCTTTTTTTTTTTTTTTTTTTTTTTGGTTTTTCGAGACAGGGTTTCTCTGTCGCCCTGGCTGTCCTGGAACTCACTCTGTTGACCAGGCTGGCCTCGAACTCAGAAATCCGCCTGCCTCTGCCTCCCAAGTGCTGGGATTAAAGGCATGCGCCACCACCGCCCTGCAGTATAGCTGGATCTTAAGGTACAACTCCTCCCAGTTTTTCTGAGAAACCACCAAATTGATTTCCAAAGTGGTTGTACAAGTTTCCACTTTTACCAGCAATGGAGGAGTGTCCCACTTGCTCCACATCCTCACCAGCACGTGCTAGCTCTTGAATTTTTGATCTTAGCCATCCTGATGGGTGTAAGATGAAACTTCAAGTGAATAGGTAAAAAAAAAATAAAGTTACATTTTAAAAACGTTTCTCATTTAGCAAATATTTACTAGGTACTTTCTGTGTGTGTGTGTGTGTGTGTGTGTGTGTGTGTGTGTGCGCGCGCGCGCGCGCACGGGTGTATCTTTGGGCTGATATCGGTAGGGATGAAGGGGTGAAGAGTTTCCTCCTTCACACATATAACATTATTACCAGGATTATTTATAGTAGCGCTGTGACGTAATTGTCTTCTCTCCCGCACTTTTCCATTTTTAAACATAGGATAGAATGAAAGTTCAAAAAGATCGGGTAGCCTTCCCAAGGCAACATAGCATCTGACTTAATGGTTCTGATTCTAAATTTCCATACACACACAGTGGTCCTCAGGCTAAAAAACTTAAATCGGTAATCTTACTATCTGATCAGAGGATCACTGAAAAGATTGGCAAGCTTTTGTTTTCATTGCACCAAATGATTCCGCCAATAAAGTGGGCTCCTCTGTAGGCAACAGTTTTAGAGATGTGAGGCTGTCACTGAGATGGGAGAGAACCAGGAAGACTACCAAGGCCATGAGGTCAGGAATCATGGATGCCAAGTGATTCCAGAGGAATGGTGGCTTCCTAGAAATATTCAGCAAAATAGGAAGTTGGGAGGGAGGAGGATGAAGAAGAGAGCAAGGAAAAAAAAAGAAAAGGGAAAGACGATCTGAGAATTCAATAGACAGGAGGAAAGAGAATCCTGGTGGATTTTGCAAATGAGCAACTGAAGATACTGTCTCATTCTGCCCTCCCACCTCTTTTCTATCAGCATCTCTATCTGCACACAGAAGTGCTTCAAGTTTTACCAGGATTCCTATAAGCAAGATTAAATCCCTGAGGGCTTCATAAGGGAGGTATCTGCAAGAATAATGGGGATGGAGTTGGAGAAGCAAAAAACCCGTTAAACTGTGATGTAAGTTGACTCCAGGAAGGAAGGAAAGGAAATTGTTGAATAGACCTATAGACTAAGACTCAACGTAGACCTCTCTGCAGTCAAAGGAAGGTTCTGAAGACCACTGAAGATGCCAACAGCCAACTGCAGTCGTTAGAGATCTTTGCATCCCTGAGAAAGAAGCCCCCTTGGTATCTTGGCTAGACTTACTGTATGGCTGTGATCAGTCTGCTAAGGTTTGGTCTGGCCACGGATGTGGGAGGGAACTCAGTCTATAACTGGTCAATTGCCTTTCTTGTAGTTGAGTGTCTTGACTGCACACGTTAGGCACCTTTAAACCTATAAGACAATGATAAGAAAACAAAATAAATATTAGCAAGGGTGTATGGAGGGAGAGAGGGATGAAGGAGGGAATGCTCATATACCACTGGCAGAATAGAAGTTCATCTAATCACTGTGGAAATCTGAATGGAGGTTCCTCACAAGACAAGAAGAAGGTACACATATAACTCAGCTCTACCTTTGGTGACCTCTGACCAACATCCACACATGTACTATGGAATACACACACACACACACACACAGAGAGAGAGAGAGAGAGAGAGAGAGAGGGAGAGAGAGAGAGAGAGAGAGAGAGAATACACATAAACATATTTACATGTTCCCTAAGACAAGCACAAAGCCTCTGCTTTTGATTTCACTCAAACACTAAGCAACTACCACCTGCCCACTCTCTCTGAGTTATATTTGAGCAGCCCACTTCTGTAGGTGTTCCAAGTTGCTAAGTCAGTGAAACACAAAGATACCTGCATACCCGCTCTTCCTGTGGCTCCATTCACAATGGCCAAGTCGTGTCCAGGACACAGCCTAGGTGACGATCAGCAGGTAAATGGACAAAGAAGATGTGATAGAAAGTACACAATGGAGTCTTACTCAGCCAAAACAAAGAACAAAATGTGTGCTGTTTCCGGGGAAAGTGAATGTGCTTGGAGATCATCCTTGCTAAGCAAAATAAGTGAGACTCGGAAAGGCAAATATCATGTGTTTTCTCTCATGTGTGAACTGAAAGCAGAGGCAGGACTGTTGGGAGGGGAAGGGGCTGAGTGGGAGGGGCAAAAGAGGAGAAACGAGGCAGGATGGGAAATAAGAAAACAGTCGGTGATATGTTTGAAAGAAAATGTCACTATGAAACCTACTGCAGTGGACAACAAATGACATAATAAAAACAAGTTATTTTAAAAATTTTTTTTTACTGGGACTAAAAAGATGGGTGCTTGCAGCCAAGCTTGATGACTTGAGTTCAATCCTGGCTGCACACATGGTAGAAGGAGACAACGGAATCCTGCAAGCTGCCATCTGACCTCCATGTGTGTACTATGTCATACACATGCAAACAGAATAAATGTAAAAATGTTTGCATGTTTCCTAAGACAAGCACATACCCTTTGCGTTGGATTTATCTCAAGCACTAAGTAGCTACTACCTGCCCACTCTCTGAGCTCCATTTGAGCATCCCACTGTGATACTGATTTAAAGTCACAGAACTCATTTGTTCCCTGGACGTGCTGCAAATATCTCTGTCCACTCTACCCTGCCTCCATTTTGCCCCTTTTAAGAATCACATTTACATCTCAACTTTGCTGCTCTGGCTCTTTTCCTTCTGTGGCAATAGATCCTAGCATCTCAAACTATAAACTCTGTAGTCACAGGTCAGTGACACCTCTTTCTAAGAGGAGCCTAAGCCAAGGAGTCTGGGAAATAGACCTCATTCATCCTCATGGTAACTCCCTATCCTCAGAACAGCCCAGAGGATAATAGGAAGGTTGATCCTGGGATGCTGGACTGTGGCCAGCCAGCTGGGAGTCCTTAGGTGGGACCTGAAATAGTAATCAAGCAGGGTAGACCGAGGTGATGGGCTTTAGGATTTTACCTGAGTGCTCTGTAGGTGGCCGCAGGGCAATTGACTCAGATCCAAGAGAGGCACCTGGCTCCAGGCTGGCATAGTGCCAGTTTTAGAGGGTAAGCTTGCCCTGAATGACGGTGTCTGGACTCATTTTATGCTTTATTGTTGTGTGACTCCTTAAAATTAATTCCTCACTGAAAGACGTTTGAAACCTAAGCCTTCCGAGCCTCCCTCCTCATCTTATTTCCAGTTGCAGGCACTTGTCCATGTTCTAACTGAGGAGAGTCTTGCTCGTCAGCCAGTCACTTAGGGAAACTAAATCCCCAAGCAATGCCCAGCACTGAAATACAGAACCTTTCACAGGTCTTTCAGGAAAAGAACAAAACTGTTCACGTCTGTCTTAGTTAGGATTGCTATTGCTATGAGGAGACACTATAACCACTACAACTCTTATAAAGGAAAACCTTTAATTGGGGCTGGCTTACAGTTTCAGAGATTTAGTCTATTATTGTCATGGCTAAAAACATGGTGGCATGCAGATAGGCATGGTACTGGAGAAAGAGCTGAGAGTTCTACATCTTTATCCACAGGCAGTAGAAGGAGACTGTGTTCCACACTGGACATGGCTTGGTAGCTTGAACAAAGGAGACTGTTGGGACCCAACTTTAGCAGAAAGCGGCTAGATCAACTTTGCAGCCATCTCGAGCCATATATCCTGAAAAGAGACTCATTTTTCAACAGCCTACAACAGCTGAAGCACACTCTGATAAACATCTTGTTTATCCCACATAGCTTGTTTTGCTGTTTAGTGACCCCAGCTGCATGGTGCACGTGGTAAAATGTC
This sequence comes from Rhabdomys pumilio, assembly GCA_030674055.1. Taxonomy (NCBI): domain Eukaryota; kingdom Metazoa; phylum Chordata; class Mammalia; order Rodentia; family Muridae; genus Rhabdomys; species Rhabdomys pumilio. The sequence continues at coordinate 37,754,182 of JANHMN010000018.1, forward strand.
TTCACCTGTGTTCTCCTGCTTGTGCTTATAAATACCCAGGATTTCCTTGTAATAGTGTCAATAGGAGACAATATGAGTCAATAGAGGGGGAATAAAGGAGTAACCAGACTTGACTACACACTCTGGTTTGTCTCCATTCTTCTCATCTCTTGCCCCTCCATCTCCACTTTCTCTCTTGACCAGAGCACTTAGCCCCAAGCGTGGGACAGAGTGGTCTGCAACATAGTGGCCCCGAAGTGAGGGGCAGAACAGAACGGAGAGGGCCGTTACAGGAGACCTCAAAGCCCATCCCCACAGTGACACACTTCCACCAACAAGGCCACGCCTAATCCAACAAGGCCAAATCTCTTAATAATGCCACTCCCTGTGAGCCAAGCATTCAAACACACGAGTCTTTGGGGGCTCATTTCTATTCAAACCACCACAATGTCCCTTGGCATCCAAACCCAGACCTTGTGGTAAGGCAGAAAGGAATGACTTCTCAAAAATGCTGGGAACACAGATCTAGGAACTGTCTTCCAAATGCGCAGATGGGGTGGTACAATAGTTCTTAATGTGTGGTCTGCCCCAGTGGAAGCAGCATCATAGGAAAAGCAACAGAAATGCTGAGTTTTGATAAGCCACCTAACCAAAGCAGAAATCGTGATGGCGACTCCAGCCTTAAAGAAGCTGAAAAAGTGGTTCCAGCCATGGCTGCCATTTTACCATTATACTATAAAGACAAAGATCAGGTTGGATGAGCACAAGTAACTAGAAATCAAGTATGCTTCCACATGGAATGATCCTATAATGCCTTCAAGTATTCAGTGAATGACTCCTACATACTGGGCTGTACAGTGGGCATAGGAAAGCATCATAGCAAATAGAGACTTGATCTCAGGAGCTTGCCTTCTAGTAGAAAACAAAACAAACCAAAACCAAAATTTGATTTATTTAAATAAAATATGTTATCTTAATAAATGAACGGCTAAGCGCATAAGCATTGATTGTTAAAGAGCTTTGAGCATAGCAGTTTCTTACATAAAAGTCAATGGAAGAGGCACTGCTATGAAGTAGATGATCTCTGAGGTGGGCTGTAAGCTAGTGGAGGAGTTATGATGAAGAACTCTGGACAGAGACTTTCAATGCAAAGAAAGAGAACATGCATTATTCCCTGTTGGCTTGAGTTGGTCCATTCAAGGAAAATGACTGGGGTGGCCAGATGCAAGGATTACATAGTGAATTAAGGAGAGGTTAAACAAGAGATACTTGGGGTTGCGTTTTAAAAGGTGATCTTGGTACCAAGACCTTCAGGCATTCACTGAAGCGTGTTCAAAAGAAGGGCGGGGACAAGGTGAGGAGACTCACACTTGACAAAACCCCACCGTGAGTCCAGAGTGAGGGAGAGAATAAAAAGTGAGGCAGAAAGAACAACCAGGAATCCCAGGTGTCCAGGCTAGAGGTAGCAAGTTCAAGGGAACCAAGATGACAAAGGGTGAGAGAAGGAATTCTACAAAAGTCCTGAGGATGGAGACAACAGTGTCGAGAATGAGCTCAGAAACTAGCTAACAAGGCTAGAGGAAGTGCCTGCTGTTCAATGAGACAAAGTCTCTAACAAGCCTTGGGTTTGGGACAGGGTGGGTCATTAAGCTCCAAGAACTAATCTTTTCAAAAGTTGATCATTAACCTCCCTTGAGACTTGGGATATAAAACTAAAGGAAGCTCTCCAACCCAAACTTCAGACTGAGGACAGGAAAATGTACCTGACTCAAGCCTCTAAGTTGAAGAGATAAATGTTCCCAAGGGAAAGAAGGGAGGGACCATGCTGGTTTCTCAGTCCAGCCAGAAAGGGCTCCATCCTGTGTGACTCAGGAACAGCAGGGGCTTGGTTAAAGTAAAGGAGGGGGAATAGACAGAAGAAAGAGGAGAGCAGACTATTGGGTACACAATATGGCTCTGCCTTCTGAACATACTTTATATCCTTCCCAGCTATAGTTTCCCCATCCATGAATGGTCCCCATCTTCCGTCTTCCCGTATTCGTGGATGAAATGAAATGCCTTTTCCTCAGAGTCACTCAGATACTCCGGCACTTACATATTCATATTAGGTACTATGGGAATTGCGGCCAAATAAATCAACTGATTGAGTCCATGAGATCAAATTGCATTTTGATATTTTCTTCCTGAAATTCAGTGTTCCATAATGGCATCAGAGGTGGAAGGGAGGCGATGGCTTTGATCTCTGCCTTAATGAAAGACAATTTTCATTAAGCTTGTACATTTGTGTTGAGCTTCTAGCTCACTGAAGAGGTGGAGAATAGTGAGGTAAGATTTAAACATAGTACGTGGTTTTGGAATGACAGATTCGATGATCTTTGTTTTTATATTCTCAGGGAAACATGAAAGTAACCCTATATGACCCAATACTGCATGTATCAAATATGCCAGTTACTCCATCTGGCCCTTCTTACCCTGTTTGACCTTGTCATTTGTAGAAGCCCATGGTCCCTTAGAAGCCTTAGAGAACTAGCACCTCATGGGCATATTTACAATAAAATTTAACAAAAAGCAGCAATAGCAGCTGTAAGAGACAAGGAAATGGGTATTTCTCTAAAAGTTTGGGAGCAACCCCAAACTGGCTCATATGCAAAAAGAAGAAAAAGGAAAGGTAATCTGGGATTCCCTTTTGTGCCCTTAATCTTATCAATAAAAGAATTTCAAGATAGACTCAGAAAGAAGAGAGGAAAACAACAGGGCAGGCAAGCTGTAAATCCCAGCACGAAGAAGAAAGCAAGCCATGCAGCCTAGAGTCAAGACCTGAGAAAAACTCCTTCAGAGCAAGAAGATCTGTTAGGAGCTGTGTTGTGAATGGAGTGGGTGGGTGGGGGGCTTCAGAGAAAGAGAGAAAGCTCTGAGGTTCAGAGTGTGTTTGGGCTTCTGGCCAGTATCTGAAAGAGAGAAAAGGCAAAGGAAAAAGACATGCTTAACACTGGGCTGCAAACCTGAGCTCAGCACCCATTCCAGGCTCTCGTATTCCGGGGCAAAATAAGGCATAGAATTAGGGAAAGTGTATTAAGAAAGGAAAAGCACTCCCCAAATTTAGAAGTGGGATAGTGAAGGAAGAGCCTCAAAAGCTTCCACCAGAAGGCTGAAGATCTTTTATAAGACAGTCACATCTTTGCCCAGGTGAGAGAGGGCTTCTAGTCTTTTTCTGCCAACTAGCTTCTTTCTTTGTTAATCTCCATTCAGTCCCTGCCTCCCCCACCTCCCCCCACCCCCACCCTGCTTCTGCTATAGAGGAGCCTGTTACAGAAGCACAAGCAGCCTTGTCTGCACTAACACTGATTAAATTAGCAGGAGGAGCTGTATGAATTAAAACATAAATAGTCATGGAAGTGAATTGAGAGTGGTTGCCATTGTCTCTTACTGGGTAGTCTCTTTATTTAATGGCCGAAAGTTCAATTATGAAGAAGCTGTAGTTGGCAAACAAGGTCAAGTGAGCCAAGAAACTCAGAGAATTCATCCCCCGATGAAGGAGTTATTGGCTAGCTGATAGCTACTGAGGAAAAGAGAGTCTGTTTTCTTCAAAGGTTGGTGCATGGTAGGTGGCCCATGCTTCAGTGGCTGGTGTCCTGTACCTATGGGCACACAGAAATCATTAGTTAGACACAGTGGGTTACTTTTAAAAGATATGGAAGACATCAAGCTGGGAAGGGAATGGGGAGGGGGTCCTGGAGGAGTTGGAGAAGGAAAGCAGGAGGTAAGGTGGGGTTGGTAACATATTATATTCATGTATGAAATTACCAAAGAATAAAAAATAATTTAAAGGAAAGAGAAAGAGCCAGGGCGACTATCAGAAAACAAACTTAAAAAAAATATTGTGCCTATTAAATCTTTGGATAGAAACAAATAAATTCTTAAGATTAATTCAAAGAATTCTGATCTCAACCATCCAGGAGCAGGAACAAAGCTTGTAATACAATTCATATCCCAAGAAGATTAACACCAAAGCTGTCCCCACTCAACAACTAGAATGTAACTGGCTTTGCTACTTTGCAGTTTCTTCTTTCTTCCACCTTTCTCTACCTTTTTTTCCACCACTCTTTCAACCCCCTAACACCAGACAAGAGAGAAAAGGGGTTGAGAGGAAAGGAAAGAGATCCTTGAATAAAGTTGGGGATCAAAAAGGGGACGATGTTACCATCAGAATACTTTCTGGTGATGAGGAGCTTTGAGCTCCTTGGGGCAGGTTTGATCTTCACCATCAGGGTATCTAATTTCTTCTTCTTGTTGCTTCTTCTTTGCACGTGACTACTTAACAAACTGAAAGCAACAGCAACCAACAAACCTCCAATCAAGGCTTTAGCATTTACGTAGCCTCTGAAAAGTTCCCAGAATTCCAAATGTCACATAATCTAGAAACTATGTGCAGCTGGCAAAATCATGCCCCCACTAGAGCACGAGGCAAATCATAGTCAGCTGCTGTGGACAATCTGAAGCAGCACCATACCCCACACCTGGGATTATAACAAAAACACATTCTTATAATATTTCTGTGTTTTTAAAACAACAAAACCTCCAAAATTGTCACTATACCAGGGTTGGGCTTTGGAAAAGTCACAGAAACAATAGGTACTGTCATCTGTACTCTTAAATAACAAAGAATAGCCTAGAAGCCTTGCTGTTGAGAGAGCAAACACCATTGGTTTGAAATGTCTTTTTCTTGATATTTTATTCCTGTGAAACCGGAGGGAAGTGTGTAATTATTAACAACACCTTAGAAACAGGAGCAGAATAAGTAAATGGGTGCTGGGAACTGTGTTTACAGTTTGTGTTCTAGCCATTTAATTCTCACTGCATTGTTCTATTATACAGAGAAATAAACTGAGGTATAAGGAGAAATAGGTTAACAAAGACCACTTAGCCAAGTCCATGAGACTAGTGAAGGATGAAGCTAAGATCAACAGAAAGGCCTGTCTGGGGCTGGTGTAACTTAGTGGTAGAATATTTGCCTAACATGTACAAAGCTTCCAACCCCTTATGGATACACACACACACACACACACACACACACACACACACACACACACACA
>JANHMN010000018.1:37759263-37770233 GCA_030674055.1 Rhabdomys pumilio
ACACACACACACACACACACACACACACACACACACACACACACACACACACGGGTGGGGGGTAGGGAAAGAGAGAATGTAAATGTCTGTCTGATTCTAGTGTATTCTCTTAACATAAATGAAAAGCAGTTTTATAAATCTCTGTCTAGCCAACAACTCCTCTTCCTTGTTTAAAAAAAATTAGTTAAAAAATAGATACATAGATCCAAATTCCAAAGGCAACAAAGTGTTAGATATCATTATCCTTACTGTGGTTAAGGAATAAGAGAAACAATGTAAACAGAAAAACCAGGAGGAGAGAATTCATGGATGGTCCAATGGGAGCATGCCAGGCTGAGCGTGTTTGTGTTTTTTAACAAATCTGGGTGCACTTGAACTCTTTACTTATGTAACTCGAGTCACTCCATGACCTGAAATGTTGTTATTGTAAGAGACTGCCTTAATAGCTAAAACATGAAGCTGTTGAAGTCTTAAAAAGTTCTCCATACCCCCAAGAACCCTCTGGAACACCGACTTGGAATCTATTTTCCTTACCTAGCAGCTTTGGGCTAGAATCTTGGGGGACACAAAGAGACAAAAGAAAGAGAACAGTGGCTGGAGACAGGATGCTCCAAGATGCTCACTTCAGTATCTCATTTCACCTTCCTAAGGAAGCCTTATGAGGCAGGACTCAGGTGCCTGGGAGACTCTCATCTGTATGGACTGACCATATGCTACCCTGTGTTATATTAGAAGGCTGCTGAGCCATGCCAAAGACTCATACTCACTATGTATTCCCAGCCCTGCATATTGGCTATGATTATTTAAAAACAAAACAAAACAAAACAAAACAAAACAAAACAAAACCAAGCAGTTACTTATCAGGAAGAGAAGGATTCAGAAAATAATTGTGAATCCTATAACGGATTCAAGAATATATAATACATTAATCTCCTGCACCCAAGGGGGGTGAGCACAGATTACAGCACAGGCCAAGTGCTTAGCTTCTCCCAAATGGATATATATAGTCAAGTCTGTCCCTATGGTGGTGTCCTTTGCCATTTAATTAATCAAATCAGAAAAGATTTCCAACTGGTCACTACTTGATGAGCCTGATGGAGGGGCCAGAGACTCTGATTCTTATTAAATAGATAACCCCTAAAAGAGAAGCATTATGAGAAAGATTTCTTCCCCTACGTTGCAATGTTTTAGAACTTTTCCTATAATCTGATACTAAGAAAAGATTAAACTCACTAGAAATTGAAGATTTATCAAATCAATCAATTATAGACACAAAATATCAAAATGTGTAAATTGCCTCTAAAAAAAAATCTAGGAGTGTTGCTTTTGCTTTGCCTCCCATGTTAAAGCAATCAGTGTGATTCATTCCCGAGTGGTGTGGGCATGGGTTATGTTTCCTGGTAGAGCTTAGTGACATGTTCTCTCTACAATGTAAGAGTTTGGATAACTAGATACACTCAATTTTTGATCTCGTAGTGTCTTGCACAATTCTTTATATGATAATTCAGACTAGCCCAAGTAGTCTCAAGGATAAGAATCAACTGAGTTAATAGCTTAAGGGATGGCTCACCACTTAGAGCTTTTATGGTTCTTGCAGAGAACCTGAATTTGGTCCTTAGCACCTACATTGGATGGCTCACAATCCCCTAGAATTCCAGTTCCAGGGGGACTCAGCTCTTTCTCTTGACACCACACAAATGAAGGCAAATAGTCATGCATGGAAAATAAAAATAAATTCAAATTAACTAGGAAAGATTAAAAAGAACAAACCCATTTAGACAGTAAGGTCCAAGCCACAACTGCTACTCACTACTTCCAGGTTACCAATCTGATCTCAGTATCTAGCCATGTAAAGTAATAACACCTGACACAAGTGTTCAATATACGAAAGAGTTAAATCCATGCTTTCTGTCGTTCAGAAAATAAAAACATCATGAAGGCTTACATATGGCTTCTCAGCCAAGTTCCTTTATCTAAGAGGAGAAAGGCATGTTCATTTTTTGTTTGTTTGTTTGTTTGTTTTTTGCTTTGTTTTGGTTTGGTTTTGAGGGGGCAGTGGTCAGTAAAGGATGGGGAAGGAGGTCTCTCAGTTTTTATGTTACACATTTGCATACATGTTAGATATGATGGGCTAAAATGATCACACCTCATGTTTCAAGGTCCAAGAGTAAAATGACATTGAAGAATAAGATCAATCAGAAGAGAAAAAAAAAAGTAAAAAAAAAAAATTGGAATCTTTGCTCCTTGATTTATATCCTGATCCAAATGACATTAGTAGAACTGGAATCTGTGTCTTTTTGCCCTACAGCTGCTGGACATTCTGCTAGAGGATTCCTGTATTCTAGAATAATTTATGATTGGCAACAGCTCATAAATCTTGGCCTGTCTGAGGCTCAGATTTCCTCAGTGAACACAGCCTTATTTCCTGCTCAACACACTGAAGAATGAGAGAAAAGGGTGTTTCAGCTTATCACAAGTATCGCCATAATAGCATTTCTAATAGCCGTTCACATTTATTAGAATTGTGTTGTGGGCTTGGAGGTGAGCTTAGTGTAGTCTCTGTGAGTGCCCCATTTAATGCTTACACAGCCAATCAGCAAGGCGCTCTTCCCATCCTCCCCTTAGCACACAGGACAGATGGTGCTGTCGAGTTTGGGTATCTGATCCAGAGAATCACAGAGTTAGCAAGTAGCAAAGCCAGAAATGGGATCCAGCAATCTGGAATGTGACACGGAGTTGAACGGCAGGACTCAGCAGTGAGTAAGCTGCGAAGCTGGCAGCTTAGCACTCTCTGAACGCACTTGAATTTCTTGTTGGCTTGATTTGTGGACTCGGAATTTTCACTGTGTCAGGGATGGCACAGGTTTTTAAGCTGAATCTTTTCCATGTACATGTGATGTACCTTCTGTGCTGTTTCAGCTGCTCCCGAGGACGGGAACCCATAATGTATATAAGCAGACCTCTATGCTATGACCCCATTATACACTTCTCCTTATAGCAGACAAAATAGGTTGCCCTATAATAATAATAATATTGTGCTAAAGACCTTAGTTCTTATTTCTCAAGATGAACATAGTTAAATATTGCATAGGGTAGATACTGGAAATACATGAAGACAATATGTATCTCCATAATACATTTAGATGGCTTCCTATGAAAGAAGGATGGATCTTGAATTTAAGAACTTACAGTCCTACAGTCATTTGAACCTTGTCTCACCATTCACCTTGGGATAAGTTCTTTAAATGCTGAACCTCAGTCTTGTCATTTACAAATGGATGCATACAGCAGCTATGCCTTTCAATTTATGACAACAAATACCAGCTTCCTAGTATGGCTCAGGGCTAGGGAATACATAGAGCTTTTCAGCTGTTTTTTTTTTTTCCTTTTATAATTTTTCTTTTTATTTTCCTCCTTTAAAAAATTATACATGGCTATGTAAGAGCATCTTCACGTGCATGCAAATATATGCTGAGAGCAATGTCCACAAACCCCACAACTCTTACCCTCCACAACTGCCACCAGCCTCTTGTGTTCCCCAGACAGCCTTGCTTCTGATTTTATGTCATCAAGTACATATCTGACATATGCCTACAGTAAAATGTGACCCCCTAAAGGAGGTGCCTTTTTTCAGACTGATATAATTAGTTTAATATTGGTTTTCTTTTCTTCAAAGTTTTATCAATCCTCCTTTGTGTTTTGGTGAACCCCTTGAGATAAGGAGCTTGCATCTAGACATAACACTTAAATGTCTTTGTAGGCCAAGGGACACAGGACTATCAAACCCTATGATATGTACCTTCTGATTTTTAATTCAGTATCTTCCTTCATTATCCCAAAAAGTGCATATTTATTCTGGAAATAGTGTTTTTGGAAAACTCAGATTTTTGTTCTTGTTCTTTTAATGAGTCTCATATCTCCCATGTTATAATGATTGGAAGTAATTATTAGCAACGTCACTGCCCCCAATACACACACACACACATGTGCACGTACACACAGAGACAACAGAGCAAGCAAGAGAAATAAAGAAAGAGAGAGAGACCTACCTCTGTCTCTATAAAAGACAAATCTCTAGTTTTCAGCCCATTGTTCATTCCTGTCTGTTTGTCTCATTGTGTCTTAGCTCTGTCAGCTTTGAATCAACAATACCCCTCCACTTTGTGGCAGCTAAAGATGTGATACGCAGGCTTTCAACCTAAGGAATTGATAAAAAATGACAAACAGACAGGGCCCAGGGAAAGATCCCCATGTTAGTGGCTAGGGACCTCCCACTGAGTTGACAAGGCATCATTAATCAAGCGTGGCTGTAAGGAGTTCCTCAGACATTTAGGATTGTATCCAGTCTTCCCACCATCTAGTTCCCATGTCATAATCCTGCTCACATGGCCATCAGAAAAACACTATCAAATGCTTCTCAGAAACCAAGGGGCATTTGGCCTCGGTTCTGCCAGCCTCATGGTGACACCATCAATACAGGATGTGAAGTTATTTTGTCACAAACCTTGTTCATATCAGCTCCCTTCCATACATAGTTCCCCATGTAATAAACACCCGGCTCTTCAGTGATAAGTTTCCAAAGAAAGAAGCCACGTGGGCGGCCCAAGTGACTTACACACACAGCACAGTTCGTTTAGGATGCATGAGTGTGGCTCACTAACATCTATTCTCTTTCCTAATAAGACCCAAAAGCTCTAGAAACTTCGATAATAAATTGTCAGACCGCAAGCATTGTTTCCACAAGCCCCCCAAGGACTAGTTCTTGCTTTGATGGGCGTGACTGTCATCTTCTTCCCATTCTAGAGTAGTGGTGTCTGTTCTTCAAAAGCCCATTTGATCTTCTCCCTGTGGCTTCAGTCAGCACAGGCTTTACTCCAGAACAGACAAGGAAACAATGGACAACACCTGGCCGAGGTGGTGCTTGCTAGCCTCCATTGCCCTTCCTTAGCTCCTGTCTAACGTATTTGTGATATTTTAGATGGAAATTTAACTTCCCCATATTTGGATTTATACAAGCTTCATAAATCTCAGGGCTAAAGCCAAACAAATGCTGCTCCAAGACATTCACCTTTTACCTACTTGAAATCATGCATATTTTTGAATTTTAAACTGGGATTGAAATGTAACCTGGCTGTGTTGTATGTACATACATATGTATGTATGTATGGTATGTATGTATATATGTTGTGTGAATACTTTAGCAGAAGATTTAAGACAAGTATAATGTCTCACCTGCCTAAGCTTATCATACTGAAAGTTTAACCATTATATGACTTTTAATTTTTTGTAAAAAAAATATTATAATTTTTAATTTGGAAAGAAATGCTTGTTATCTATTTGAATTATTTCCTTAGCACTTGTTTCTATGAGTGAAAGACAGATTTGGATAAAAAGGAAGATTTTCAGTCTTCTGATTATATGTTCAAAATATTTATCATGTACATGTGAACAAATGTGTTCCTTAATACAGTATACCTGCATTGTGCATTATATACTATGATACAGACACTCATGTTGGGAGCCAAGTACTAGCAGAAAGCGGCTATCATCTTGGCAGCCATATACTCTGACAAGAGACTTGTTTTCAACAGCCTACGACAGCTGAGCACACTCTGATAAACATCTTGTTTTGCTCACATATCTTGTTTTGTTGTTTAGTGCCCACAGCTGCAAAGAGCATGTGGTAAAGTGTCTTCAGCTGTGTTCCCCTGCTTATGCTTATATACACCCATGATTTCCTTTCAATAAACAGGACTTGATCACACACCCTATCTTGTCTCCATTCTTCATGTCTCTTGCCCCTCCATCCCCTTACTTTCTCTCTCTTGCTAGACCCTGTTGAATGACCCGAAAGGACCGGGTCACTTGGCCCCCAAACATAGGACAGTGTGGAGTAGTGTGGTCCAGAACACACACACACACACACACACACACACACACACACACACACAATCTTCCATATGCGTCTTTCTGAGGAAAGGTTTTCTAATCTCACCAAGCCTCATTTATGACTTGTACATATTTATAACATACTTAAGTTGTAACATTTGCTTTATTAACTTTCTCATTTAGATTTTAAAATTATTCTATGAATTATCTTATTATTTTTATTCCTCAATACTGAAATGTCATGAGTTGGGTGGGGGGCTTGGCAATCTGCCTTTCCGGTTCTCTTTCTTTCCCCTGGCATGGTCACCTAGTCCATTTATCAAAGAATTGATTGCAACATTAATTTTATTCCAACACTATCAACATCTTCAAATTCTGTGAAAGCACAGGCAGAGAGGGCCAGCTTCCAAACCTCACCACATATTTCTATCACAGAATAATCATTCACATTCCAATCCATGCCAAGCACGATGCATAATACCACAGAAGCAAGGATATTCAAAGATGTGTAAGCACTGGGTTGGGGGGCGAGAAATCACAACATTTTAAACAAATTAAAACAAAATACCAAGATCAGTCTGGCTGCAAAGTAAATTTCAGACCACCCTTGACAGCAGAATAAAACCCTACTTCTAATGAAACAATAGGTCCAGAAAGCAAGCAAGCAAATAAGCAATCTCCACCAAAATAGGAGTCCACTTATGGAAAAAATACTCTCAGCACTGACGTTTACAGAGTGAAGAAGGGAATATGTAACTTGTAACTGCTTCCTTAGGGTAAGATGGAGGGATGAAGCTTAGAGACATGAAGACTCATTGAACACACAAACAGGCATGTTATGTGTGCTGGCTGCTCAAATTAGAATATCACGCCAAATAAGGCTAACTCCTAGGGAAACAAACATGAGTTCTGCTCCCCCAGGGGAAAGAGCTTCTCTACAGTTTGTTTGTTAGGAGCTGGGATTGTGCTGAGAATCTCAAGAGTCTGGGAGCTGCTCTGTGGGAGAATGGCTGGTGTTTGGGGTGTGTTTGCCTATGGGATGTGTTTTCCCAAGAAGGAGAGTTTGGTCTGGGGTCCAGAAGGACTCTGGGAACTGGGCTTGGTGCCCCCATCGTCTCCCAAGCGTGGAATGTGACTTCTACTCAGAGCTGCTGCTATGCCTTGTCATCTAGTACTAGGGATCCTGAAAGACAATTTGTCATTCTGGTATTTATCAGGCAAGTCCCACTGAAGAGCGAACATTGGCTTCTTCTTTTCTCTCCGCCACCCAGAAATCCCACTGCAGCAGCCAGTCCTGGGTCTGGGGAAAGGAATGTATGTCCTGCATTCCTTTCTAGAATAGCTCTTTGGGTGCCTGCTGCCTCACCCCTTGAGGAATAGTGTTTATTGATCTTGAGTAACTCTGGGAGCTTACATTCCAGGGCAGCTTGTCAAAATAATGGACAAATTAATATGTCACTTGATGACCTCTCATGGTGGCTAAAGTGTCCATAACTTTGACACATATAAAATATAAATAATATCCCTTTCCCCCACTTCTCCATTTCCTCCCACTGGTGTTCAGCTTTTCAGCCATTTCACGTTGCTGATTAATCATGAATTACAGAAGGGGTAAAAGAGATGGGGGCACGAACATTGATCCTACCACAGTACTTGACTCCTGCTGTCACTCAGCTGTCAGTTGAAACCACAGCTTTTCAAAGGGATTTTCTAAAGAAAGACACCTTTTTCTTTACCTAGTAATTCTTTATCACACTATATTCTGAGACTTTCCTTTTCATGAATAGGCATCGCCCTTCACTTGGTTCTTTTAACAAGAGGATTCGATATAGATAAAACCTTTTTCTGCCCTACTGTCTTCAGTGCCTGACACATCTGCAGCCAATAAATACCCGCTAAGGGTAAGGCTACATGAGTGGGATTTAGAAAGAGGCTCTTGGGATATGACCAGCAAATGCCCAAGCTATAATATTATGAAATGCTTCATCCATATTCAAACCATTCATACATCAAAAGATATTTTCCAGAGGCTTGACTGGTGGCTCAGCAGTTAAAAACATTGGTTGTTCTTGCAAAGGACCCACGTTCGATTTATAGCATCCACATGATGCTCACCCCTACAACCAGTTCCATGGGATCTTACAACCCAACACCCTCTTCTGGCTTCTTTAGCCACTGAGTACTTATGATGGCTAGACATACATGCAGGCAAAATACCCATATACATTAAATAAAATAAGTAAATCTTTTACAAAATATAAAAGATACTTTCCAGGAAAAGAAAAGGCAACCGACAGAATGAGAAAGAAATATTTCAAACAGTGTGCTTGGTGAGGATTTAATCCCCAGAATATATAAAATATCACAAATCAGTAGCAAAAAGACAGATGATGCTATTCAAATCTGGATTACACAATATATAATATATTGAAAATGTCACAAAAAAAGCCCATGACACTATAAAATTAATATATGCTTAAAAAGTAAAAACAAATAAATGAATTAAATTTTTATCATATAAATCTCCAAAGAATGGGTAAAAGATTTAAATAGATAGCTAACAACCACAGAGATTAAAGTCACTAAGGAGGTATAAACCCAGCCATGGTGAGGTGCCATCTCACATCTCCTAGGATGGCTACATCCTGTTGATGAGGGTGTGGAGACACTGAAACTTTTGTATATCACTGGCTGGGATGTTGATTGGTGTAGCTGCTGTAAAAAAAATAGTCTAGAGGTCCCCCAGATAATCTTATAATCAAATTGTCAGCATTTCTACACCTAGGGAGATGCACAAAAGACTTGCAAACAAGAGCTACCAGAGAAACCTAGACACTTCTTTTTGCAATGTTATTCATAGGAGAGAAAAGGTGGGAACAGTACCTGCTATCAGACATAGAGAGAAACAAGATGTGACAGCCGTACATTGCTACATTATTCAGTCAGACACCAGGAAGTTACAATATGTGCTACCACACGATGAATCTTAAAACATTGTTGCCAGATAAAACACAGAGGGATGATACTAACACAGAATCTCTGACACAGACAGAGCCATGGAAAATAATATTAAGAGGTCCCAGAGAGAAAAGAAATAGAGAATTTAATGGTTAGAATTTCTGGTTGGGGAAATTTATTTTAAAGTCTGAGAAATAGTGGTGGGCTGTTGGGTAACTGTGCTTACTGCAGTGTGATGTCATGAGTTCCATGTCTGAAACCCACATGGTGGGGAGAGAAGTGACTTTTGAAAATTGACTTTTGACCCCTCCTTCCTACCTCAATAAATAAATAAATAAACAAATAAATAAATCTAAACTACAAGAAACTTTAAGAAGAAACAGAACTAGATGATGGCTATGGTTATACATGTAATTATTGATACTGAATTGAATGCTTTAAAAGCATAAAATGATAAAATGTATGCTTTTTTGTGTATTTTATCACTGTCATTTCTTATATAATCTTTTTAAATTATACAGTATTTGTTACAAGAAGTACTGTATCTAGGAAACTTTGTGTATCTGTGTCTTAGTTAGGGTTTTACTGCTGTGAACAGATACTATGACCAAGACACCTCTTATAATGACAACATTTAACTAGGACTGGCTTAAAGATTCAGAGGTTCAGTCCATTATCATCAAGAAAGGAGGATGGCAGCATCCAGGCAGGCATGGTGCAGGAGCTCAGAGTTTTACATCTTCATCTGAAGGCTGCCAGCAGAATACTGACTTCCAGGCAGCTAGGATGAGGGTTTTATAGCCCACACGCACAGTGACACACCTATTTCAACAAGTCCACGCCTTCTTGTAGTGCCACTCCCTAGGCCAAGCATATACAAACCATCACAATCTGCTTAGATTTTATCTATAACATGGGGATGGATTTAAATATGAAATTGTTTTTTGAAAGTCCTGGGACCTGACCCTAGAGCCTCAGCCTATATGCTGGTTTAGTGCCCTACCACTGGGCTATACCCCAGCTCTCTCACTATTTTATTTTAATACATGGCCTTCCAAGTTTCCCAGCTTTTAATTTACTCTGTGACCTAGACTGGACTTGAATTTTTGATCCTGATGCCACAGGTTCCCAAGTAGCTGTGGTTACAGATCTGTGACACCAAGCTCAGTTTGATTAAATTCTTATATAATGTTAGTGTTTAGGACTGAATGACTACATGGGTAAGATATTAGCCAAGCCTGAATGACACGGGGGCGAACAGTAAGCATTCATCAGTTCCTGTAGGCCAGAGGCAAAAAAAGATGCTAAGATGATTTAAGAGAATTTATTGCTCAGAAAATGTTTCCCTAGGGAAATAAAACATAAATTCCTAAAGCAGCTGTTGGAAAAGATGTCTGTCTATCAGAAATGTCTGACTCTGTACATCTTTGTACTTGGCAGCATGCTTAAACATAGCGGCATCTAGGGATTCTTCTCTGAAACCTACACTAGGTTAAGCTCTCAGCAAAGGTGGTTACTGCAGCCAGTGTCTTCTGAATAATGCTAATTCCCACAGGTATCCCTAGGTGAGAGACACCAGGAGTGAGTATAGTTATAGCATCCTAACTCCCCTAGAATAGCACAACTGACTATAGCGCTCTAGCTTCACACAGAACAGCAGACTGCCCAGGTGATTGGACAAATGAGAATAGGCTTCTCTTTCCCATCTTCAAAAGGCATTCTCATCAAATGTGAAGTATGGAAAGATCAATATCTTCTGTAAAATAACATGGGTTTCTTTGAGTTCCCATGGCAGGAGGGGAGAATAATGCATGGCTACAATGGATTCAAGGTTCCATTTAGGAAACCCAGGAAACACATTTCTTCCGAATATACCTACTTCAAGTAGGGGGGCGGGAGGGGGGAGGAGGGAGGAAACAGGCACAGGCACGCGCGTGCGCGCGCACACACACAGAGAGAGAGAGAGAGAGAGAGAGAGAGAGAGAGAGAGAGAGGAGAGAGGGAGAGAGGGAGAGAGAGAGAGAGAGAGATACAGAGAAAGAGACAGAGAGAGGGAGGGAGAGAGGGAGGGAGAGAAGGAGGGAGGAGGAGAGAGAGGGAGGGAGGGAGGGAAGGAAGGAGAG
>JANHMN010000018.1:37770333-37785962 GCA_030674055.1 Rhabdomys pumilio
GGGGGGGGGAGAGGAAGGGAGAGAGAAAGAGAAAAAGAGAGAGGGGGGGGGGGGGGGGGGGGGGGGGGGAAAAGGGGGGGGGAGGAGAGAGGGGGGGGGAGGGAGGGAAGGAAGGAGAGAGGGAAGGAGAGAGGGAAGGAGAAAGGGAAGGAGAGAGGGAGAGGGATCTTTTATTTAGAAAGCATGGTTTTGGCAGTGATCATGATTCAGTTGGATGTTTCTGGAACCAAGGCAGGTGATAAAGGATCAGGAGAAGAAGAGGAGGCACTGCTACTCTGAAGGTGAACAGAAACCACAAAGCCCAAAGGAGGAGGAAGAGCTGTCGAAGTCTGAGTTCACTGCTCCCGGAGGCACTTGGTCTAGTCTAGTCATCTTCCTCTCCTGGAGCCTCAGAGTCCTGCTTGTACCAGCACAGGTCGTTTGCTCATTTGACCTGTGTCCTTTGATCACAGCAAGGGTTAGAGGAAATGTCTGTCTCTCACAGTTTGGTCGTTAATTAGATAATTCCCACCCCTCACCATTTCCTCTATGATAAAGTACTTGAACCGAGGTAGATGGCAATGAGGATGAATCTCCCCTGTAATCAGGATCCTCAAACCTCTATGTAGAGCCCACAGATCTGAAGGATGACCCTGCATAGCAACAGAAAAAGCAAGACCCATTCCCTAGGGCCAGCAGCCCATCGCTGTTTATAAGACAGGAATTTCCAGCTGTGTAACAGTTAACAAGCACCTGCCTCTCCTTGGTGCCCACCAAACACTCAATATTAAACTCTTTGAAAAAAGCAAAACAAGAGATTTTCCTACCAAGCCTTTGATCTTACCATGGTGCCTCATTTGGTGATGACGGTCTCTTTGCTTTCCTCTGCCCCTTCTCTTTCCCTCCCATGTCCTTTTTCTTCTTCCTCAGAGACTTGTTCAAGGATACCCTGTGTGGTTAGAAACAGCTTGATTTGTATAGTCACAGATGAAATGTATGCCTCATCACTCCATAACAAAGTTTGGGTTTGCAAACCCAGTTGATAAGCCTAGATTAGGGACCCAGGTCTGTCATCCCAGCTCCATGGGTGACGGAGGCAAAAGAATCTCAGTTTGCAGACCATCAGCGGCTACAGATGGAGCTCAAAGCCAGGCTAGCCAGCTCAGTGAGACTCTGTCTCAAACAGGGAAAACAGAGCTTACTGAGCATATGGCTCAATGGTAGAGCACTAATGCTTGCTCAGCAGGCAAAGTCTCTAGGTTCTCAGTTCCAGAAGAAAACCCAAGAAGTAAGTGTATCATGCCTAGTCCCACTTTTTTTTGTTTGTTTTTGTTTTTTGTTTTTGTTTTTGTTTTTTTGTTTTTGGTTTTTCAAGACAGGGTTTCTCTGAGTAGCCCTGGCTGTTCTGGAACTCACTCTGTAGACCAGGCTGACCTCGAACTCAGAAATCCGCCTGCCTCTGCCTCCCAAGTGCTGGGATTAAAGGTGTGTGCCACCACTGCCTGGCTGGCTTTGTCCCACTTTCTTAAGTAGGTGTTTGTGTACGTGAAGATACACATCTCAATGTGTGTGGGAGTGGGGTGGGGGGAATGGGGGGTTGTAGAAGCCAGAGGACAACCTCAGGTATCGTTCCTCAGGTTCCAGCCACATGAGTCTCTCTCAATGACCTGAAGCTAAGGAGACTTGGCTGGTGAGTCATCAAGCCTGTCTACACGTCCCCAGTGCTAGGATTCTGAACACACACTACTACACTAAAGCCTTTTGATGCAGGCCCTGGGGGTTGAATGCAGGTCTTTGCGCTTATGAGACACATAATCTACTAAGTTGTCTACCCAGATTCAGAGTCTTCTTGTCTGTGTTTCTCCAGAGCTAAAGAGAAGCGGCCCCCCCCCCCCCCGCCCCATACATGTTAAAGAATAGTTCATTTCCATGAAGAACATAATGGGAATCCCACCAAGGCAGTGACTGAAGAACAAGGTCTACCTCCTTACTAGGAAATCTTTGCAATATACAGACCTCCGCTTGCCCGAGTAGCTGGCTAGGTAGGGGAGAGCCAGTGGATTTCCCTATTTCTAGTCAGGAAATGAGGACAAAGTATCACCAGTGGTTTCTAGAGATGACTTTCCCCGCCCCAACAAAAAGAACAATGCCACCCCAGGGATGGAACACATTTGAAAAGAGGCTCACTTTCCCGCTTGCTGATTGCATCAAGGGGAAGTTTGGCTTGGGCTTAGCGGGGCCCCAGGGCCCCAGTGTCTTTTCCATCTTTCTCTTTTAAAAAGGAGATTAGGGAGCATCAGAGAAAGAGCCAGCTTCAGGGAGAGAACCTTTGGCAGGTAAAACTGTCTAATTAGACAGTGATTAAAAAAATAATAATAATAAAACAGTGAAAATAATATAGTATTTAAAAATTCTTATTATGGCAAATGGTATATAAAGATGTCTTCTATGAATCTGTATCTGGGGTCGTGGCAGTGATCTGAGCTAAAGAGGAAGGAACATCAAAGGACTGCCCTTCAGCTGCTGGCTGGAGAGTGCTGGGGGGCTCTGCTGTCTGTGCTAATGGTTCTGTCCTATAGCCTGCTTTGTCCTGTATGTCTTTTTATTTTGTATAATTTTTATTTCATCCGATGGGGTTCTACAGGGCAACTCCCTATGAGTACATTACATGTCCTTTGGAGCATTATCCAAGTATGCCCACTCCGTCCCCCAACCCTTCCATTAGTCTTCCCTTCTCCTCTGAATGTATTTACTTCTATTTCTATCGCTTGCACATGTACGACTGCGTGCCTATAAAGAACAGGACCTACGAGTGAGAGAAGGGATGAGATGCTTGTCTTCCATTGGTGCACTTGACGGACTCAATATGCTAATCTCTCATTGAATCCACTTGCCTGTAAATGATCTGACTGAATGTAACCGTGTTTTTTGTGCTTTTCCTTCCCAAAGTCAAGAACAAGCTTGGAGTGTGTCATATCCACAAGACACAGAACAATGATCCCTCAGATGGCCTCTTCATCTTTGGAGCCACGGCTTGCTCCACTGGATGATCCTTAAGGTCTGTTTAAGCTATACTGTGCTACAGGAGGAGCTCAGAGAAGCGACAGAGTCTCCCCTGATGCGAAGGTCTTGGTACACAATTGGTACCCAGATCCACTGCTCCCTGCCCTCCCTCCCACTGCTGACTCTGCCCATGCAGGTTGGAGTCAGTACTTCCCAGTTCTAGTCACACTCTCATCCTGTAGGTATTTGCCAAGTGGGACAAGAGAAGCCTCCGAGTGCCAATTGCAAGGCAGAGACCATCTGGTGTGTGAAAAAGACCTGTGTGACAATGACATCAGGAATGAGATGACACCAGCCTCAAGCCACTGGAGACCGTGCAGTTCAGTTCTTCCCAAGAGCTGGATGATGGCCTCTTTCTTCCTATCACATAGGAGACTTCCCTGTGTTTACTGTTCCCACAGGCCAGACCCAGGGTGGGCCTTCTGTGAATGCTTCCCAGACCCACCCTGTCTAAACACGCAGTCCCTACCATGTACTCTTTGGTTACCCTAGGAACATTGCACTCAACCCTTCTACTGGGAAAAAAAAAAAAAAGCCACTGTACCAAGTGCCAGAAGTGTCTGTGTCATTTTGTTTATTGGATCTCATCCCACTGATAATTGAAGGTCTACTAACTTTTGAACAACAGCAAAAAAAAAAAAAAAAAAAAAAAAAAAAAAAAAAATCACCATAGGGAAATTACTTCACTTGTCCCAACAGGAAATCTGTCCGGTACGTTGGCATGCAGATGCAGTACCCATTCCCATTCAGAGATCAAAGCTTGCACTGTCCCAAATTCATACCCTTTGGGCTCCAACACATTTTCTAATCACAGTAACTGAAATTTTGTCAAGTCAAGCTCCTTTGAAAGGCACGTGGATTTGGTTTCTACTCAGTGAAGTGATTTCCTGATTCAGCAAGAGCTGTATACAAATGGCACCTACTATGCTACAGAAAATCCCTCTGGAAATACATGTTAAGACCATTCCCCATTTTCAAACAGCTAAGGAGATGGCTCGGTGGATAAAGTGCTGCAAAAATCACAAGAACTTGAGTTCAAATCTCCAGGACCCACATAAAAAATTCAGACACATCAGCATATGCTTATAACCTCAGTTCTAGATATCTGAACCAGGCAAATCTCAGGTTTATTTGTGAGCCAGTAAAGCCAATGAATGATCACCAGGTCCAGGGAGAGACCTGGTGACTGAGGAAGACAGTCTCTGGTTTTCATATAAGCCCACAGAATGCATACAGGCATGGATCACACACAAAGGAATGGGCCCTGTGAATCACCTTCAGTAGCTTTGATTAACAGTCTGTTAATTAGAGCAAATGCTGTAGGTTAAATAGAGAAATCATTTGACTAAAAAAAAAACCTTGGAAATCACACATTCCTCTATCCTAAAATTAGGCTTCCATCTGCCCTCACCATTAGGTGAGAAATTTGAGGGAAAGCATACAAACTAAGCACTCGCATGGTGCAGTCACCAGCTGGCTGAAGATCATTTCGAGGACACCTGGTGCACAAGCAGAAGGGTGTAGACACAGGGGCCCAGGAGAGGAGGGCACACTAGCCAAGAGCATTGCTCGAAGTCAGGCTGTCCTCATCCGAGAAACCTAATTACAGTATAAACCAGGTCTGAGACTTCACCTGGGCTGTCTCCAAGTCTCCGTGGAGGGCACTGGAGCTAACACCTATAATCCCAACACTCTGAAGGCAGGGGGATTGTCATGACTTTTAGGCCAGCCTGGGGCACACAGCGAGTTCAAGGCAAACATAGACTGTACAATGACTTCATTTTCCCAAATAGAAGCAAAACTTTTTTAAAAAGTATTGAAGTGCCTGACGATTCTTTTAAAAATATCAGAGAGAGCAGGGAGAGGGTTAGGGGGAGGAGGGAGAGAGAAGGAGAAAGAGAGAGAGATTTTGACAATAGTCTTTTCATCTGGCATTAAGCTATGATGGTTCTGATGTGTTAAAATAATAATGGGGCAGTCTTTTCTCACTTCAAGTTGGGAGAAAACAGTCTTAAAGTCTCTCCCTGCCTGGCATATTTGAAACACTCTGAGTAGAATTTCTGTCTTGGTTCCCCTACTAACTCAGGGTCTTCACATCAGGCAACTTATTTCCTCTGAATTTACCAGAGCACTTTTGGTGGCAAGTGACAGCACCTCAGATCATAGCCATTTAAACACAAGGCAAGATTTATTGAACTATGCAGTTGAAAGGTCTAGGTATTGGCTTTGGATTCAAAATCCAATCTCAGATCTGGGATTCTAGATGGCGACACGCTCTAGATCTAGATGATCTCCTTCCTCTTGGAACCCACACCTCTATCCTTCTGCTCTTAATCTTGGCTGTGTTTCTACTCTGCCTTTCCTCGCTTCTTTCTGTTGGCCAGAACTTTCTTTCCCAGGGCTTTCAATACTTACAGATAATGTTGACTCAAGCCTTCTAATTCTCTGTCCTCAAATACAGAACCATTTAATTTCAGCTCTAGATGAATGAGGCCCTGAAGAAGATTTTGTTTGTTTGTTTGTTTGTTTGTTTGTTTGTTTGTTTTTTGAGACAGGGTTTCTCTGTGCAGCCCTGACTGTCACAGAACTCACTTTGTATACCAGGCTGGCCTTTTAACTCAGAGTTGCCTATCTCTGCCTCTCAAGTGTTGGAATTAAAGGCACGTGCCACCA
Source organism: Rhabdomys pumilio (assembly GCA_030674055.1). Classification (NCBI taxonomy): domain Eukaryota; kingdom Metazoa; phylum Chordata; class Mammalia; order Rodentia; family Muridae; genus Rhabdomys; species Rhabdomys pumilio. The sequence continues at coordinate 37,776,049 of JANHMN010000018.1, forward strand.
TGCCCAGTTCCTCAAGATCTTCAGATGATCTATCTTGGGATACAGAACTGAAAGCCAGACCAATTTTCTGATTGAGAAACCACAGTTCTTTTAATTGTCTATACACAAGCAATTGTCCTGCATTCAGTGGATTATATCTACACAAGAATAAGGGACATCAAGTCTGAAGGAAAAGTTCAGTGCCGTCAAAGGATGTATTTCTCTGTGTTGAAGAATTTGAGCCTACATATCAGTGTTCCTGTCAGAGGCTCATCCCTGAATCAACAGGAGGGAACAGAGTCTATTACTCTTCAGTGTCTTCTCTGTTTTGAACATGACTTTGGGCTTTGTAACTCAGATTTTTATATGTTCTTCTCACTGAACAGTTTTTGTTTGCTTGCTTGGTTTTGAGGCTGGCAGAGACACAAGAGCCTTAAGGATGCTTCCAATTTGGCACAGTGATTGCTAAGAGGGAAAAAGAATGAATGACTCTTACTGGTGTGGTCCCGATATCTGGAACATATGTTCATATTTCCACCCTTTTTAAAATTTTTACAAACCAAGGGAACTAGCTTGCAGTGGCTCCCAAGAGTGATTACTGGTTCTGTTTTCCACTCTAATCTCCCTCTCCATCTCCTACTGCCTCAAGAGCATATAAGTCAAGGAATTACGAAGCAGGGAAAATCACACAGGCAAATTGACATTCTTATACCTCCTAGAGACAACATGTAAGGTTGAATTTGGGCTCTACCACTACAAACTATGTGAGATCAGAGAACCATGCTGCTAATAGGAGTCTTTCCTTCTTTTCTATAAAATAAAGAATGGCTTATGATTGCAAAGACTATTAATGAAATTCAATAAGATATTAGGGAGACAGACAAAACTAGATGTCTTGCAGACAAAATAGATGAACAAGACACACCCACACAACACACTATTTGAAAGAATTCAACAAATAAAATGAGGTAAAATGTATGGGTCTTGAAGATTTTGTATGTAAAATTATGAGTGAAATGTTAGAAAGAAAAACACCACTACATCCCAGTTTGCTTTTGGGGGGATGGGTTTGCAGTGTAAGGTGCTCAGAAACACTAGGGAAATCTGGAGAACTGAATTGAAAAGCTGAGCACCCACGTCGAGGACGGCTGTGACTGCAGTATGTAGGGCAGAATGTCAGAGAGTAGAGCTGGGTACAGAGGGACCTTTGCAGATCGGCACATGGTCCTACTTAGTGGAGTTTTAGTCATGCATACATGCATGTAAGAAAAATATCCTAGATAAGAGTAAGACCCATTTGAAAAAATCAAAAAGAATGCTATCTGGTATTTACACTGGGCCAGAGAAAGCTTCCTTCCTCCCCAGGTATAATTCATACCTTATAGGATGTCTGGAAGCTCGTCCAGGGTACTTTTGTTTCTGTGATAGGGAATAATTAGCCCTAGACTGAGAACTGCCTCAGACCTGCTGAAGAAATCATATAAACAAAGACACCCAGTGTGCTTAAAATATTCCCGAGTTACTCCTCTGTAGTGTAGAGAAATTCTAAGAATATTTGTAGGAACATATCCATTAATAAAAAAAATAAACTCATGATGCGTAACAGTTTTTCAGTGTCCGATGAGGACCTGCTTTCTGGTGCTTGAACTGTTTTTGTTGGGTTTTCACTACTCCCATTCATGGGTATTCAAACCATCCTGATCTACTCATATCTCAAAGGCCCCCACCTCCCAATGCCACTGCACTGCTCATCCAAGCTTGAAGAGGGCACACATATTTATCTAATAGCAAAACCACTCACAAGGTCATATCCCCCTCCATGAGATTTAAGTTGGCTTTTCAGTCCATAGCCTGGTAAAAAAGAAAACTGTTTCTTATACCACACATGGCTTGGAAAGTATATGCTGCCTCAGCTCACACCTCATTGATCAGAACAGGACTCAACCTGTAGGGAGGATGCCTGTAAGCAGAACCTCTGACCTCAGGGACACTGCTATGTTGCTAGATCAAAAGGACATCTGTACAGTGGACTGATTTACCAATGTCTGCCACAGTGAGCTACTGCTGCGAATTCTCCATCCAATCTTCTCTTTATTTGACCAGTTAGAAACTAGAAACACACACACACACACACACACATACACACACACCTGTAACACTAAGTTCCCAGGGGGCATGACCAAGCTATCTGGTTTATCCCCATACAAATACTCCCCATTTCTCTCCCATCCTTCCTCCCTCCTTAATAAACTGCTTTGGACCAGGCAGTGGTAGCACACGTCTTTAATGCCAGCACTTGGGAGGCAGAGGCAGCCTGGTCTACAGAGTGAGCTCCAGGACAGCCAGGGCTACTCAGAGAAACACTGTCTCGAAAAACTAATAACAAACAAACAAACAAACAAACTGCTTTGGTATAGTCTTTTTTTAACACACATTCCACAAGTCACCCAACTTATACAATTGAACATACAATCCCACGTTTCCCTTGTATGTTGGAGGAACTTTTTAGCCATTATCAACAAGTAATTTAGGATATTTTGTCCCCATAAGAGGAGCCTCATCTCTGCAAGCTATCACCCACTTCAGAGATTTTTCTAGAGCATCTTGCTCCTTAGTGGGTATTACTGCTTTACCCTGCAGCCCCCCCTACCCCCGCCGCCAAAAAAAACCAAAAAAACAAAAAAAACAAGCTCCTGCTGTCTCATGATTTAACAGATATACAGATATATTTTCCTTTTTTTCCTCTACTACAGACATTCTAGGTCTAACTGTACTTCTTATTTTATAGATGGGAACTTATCTAGTTTGGTTCCCTTGTCACACAGGGACCCTTCATTTGAAGATGGTCAACATACTGTCTAATAAAGGTTCTATTCCAGTCTTCAGACCCAGCCATGCAAATTCTTGTCTTTTAGGAAATACTGTCCGAACAAGGCTCCTTTCTCTGAGCCCCAAGATTCTATCCGCTAGAGAAACAGTATTGGGAAATAAACCACTACAACCAACTGTCTGATCTGCCTGCCAACCACCTTTGTATCAGGCATTCAGGCTGTGCCATCAGGTTTCCAAAAGGATATAAATATCCAGACCAGCACTCCGGAGAACTAGACATCTTCACAGACAAGAATTTTTCAATTTCTTAAGCTATTTCCCAGCTTGTTGTCAGAGCTAGCACACCGACTCTGTTGATGATAGTCTGAGTTTTCTTACCAGAAAAATCTGTAATCTAATCAGTACAGATGCCCTTTGTAGCTGAGGGGGCTTTAGGTCTATGGTTACTGGAGGATGCTTGAAGGTCTGATCTTCTGATTCCTCATAGGAAGTTCTCATAGTTTTGAGTGTGTTTGCTACAGACAAAGGGGGAGGAGTGCAGAGTATAATCTGTGTCCATATGTGTGCAGGTGTATATGCAGCTAGAGGCCAGAGGTCAACCTCAGGTGTTGTTTCTCTGGAGACATCCACCTTATTTTTTGGTATAAAGTCTCTCACCACGACTTAGAGGTCACCAAGTTAGCTTCGATAGCTAGCCAGTGAGCCCTGGGGGATTGGGGCTATGAGCATCAGATTTACGTACATAGAATCACCTTGCCTTTCTGCTGAAGATCAAACCCAGGTCCTCATGTTCACCTGTTTAGCTACCTTCCAGCCCCTATGTGTTACATTTTACACTTCCTATTTCTTGTACCAAGATGAAAACTTTAATTTCTCAGCAATCTATCTCCTAGCTCCCAATCCTTTGCCTTCAGCCACAAAAGTTGCCAAATACAGTTATCTGTACTTTCCCTTCCAGCAGATCAGGTTTTAAAAGGGAACAATTGCTTCTCTTTCCAGAGACCTTGTGGGAAGTCTGGAGGAAGCCATTGGGGGCTGGCAAGGATAGGAGCTCCCTCAGAGACTCCAGTTGAACGGCAAGAGGATGAGACAGCCCGAGAGGAGGGCGGAGCAGCTTTGATGTCTTCAGGCATGTGGAAGGCAGCCAGGGAAATTCAGATATACTCACCCAGTAATTGATTGTTCAGCTGTGTCTCAAAAAGACTCAGCTTGGCTGAGAGTGACAACTATTGTTTCCTGTGCAGATCTTGGTGGAAGCCAAGGAAATGTGGGGCATAGAGGCAGCCTTGGGGGAACCCGAGGTGAGAGATCACCTGGCCCTACCATTTTTGTATTTGCAAATCTCCTTCTTGCATCCAGTCTGAGATGGGTACAGGTATGAAACAGGATCTGAGAAGACAAAAAAGAACGGTTGAGGCAAGGGGGGGAAGAAGGAGGAAAAGGTGTAGACACCCTAGACAAATGGAATGTTTGTGGGTTTAATGATTTTTCAAGTCTTTGTAGAGCAGATAACCTGAACACACCATAGTTCAACGGGTACAGGGAATCTTAAGGGAACGGCTACCAATGCTCACCCACCATGCTTACATTCCAAAGACTGTCACTTACTACTTATATAGACTATTGAAAGAGCTAATAAACCATTATGCCCCTGTCTCCAGGAAGTATATTTTATTTTTTGACATATGAACAAGATATCCACAATAATGTTTGCGTGATGACTCTCACTGGTTATTTTTACTCAAAGAGAGAAAGCAGACACTGTCTTGGGCAGGGGTTTTTACTTGCTGTGTATGCACAACAGAAAGGAACGTGTGTGTCCATTTCTCAAAGGAAAGTTGATGAATATATTTACAATGATTAGAAACATCATCTTACTGCTTAGGTTTAATGCTATCCGGTCAATTTCATCTAATTAGAAAATTCATGAGATGGAGCCATTTCAGCTCAGGGTGGAGGGATGTGGACTCATCTACTCTCACTGCAGCAGGTAGCAAGTGCCCAGAATGTTGCACACAGGCCATCCTGCCAGTGGAAACGGTGGACCTGAGGTCTACTTGCAAAGTCAACTCACTATCCTTGATAATTACCTACTCAGTGGCTATACGTCACATTTATCTCCACTCTTAATCAAAGCAGGCTCTAGGTTTCTAAGAACTGAGCAGAATTTAGCCTGTTTTTCATCTCAGTATTCTACCATCCTCACAAACTATTCCCGTGTGAAGTGAGCTATTTCAGAAGTGAACCACACAGTCGCTGAGGATCCAGAGTGGAACCACTTATTAAGAGAAACATCAGTTCTGGGTGTGTGTGATCTCCTGGTCATGCTCCTCGGGCCTGCCTGCGGGTTCTGATTCCCACTTTTCCTCTCAGGCTATGACATCTGCCAATATCACCAAAGTACATATGATCCCAAGGATGCTGCTAAGCCACTGTCATGAAAGAACACAAATGAATTTTTAAAATAAGGATGTGTGACTGTTCAGCATTTGTTTTTTTCATGTCTGTCAGTCAGATAATAAACAACATGTGAAGACTGCTGCTTGAGTCCCCAGCTGTCTAACACTGGGACCCAGGCTGGTGGTGAGATTGGAGACTGTATAGCCATGCATGTCTCTTATTGAGACAAAGCTGAGACTCAAACTCACATCTGTCTGACCCAGAGACTGTTCTCAGAGCCCAAAGTAATGACAAGCAACTAGAGAAAAAGGGACTAATTAAGTGGCAGAACACGAAAAGGGAGAGAATCCATGAGCAAAAACCTATCTCCCTATACCATACCAAGCAGATCAGCCAAAATTGGAAAAGGCAGGCTGCTGAAAGTCAGCACACAGCCGCTCTCTGTCTGACACTATTCTGCACAGGGCTTTACTAGATTTTCATCTGGATGTACCACAGAGGGAGAGAAAAGACACTCTCCAGAAGAAGGACAATTCTATGTCACGTCAGCTGCTCTTATGATGTCATTAGTGCCTATCACTGTCTCTGTGTTAAAACAATTTAGAAAATGACTTTCGGCAGATGTCTGGACTACACAGGGCATACAGACTTTTACAAAGGACACTCCGCTGCAGCAAGCTTACATATTGACTCACTAGAGAAGTATGCTCTCAGGGTAGGTTGGTGGATACTGGCAATTGGCTCTCAGCTCTGCAGCCTTAAGGTCACGGAGTTGGGGCAGGATAGCAAGGTTCACCCCAATCTCTGATGTCTAGCTCTTAATAAAAATGGGAAGTAACCATTAGCCAGTCCCCCTTCCTTTAGCATCTCCTTCTCTGGTCATGTTCTTCTTCTCTTCCCTTATGCTACTTTCCTGTCATGTCTGAGGAAGGTTCACTCGGCTTTGACGGAAGCTAACCTTGACCATTCGTTTGCTCGGAAATTTTCAGCTCGGTTCGAATGAGGATGTGCTCATGGGAGCACCTGTACCTCTGGGGATGAACGCTCACCTGTGTCAGTGTTTGATTGTCCCACCTTCTCCGTTAAACTAGGAAACCCACTGTGAACTTAAAAAAAAAAAAAACGCTTGCCTCCTTTGCTTCTCACCCCCCACACCTAGATCATCCCGCAGTGGATCCATATTCCATGTATGCCTCAACACTCTCTTGTTTTGATGTGAGTTTGTTTCTATTTCTTCCTATGTATGATCTTTAAGTGGTCCCTGGTGGTGCGGGGATGTGACTTCATATCATGAGAATGGTGTGGCCATGGCCACGAGACATGAGACTGTGTCATAAATCAACCACAGTTTGAAGAGACGACGACAAGGGTGATTTATAGGCTATCTCAGCACAGATTTCCATATAGCTCTTCTCTGACTCACTCCTATCCCTCTGAGGGTTGAGAAGTGAAAGAAAGCGCAGTGTGGGTGGTAGATTCCCTCCCTAGAAGTCCACAGCCGTCACGCTGTCCATATAGGAAGGCAGATATTTACGCTTTGCAATAGATGAATATGATCCATGGCAACTGGGAAAGTGTCCCAGACAGAAGAAGTGAATCAACCAAGGGCCGTTTTCCCTTGACCTGTGTAACACAAAACTACTTTTTACATAATGGTCAGGAGCACTAGAAAGCCATAAATAATTTATAGCCCAGAGCATCCCTATAACAAATCTCAGCTACCAAGATGTAAATTAAACAGATTCATGTTGGTATTCAAATTCTGTTGACATTCAGTGCAAGTAGAAGTCGAGACCAGTTTTACCAGTGTTCTTCATAAGACAAACAGGATTTTCAGCCTGTCTGTCTTAGCTAGGACAGTTTGCATATCTTCCACATTGGACTCTTCCTGAAAGCAACAGGATTTTCAAGGGTTATCTGACAGGGTAAGTACCTGCCATGGGTGATCTTTAACATGCATAGTGATCAGTAGGCTTTGCCTACTCCATCCCTAAATGTTTCAGTATGTCCACATCAGTCCAAGTGTCCACATAAGGCAGAGTTTTTGCATCTCCTGGAGCTAGAGTTACAGGGACTTATGAGTGGGTTCTGGGAAGTGAATTCAGGTCCTCTGCAAGAGCTCTTAAACATGGAGTCACCTTTCTAGCCGGATGCTCTACTGCTCTTGAGACAGCATTTCTCATAGAACCTGGAGCTTGGCTGGTGACCAGCAAGCCTCACGGTTTCCACATATCCATCTCCCACAGTCCCAGCTTTTCACACGGGTACTGGGGATTTGAACTCAAATCCTCATGCTTGCACAGCGATTGCTTGGACCTGTGAAGCCATCTTCCTAACCCTTATCATTAGTTTTTCGTGCTACCTCATTTTATGCTTCTCAAATACAATTTCACTCGGAATCCTAATACACAAAACAGACAGAAGTGGCGCACACAGCTGGAAGAAACCCCACAGCATTTGCAGGGTGTATAAAACACAACTTCAGACCCCGTTGCATTTACTTGGAGGCAGATTCAAACACCAGCGCTCTATATAAATCTTCATTAGGACGTTAAAATATTAGTTCAACATGATTTGCAGAAACAATCTCAATATGTTCTGGAAGTTCCAAAGGACATTAAGGAAGAAAATATTTAGTATCCACTAGGCTGTGGTTTCCTTTAAAGCCAGATGCATGCGATACCATGAGTGGAACCCCTTTGTGAACGATCCCTTGGGCTAAGTATCAGACACAAAACAGAGCGGAAAGAAGAGGCCACTAGTGATTGCTTCATTTATCTTCATAATTTTTTTTCAGACCTCAAAACACATTTAGTGGAAAACAGAGCTTTTTCTCCACAAACTCTAATGGTACTCCTCCTGAACATCTTGTCCCTAGCTTGCCAAGTCTTCGCTTGGCCAATGTGGATAGCAGTTGTCCTTTGAAATCTTTACTGGAATATAAGTGGGAATCACAGAAGACTCCGCACATTATTTCTATTCAGAACTGTAAGGATTGGAACAAAGATTTGGATTCGGTGCTGCCTTCTAGAAACTTCTTTCCCATGTTCCACAAAGCCTGAGTTGTCTGCAGCAAGTCTGTGCCAATAACACAGTAGAGCTACACTTCAAAATTACACTTCAGGCCTTACGCTCCAGGAAGCCGTTGGCCAACCTAAGCCACAATGGGGCTGCTCTCTTCCTCATGCATATCTGTTCTCAATGGCTATACAACAAATGACCGCACACACTTACTGTCAGAGAGCATCCATGGATCAGGAAGCTGGGTCCAGGTAGACCGGAACCTTTGCCTCAGGGTCTCTCATAAAACTGCAGTTAAGGCATAGGCTAAGGCTGGGATTGCATCCGAAATTTCCCCTGAGTCATGTGGTTGTTGGCAGAGTTGAGTTTCTGGAGTCAGAGGGAGTCTAAGTTCATTGTCTTTTGGCGACTCAAAGCACAGCAGGTGGGAAAGAGAGGATGCCAGATGCCCATCAAGATTTTTTATAGCATGATCCTGGGAATGGTATCCCCACACCTTTGCCATAAGCCTTTGGCAGGAAGCAGGTCACAGGCTATGCCCACACTCAGTGGTAGATTTCACAAGGGTGTTGGTGTCCTGATGGAGAAACCATGGACCTTTTCCAAGTTGACTTCCCACATCCACTGTTAGCTGTCAAGGATCAATTTAAAGCAGAGAAGCTATACGCAGAAGTCCAATCAGTGAGTTTATGTTCAATGGACGAGGAGTGTCTGTCCACCAGAAAGAATAGCACACGTGACACGCAACATGTGAGCAGTCACAGCACAGGCTGCACCAAAACTTTCTCTTATGTGATTAGATTATATGAGGAAAGAGAGCTGACGAGGTACCTGACATGCATGGCTTTTGTGTCTAGCTCAATGTTTGGCTTCACCTTATGGTTAAAAAAAAAAAAAAATCAAGAACATGAATAGTGGCTTGGTCAGGAAAAAAAAGCTTGTTTTACAAGCACAGGGGCCTGAGTTCAATCTGCAGGAGCCATGGTGGCCTGTGCTTATCACATATTACTAAGGAATCCCTTGGGCTCTCTGGATAGCCAGTGGAGACTTCAGGCCAACAAGAGACAGCCTTACAGGAAGTAGATAGCCTTCTTAAGGGTGATATCTGAGATTTTCCTTCAGCCTAGATATACATGTGCACATACACCTTCATAAACACACATAAAATCTCTGACCTTTTATTACATATATCTATCTATAGATTTATTTATTTCTATCCATTTATTTCTATCATCTATCTATTTATTTCTATCATCTACCTATCTACCTATCTATATATTATGTATCATCTATCTACTATCTATCTACCTATTATCTCTCATCTACTACCTATCTATCTACCTATCTATTTATCTATCTATCTATCTATCTATCTACCTATCTATCTATATATTATCCTCTCTCTCTCTCTCTCTCTCTCTCTCTCTCTTTCTCTCTCTCTCTAGCTAGCTATGATTTGTGTGTACCAAATAGGCCATAGCACAAGTGTGGAGGTCAGAGTGCAAACTACAGAAATTTGTTCTCCCCATTTAAGTTCTGAATATTGAACTTAGGTTTTTAGTTCAACAACAAATGCTTTTATCCTCAAAGCCATCTTAGCAACACAACTGTGACTTCATTTTCATCCCCACCGTGTGTGTGTGTGTGTGTGTGTGTGTGTGTGTGTGTGTGTGTGTGTGTGT
>JANHMN010000018.1:37790570-37811741 GCA_030674055.1 Rhabdomys pumilio
TCTCTCTCTCTCTCTCTCTCTCTCTCTCTCTCTCTCTCTCTCTCTCTGTGTGTGTGTGTGTGTGTTATACCATAACATGTATGTAGAGATCAGAGGCCAATGTGAAGGAGTTGGTTCTCTCCTTCTACCATGTGGATCCCAAGGAGTGAACTCAAGTCATCAGGCTTGGCATCAGTATATTTACTTTCTGAGCCCTGGTATCATGTTCCTTGAGCTACAGAACTGTAAACTGTAGGAGCCTCTTTTCTTTATAAAGTACAAAGCCTCAAATATTTTGTTGCAACGTAAAATAGGCTGACAGACAAGATAAAGAAATGATAAATCTGTAGAGAGAAAATGAATAGATATAAAAGATATTTAGGACAGATACACAGTTAAGATAAATGATACTTCATTTTGTTTGGGTGAAATAGCATGTTCCGTCTCCATCACTACCAGTCCTCAAAAGTCATCATAAAAGAAATACAACACCACACAATAGCCAAATATGAGAATAGAGAGTGCAACCCAAAGAGCTACATCACTGTTTCCAAGCACAGCCACTGACCTGGATATTAATATGGAATCTAAGGAAACAGATGTTATACACGAGGGGCAGACCCACTCGTCACAGCAGGTGGAACCAGAGCCCTGGCTTTCCAGCCTTCCAGCTCCTTTTGTCTTTGGACCCTTCCAGGAGTGAAGGTTAGTAAAGTTCTCCCTTTCTGAGAACTTTAAAGTCATAGGAATAAACAAAGAAGCAGCAGAACCCAGGGGAGGAATTCAGCTTGTCCTGTTCTGAATGTGAAGCCTGAAAGAGTAAGTTTGTACTTCTCCAAAGCTGGCCAGGACCCAGTGACGTGAAGACAAAGACGTGCTGGGAAAGACAGCAGAGGAGAAGGTGCTGACTGTGAGTGATGGCTTCTCAAACCAGAAAGGCATCAGCTATGGAAGAAAACCTGACATGCAGGCCCTGGGGAGTAAAGATGATGCAGCAAAGAGGGCCAGGGAGGAGGAGGGAGGAGGGAGGAGGGAGGAGGGAGGAGGGAGGAGGGAGGAGGGTGGAAGATGTTGCATAGTAGATTAATGGAGGTATGAGTGGGAAGCCGAAAGGAATATATACAGGCCATAGAATACAAAGCCTATAGCAACTTCAAAGAGACAGCCTTCTTCCAGCTCAGGAGGAAGAGGCTCGCTCCTGGGTAGCCCACCAGGCTATCAGGAAACTCTCTTTCTTAAGGAAACCTGGAGGGAAAGTTTGGGAGAGCAAGATCCTGACTGGGCAACATTCCTCAAAACCTGCCACTTGCTTTTGGGCTAGCTTCTACCCTGACATGATCTCCACAGAGACATGGATACTAAACATGTATGTTTTTCTCTTGACCAGCCCAGGCAAGAACACCAGTCACATGGCAGTTATAAACACAGACACTGGTCTTGAAACCAGTTATGGGCTATCATGGTTTGAATGTACAATGTATGCCATAGACTCACGTTTGAATGCTTGTCCCTACATGGTGGCATTCTTTCTGGAGGTTGTTGCACCCTTAGAGGTGAGATATGGTAGAAATAGATCACTGGGAGTGAGCCCTGAGTTATAGCCAGGACTATTTCATCCAGCTAAGCTTTCTCTCTGTCCTTCAGTATGTGGACAAGTCCTGCCACAAGCTTTTGCTGTCCTGGATGATGCCACTCTCTACCATGCCATCCCCACTATACTGGCCTATATTCCCTGAATCTTGCATTATCATAAACTTCTTCTGCCTTTAGCTGTGTCTCCTTAGATACTTGGCCACAGCAGGGAGAAACATAATCAATACACACGCCAAACTCATCGCCCCACCATGGCTGTAGGTAGTTGTAGCCCTACATTTCATGAATGAGAAAGTTTACGCTCAAGGAGAGGAATTCATTTGCCCGACATTTCCATACAAATTCCAAGTAGGCCAAGGCTATGATACCAGACGTGTGAGCTGGACCAAGTACCAAGGCTGCGTTCTGTCTACCAGACCCTTGCCTTTGAATTAAAAGCAGAAGAGAACTGAGAAAAGGGAGAAGAGAAAAAAGCAACGCAGAGTGCCTTCTAACTGACTACTGCTGCTTTAATTTTAACAGGAAACAGACGTCGGTAGCTTTGTTGAGACAGCTTTTCATGGACCTTACACATTTCTGTGCATCTGGAGAGCACAGGCATGGATTTTGTTTGTACCATGGTCTGTTTTCGAAGATGTATTACCAACAGACGGAGAAGGTAGACACAGCACCTCCCAAAAAGGACTGTCACAACACTGTTGGTGGCAGTGTAAATTAGCACAGCCACTGTGAATAATAGTGGGCAGGACTCCCAAAAGGCAAAAATAAAAACCAACTCAAAACAGATCTAGCACTCCGTGCAGCACCCAACCTCTGAGTATATAGCCAAACTTAAGAGAAACCTGCTTACCAAGGTGCTATCTGCATGCCTATGTCTATGAGGTGCCATTTGCAATATGTAACGCATGAAAATACAGATGCTCATCACTGTGTGAACGGGTTTTTTAAAATGCTAGTAGAACATACATACAGTGGGAGTTTGTTGAGTGACTTTCAAAACTGGGATCTTGTCATTGTTAGCAAAGTGGGTGGACCTGGAGGAAACTATGTTAAGTGAAATTTGCCAGCAACAGAAACACTATTACCATATGCTGTGTTTTATGTGTGAAAGTTCAGAAATGTTGATCTGGCCAGGCACAGTAGTGTACACCTTTAATCCCAGTGCTCAGGAAGAGAGGCAGATGAATCCCTGTGAATTCAAGGGCAGTCTGATCTACAGAGTGAGTTCTGGCGAGCCAGGACTACAGAGTGAGAACGTGTCTCGAAAGAAAGAAAGAAAGAAAGAAAGAAAGAAAGAAAGAAAGAAAGAAAGAAAGAAAGAGAGAGAGAGAAAGAAAGAAAGAGAGAGAGAAAGAAAGAAAGATTAAGAAATGAGCTGAATATAGTAGGTAATATAGGTAAAGAGAACTTGAATTTTATCTACTCTGTATATAAATGTACTGAAATATGGTAAATTCCATATATATATATATATATTTATGATTGTTAGTATTCTGTCTAAACTCCACCTCCACAGTTACCTGGCAACAACCAGGTAGGCCTGGCCCACTATAAAAGGGTCTGCTTGCCCCCTCCTCTCTCCCTTAATCTCTTACCCTCTTACTCTCTTGCCTCTAGCTTCTCTGTCCCCTCCCCGTTCTCTTCATTTCTCTCCACATAATCATGGCCGGCCTCTACTTCTCTTCTTCCTCTTCTTCTCTTGTCTTCTTCCATCTTCGTCCCCCACCTTTGCCCTATCTCCTGAATAAACCCCCGACCCTTGGAACCGTGTGGTCTGGAGTGGTCTGTCCTGAGCTGTGGTCAGACATCTAATGCTGACATCCAACAGTGATGTTAATAAGAGTTGATGAGATGCCTTGGTAAGTGAGGATGCTTGCCATCAGGTCTGCCAATCTCTGGGACATCCATGGCAAAGGACGAGCACTGACTCCCCACAGGTGTCCTGTGGCCTCCACACATGCATGCACCCTCTACCACGCAGAAAGTTGTGATTGCAAAATGAGTTAAATCCAAGGTAATAAGCAAATAATGTGCTTTAGGAAAAAAAAAAAGACATAGTCTTTCTCTCTGGAGCATTGGGTTGGCATGCTCACTATAAAAATCTCTTAAGCCTGTGTTTCCTTATCTGTGACAGACCCGCCACTTCGTACCATCCTATGAGTGACAAGGCAAGGGGGAGCAGACACAAACATGAGCTCATGTTACCACCTGTGCCAGGAGCCATCAAGCCCTTTGTTGCACTTCTGACATTTGCAAAGCCTTAGGAGACAACTATTAGCCTGTAAGCTGAGTCAAACCTCATCCCCCGCATAGGAGGCTTCCTGTATAAGTAGGAGATGGACAGGGAGACACAAAAAACATCTTCCTCTCTGTCTTCTGGCACTCACATAGGATCTAGATGCCCCATATCTCGCGCTAAGGCTGATCAGACAGTTGGTGTGGTTTGGGGCCGTGCTACCTGGGAAATTTCTTGGACAGCTACCAGGCCTAGCTCATCAGTATGTGCACAATCATCCTTCAGAATGTGGCTTGTTTTAAATGCTTCCTCACTGGTTCGTTGGTTTGAACACTTGGTCCCCAGCTGGCACTTTGTTTTTGCAGTCCGTGGGGTCTAGCTGTTAGCATGAGTCACTCAGAAGAGACCTTTGAGGGTTATGACCCAGCTCTTTGTCTCTCTGCCTTCTGATTGTCCAAGGTGTGTGGAAGCTAAGCATCAAGCTCGCACCACCAGGAACAAAGCACCATCAGGCCTTCCCTACCAAGACAGATACACCCTTAAAAACCCATGAGCCCAAGTCAACTTCTCCTCCAGAGGAGAAGCAACTGACCCATAGGAGGCACTAAACTTGAGGGGTACCATTTGGCTTCAGAACAGTGGATTCTTCTGAGAATCTTACCCGCATTACTGAAAGCCGACAGCAGCTCTGTGACGGAGGAATCCCTGCTCTCAGGAAAGAAACACACTCCTGCAGGTCACAGAATTGGGGCCCAAGTGGATCTGAATCCATGTCCATCAAGGGCAATTTTGGGAGATCTCATCTATCCGATGCCACCAAAGAATCCATCACTAGCCTCAAAACATGTCCCCTTTTGGTTCCTTAAGCAAAGAACTTTGTGTTAGTAAGAAGAGGCAATTACCATTCAGAGGGAAGAAAGGGGAAAAAATACCCTTGTTTAGTTAATGAGGAACACTTGTTCAAGCAATGAAGTACTTAGGGGCAAAGGAAACTAGTTTTTTTTCCCCCTTAATTATCTGAACACCATGCTGGAGTAATCTAAATCTCCCCACAGAGAGGATGGAGTCTTAGGGAATCCATTTTCCCCTTGGACACTGGGCTGATCCAGGTCAGTTGTTTCTCTGCAATGAAAGAAGATGTGGCGAGCCTGGGTAATGGGGATACTATGCACTGTCAGGTGATCTCACAGGTTTTTCCGTTCATGCTACTTTGGGCATTAAGGCCAGGCTGCAAATACAAGCTTGCTCACAGCTCATGTATCGACTAGGGTAGCCCGGCTTCGTTCCTTCAGGAGACATGCTTTCTGATCATTCCACTTTGAAGGGAAATTACCTTGAGGTCTATTTGTGGGTTAGGTATAAAGACCTGCTCTCCTTCAAAAGCTCACATGTTGAATGAAGGCTTCATTCCCAGTTCATCAGCATTCAGAAGTGGGGCTCTGAGTGGGGCTGAATCATGAGGACTCTGCCTCAATGGTTCAGTGGAGGAATCCATTGATGTACAAGCCCTAATTCAATAGCGTCATTGGGTTATAGGATGTAGTTAAAGGGGGTTTCTCCCTTAGTAACATGACATCAAAGGATATATCTTGTCTCATCCCTTCATCCTTCTTATCCTCCCACCCCTGCTTTCCAGATGTCATGAGGTAAAGTGAGCAGCCTCTGTCACACACCCGTGCTTCATCATAGGCTCCGGACAATTGAGCAAACTGATACACATAGAGACCTCTGTATCCGTGAGCCAAAGTGATTTTTTTTTCCCTTTCAGGGACTTGTCACAGCAACAAAAGAGCTAACACAGAAACCCAGAAGAGCAACTAGATTGTGATCAGCACTGGATGTATATCACAAATGGAAATAATTGATTTATCACAGTTGCTTCTCAGGACCGGTCCTAACATCCCACAAAAGACTAGGTAACTTAAAACAAACGGAAACCCTTACCACCCTGTAGGTTACACATCTAAGACAAGATGTTGACAGAACCATGCGCCATCTCAGCTTCTCGGCCACTCCATAATCCTCAGCTCCGATTTGCTGGGGTCTTGACATGGTCTCTTCACCCCAATCCGTCTTTATGACCTCTCCTCTTCTTTTTGTAACACCTTGAACTAGGAGCCCACCCTGCTCCAGTAGGAATCACATCTCTATGTTGAGGGAGTGGGGGATAAAATCCAAATGATACAACATGGAGCCTGTGACAAAATTACCCTGCAACTTCTGTCGTAAAACAGAAAATAAAGCCAGACGCAACACACCTGGAGTCCCGGCCCTTGGGAAGCGGAAGGAGGGGCAATCACAGCTGGAGGTCAGTGTAAGCTGCACAGTGAGTTCCAGGCAAGATGAAGCTACAGAGGGAGGCCAAATCTCAAAACAGCAACATTGTATCTATCCTTGCCTTTATGCACAACACTCGGGCATAAGGCTTCCTTTCACTTCCTCAACGCCAGATCAGCCTTTCGTTCCTTGCCCCACAGATCGGTTCTCCATATGGTCACATCTCTGTCCTTCAAGGTCTGTGCATAAATGCATCTCTTTATCTCTTCTCTGAGGCTCTCCCACACAGTTCCCTTCATTCTCATTCATCCCAGTAGCACCTTCTGTGTGTTCTTCATAGTTCATTGCTCACATCCAACTTGTGTGCTAAAGATAAGGAGACAGTCTGTGTTTGCTCCCCTTGTACAGAGAAGCACCGAGATTCAATATGTACCTCGAGAGCAAGTGAACATATGTAGATGACATTTTCAGGAGCCAAAAATGAGATGGACTTCAAAACTTACATTTGGAGAATGACTCCTGCAACTCAAACACCCTGCTTGGTTTATGTCATTCCTAGACACTGTACATCCATCTTTGATCCTGGTTAAGAATGTAAACAGAGAGACATCCAGCAAGATAAAAGTTCAGTCAATGTATAAATGTCTACAAGTGCTATTTTGTCATTTTCATAGGATATACACACACACACACACACACACATATATATTATATATATCATAGGATATATATGGAGAATATATATATATATACATACATACACATATATATGTATATATATATATATACACATATATATATTCTGTATATACGGAGTGTGTGTGTATATGTATATGTATATATATATACATATATATAATCTGAAGAGAGAGATTGTGTGTGTGTGTGTGAATTTACTAACAAAGGGTGTGTGTGTGTGTGTGTGTGTGTGTGTGTGTGTGAATTTACTAGCAAAGGGAAAGGCTCTTAGGAGGGGGTACAAGAACTTGACTATAAAACAGTAAACTAGTCAAACAGGTTCTAATTCTTAGTACGCCGTGTTGGTAGCCTTGGGATCAGCACACACCACTGCAATGCTCCTTGTATATAGAATATGGGTAGTAACTGGTATTGTACACGGTGACTGTAAGATACCAAGTATAGCAAGTGGAAATTCATTTTTCACATGGCTACCACTTAGATTCTGTCGTACTTACCTTTAAGAATCTTATTTTGTTTCCTTGTAGACCACAAGATAGGCTACCTTTACTTAGCTACTGCTCATCTCATATGATCAGGTCTTCAATACTTGTGAAAAGAGGCTGTTTCTGATGTCAATAATCTCTTCTTATTCTGCACTGTACTTTCATTGGTAAATTGTCACCATCACTATTCCCAAAGCAAAAAGCACATTCAGAAACATTGGATAATGTACCTAAGTTCACACAGCTATGAGTCTAAACTCTGGAACTACATACATACATAATGATATTTTCTAGTGTCTTATATAATAAGAAATTCCCAGGGCTCTGTTCTGAGGACAGAGTCCCATTCATGGAATTTACAAAGAAAAATAAGCAATTTCCCTCAAGTGTGTTGAATCAATTTTACACAGTGGTAGAAACAGCGTGTTAACAGAGCCTGGAGGAGAAATATTCATCCCATATGGAAGGCTCCAGAAAGCTTTTCAACTGAAAATGTATTGAGAAAACCATTAAGGACAAATTGGAGTAAGCTGAGGATAATGTGGAAGAAACAGGCAGCCAGACAAAGTTAACACAGGTGCAGAGTCCTAGCACTGAGAAAGAACCCTCTGGGAAGATTTTAGCGGGTGGAGCTGAGAGCATAAAGAAGAGACTTGAAAGATGGTGTGGAAAGCAGGAAGGGTCTAGAGAGCTAAGGATGCGATCTTATGTGCCTCATGCCTTATGAGTACATCCTTTGGGCCTTTTCCCACTATGGCATTTATTTCCCTGGTCCTCTGTAAATCTAGCTGTTGTTTGTCTGTTTTGGTTTTTTTGTTTGTTTGTTTGTTTTTCTTTGTTTTTGTTTTGTTTTGATACAGGTTCTCCTTTTGTAGCCCATGCTGGCCCATAACTTGCTGTCCTGTTCCAGTTACTTCATTTCTATGATCTCAGCTCTGTGTCACCATTCCCTGCTACAAGAGTAAGGGTGTTAAAGTCACCACATAAATAGCAGATCATTTATTAGATAACAGCTTTGACACACTGTCATGAGAAATCATGGGGATGAAGAGTCATAGAGGGCAGGTTAAGGGATGCAGGAGAATGATGATACAGCTTGGATACTATCCTGAGAGCCAGAGGTTTAGACTGACATGGCCCTGACAGTCAGGGATGGGGTGCTGAGATGAAGGTGGAATCACGAGTCCTTCGATTCTATTAGATTCTTCTATTTTGTGAATAGTGGGTTTCGGTGGTGCAAAAGCTATGCAAGCTCAGGTTCTAAAGCAAGGACTGCTGATTTCCACAGCATTTCTCAGTCTTCCCCTAGTTAGGCCAAGATAAACATCTCAAATTAGTCTGTATTTCGCTCTGAGAACTATTTAAGGCGTCCTGCACCTCTTGATCCACAACCGCACTGATAGTTAAGTAGAGGGTTCAAGACAGTAGTTTTATATTGAGTTTTAACCGAATCAGAAATTAAGAAACATGCGCACATTTTACAGTGATACTTGAAGAACTTGTCAGTTCAGCATCAGTTTTCCTCATCAAGTTCTGGGGCCGAAGACTTTGACTGATTGTACCTAAACCCACAAAGAAAACTAGACATCTAATATTGTATCTATGAGGTTACCTCTCTAACTTTCTCTGGGAATCATCACGGGCAATTTCATTGTCAGCTTGATTGAAAATGAAAGGCCGAAGAAGCAAATCTCTGGGTGTGTCCATTTTAGACACTTCTATAGTTGTACATCAGGAGGACTTAGACCTAATTAATGCACTAATTCGTTGATGGGTTCAAACTCTCATAGCAATATTGGGAGCTGGTGAGGAGCACAATGTGGACCACTGGAGATAAGTCCTTCAGACTATGTCTTGCCCTGATCCCTTACTGAATCCATTTCTCTCTGTCTACTGTCCATCAAGAAACAAAAAGTAGAGATTAACTGCAAGGTTGGCCCGAACATCCCCAAGGCAGAATGCAGGAGCAGCTCTCTGCCACCTTCTACTGACTCTTCCTTCCATGTTAATGAGTCAGGGACAGAACTGAATAAGGGGGTCATTGTGCTGGCTAGTTTTATGTCAACTTAACACAAGCTATGTCACATCAGTGGAGAGAACCTCAAACAAGAAAATGTCTCCATAAGATCTGGCTGTAGGCAAATCTAGAAGGCATTTTCTTAATTAGTGATTGATGTGGAAGGACTCAGCCCAATGTGAATGGGGACAGTTCCAGGCTGGTGGTCCTAGGTTGTATAAGAAATCAGACTGAGCAAGCCATAGGGAGTAAGTGTCTAAATAGTACCCCTCAATGACCTCTGTATTAGCTCCTGCCTCTAGGTTCCTGTCCTGTTTGAATGCCTGTCCTGACTTGCTTTGAAGATGAACAGAGATACAGAAGTGTAAGCCCAATTGCTTTGGTCATGGTGTTTCATCACAGCAATGGTAACCCTAGGTCCTTATGTTTAATCTTGACTATCAACTTGGCCATATCTGGAGCTAGGCTGCTAGGCACACCTGCAAAGGGATTGTCTTGAGTAGATTATTTATACTGAAAAGATGCTCCCAAAGCATAAACAATACCTTCCAGTAGTAACCGGACAAAGGGAGATCCAAGAAAGAACACTTGCTTTTGCTGATTGGCATTCATTCTCATTGGCCAGCTCATCTATGCCATTGCTGACTTTACTACTGCAGCATTCTTTTGCTGATATGAAAACCCAGCTTCTTTGGGTTTCAAATGTAGACGGAAGACAAGCAATTCTTGAAATCCTCCCAGCCTTCAGTGCCAGTCTGGGGCTGCAGAGACATCTAGCCTTTCAGAGTACACAGCTACTAGATTAGTAAAATCTCTGGTGGAAAGACGGATATTGTAGAACTAACCAACCACTCTATGGGTTCTGTTCTTCTGGGGAACCCCACCTAATATAAGAAAGGAAGGAGGAAGGGAATGAGTCATCATTTGTGTGTGGTTAACACATTAACACGTTATTTCATTTCTTGTAGAAAG
Source organism: Rhabdomys pumilio (assembly GCA_030674055.1). NCBI lineage: Eukaryota > Metazoa > Chordata > Mammalia > Rodentia > Muridae > Rhabdomys > Rhabdomys pumilio. Next base: position 37,800,829 of record JANHMN010000018.1, read on the forward strand.
TCATTCTGAATGGTATAGAGACTGGATCATAAAATATCTTTGAATGAAATCCAAATATATGACATCATACCAGAACCATTGGCCCAGGTCTATCTAGGTCTAAACTCTATATGCTGTTCCATGGGCCAGGCTGCTGCCATGAAACTCTGCTGTGTAGCCTTTGCAAAGAGGCTTTTGCATCTAAGAGCTAAGATGACCTGAGTCTAATGCATGACTCGACTCGATAAATGCTCAACTATACCCACAAGGCAAAGGATGGCACTAATATCACATTTCAAGAAAAAGTTATTTCTCAACAAAAAAGGAAGACAAAGACCCATTTCCACCCTTTTCCACTAAGCAGCTATTGTTTTTTATGGTGCTGGAGATAGAACTTAGGGGCTCCTCTATGTTAGAAAATCACTCTAAACCATGAACTATGGCTCTCACCCTCTTATTTTGAGTCTTGCTAAGTTGCACAGACTAGGCTGGAACTTATTTTGTAGCTGTGGTGTTTGTAATAAAAATGGCCCTCATAGGCCCATAGGAATTGACACTATTAGGAGGTGTGGCCTTGTTGGAGGAGGTGTGTCACTAGGGGGTGGGCTTTGAGGTCTCAGAAGCTCAAGCTGGACCTAGTGTGTTTCTGTCTCTTCTTGTTGCCTGTGGATCCAGATGTAGAACTAAATAACTCTCAACTAGCACACAGCACTATCTACCTACACACTGCCATGCTTCCTGCCACAATAATAATGTTCTAAACCTTTGAACTATGACCTTGCCCTGTTGGGAGCCAACTTTAAGCAGAAAGCGACTAGAAAGCAGCTATCAGCTTTGCAGCCATCTTGAGCCATATACCCTGACATGAGACTTGGTTTCCAACAGCCTACAACAGCTGAAGCACACTCTGATATCCCACATATCTTGTTTTGCTGTTTAGTGCCCACAGCTGCAAGGAGCATGTGGTATCCACGCCTACAAGGCATGTAGTGCACGTGTTATCCATGTGCTATCTATGCCATACATGCCTATAAGGTGCACATGCTGTCCACGCCTGTAAGGCTTACGTCATATCCACACCTGCAAGGCATGTGGTATCCACGCGCCTCCAAGGCACATGGCAAAAGCCTATAAATACCCAGGATTTCCTTGGTGTGTATGTGTGTGTGTGTGTGTGTGTGTGTGTGTGTGTGTGTGTGTGTGTGAATGGGGGTGTAGTAGTAGTAGATGTAGTGGTGTGTGTATGGTGGAGACAGTAAAGAAGACTTTACTACAGATCCTCTGGCTTGTCTCTATTCTTCGCGTCTCTTCCCCTTCTTCCTCCCACTCTCTCTCTTGCTAGACCCTGACCTGCAGAACAGAGTGGTCCTTTACAGTTTGGCCCCTAAGGTGGGGCAGCTCAGGTCTTTTACATTGCCCCAGTGACATGTTTTCTCTGTAAGCATTACCATGGTTGTGTCACCTCTTCACAGCAATGAAACCCTAAGAGGGCAGTCCAGGTAAGCATCAACATTGTGATCTTGCCTCAGCCTCTGTGTATAGCGAGGGTGACAGGCCTATACCACCCACATATGAATCCTAAACACATGTGTTTAGATACTAAACACACCTAGGTGTCCATACATTGAAAATACAGATGAGAAGTATCCTTAGGTCCCAGCAGGGAAGAATTTTTGAAGTTTTAGTTCTGGTCTGTCTGTGCTGAATCACTCAAGAAGAGAGTCCCCATGAGGAAATGTCTACATTGGGTTGGTCTATGACATGTCTTTGGAAAAGTGTCTTAATTAAATTAGTTGATATGGGAACACCCATGACATTGTACATGGGCTTCCTTCCACAGGGGCTCTTGAGCTGTGTCTGAGTGAAAAAAAAGTCAAAAAGAACACACTCCGTCAGGTGAGTGAACATTAATTCATTAACTTCCTTGACTACGGAGATGATGAAGGTAGCTGTTTTCAGTTGTTGCCTTGAATTCCCCATGCTGATGAACCTGTAATTATGCACTAAAATAAACTCCTTTCTCCTCTAAGTGGCTTTTGGTTATTGTATTTTATCACAGCAACAGAACTGTGTCTAGAACATATTTCTGAAGCATGTCTAGAACACCATACATTGACCAACTAGCCAAGCAGTTGCCCAAGGATTCCCCCTTGTATCCTTCTAGTTGCTAAAGAATAAAGTAGGAAATAAAAGTGAAAACAGATTCCCGGTGTCAATCCATTCAAATAGCCACATATTTTCTGGTTAGTTGGAGCCCCCAAATAGAATTTTGACCTTACCAGGGGGGGTTGAAATGTCTCCATTTATTGCAGAGTGAGAACTCCTTTGAGGCTAGGTCATATCTCTCTTGATTGCTTCATTTCCAAACATCAAATTGTCCCAAGAATTTAAGGTTAACAGCTCCCTGCCTCAAAGCTCCCAAGTAGTATTATTATTCAAACCAGTGTCTGCTTCCCTCAAAAGGTGATACTCTTTCCACAGTTGCTGCCCAGCCTCCCGCAGCAACAAAGACTAAACATGAGGAAGAAGGCTTCAAATTCCACTTGTCTGATTAATACTGAGTGCCTATCTGGAGATTTATGTTTGTTTTTCTACTAAATAAATGGTTATAACATTTCCCCAGCCAAGAATACATGGGGCTAATTAATAACAGCTTTCTTTCAAAGTCTACTGTATAGAAAAATTCTGTCCCCTGAGACCAATTCTTCACAAAGTCAAAGGACAGACCATCTCAAGAGTTCCTCACTAAGAGACCCCAGAGACTAGACACGTTGATGTACAATGGCCATATACATGTTAGCTATGATTAGCCCTGGTAAACTGAAAAGGAGAGAGAAGCATAGAATTATAAGTAGAAAGTGGTATGGGTGGGGTAGCAGATGGAAGAAAGGAAAAAAAAAGAAAGAGGGAGGGAGGGCACAGATGATGGGAGGAGACAAACAATGAGAACACATACTATAGGTTAAATATCTCTTCTCCAAAATATTTTGGAATCAGAAATGATAAGGAATTGGGATTTTTTTTCCAGATTTGCAAAATAATTGCATAGATCTTTCTAACCAGTTTCTAGTTAGTTTATCACTAGCCAGAAGCAAGCAAGCAAGCAAACAAATAAACAAACAAACAAACAGCCCACAAAGTACTCCAAATTCTGCAATTCTTTGAGGGCTTGGATAAGAGATTATGTAGTCTGTGTTCTCTGTAATACAACTCTGAGTTCCTGATTCAGTATCCCAGTATTTTAGATGAATCCTCTCATGCGGCATACCTCACACACAATCCACAGCAGAGTTAGATGACCTCATCCGTGCTATCAAACATTTCTTTAATCATGGTGTGGCACTTTGCTTTATTCTAAGTTTTCTTTACACTCTTACATTAGACTGTTAACTTTTGTCACTGTGGTCCAGGTACCTGAATACCCATCATCACTATGGTCTGTGTTCTTGGATGCCCCCATCACTGTGGTCCATGTTCTTAGATGCCTCTCATCACTATGGTTCATGTGCCTGGATGCCCTTCATGACTGCAGTCAATGTATCTTGACTTCCCCATCACTACTCTTGGTTTATACACCTAGATGCCCTTCATCACTGTGGTGCAAGTACCTGAATGACTGTCAGCATCCTCACCTGATTCTTGTGCTGCTTGTACATGGTGAACTATAATCCCTAGAGGTGATGCTGCTGCTGTGTGGAAGTCAGATCTGATTCTTTTGTGACCTGATTCATAATCACATCAAGAGAGACTTTTCCTAGGCTGTATTTCTTCATCTGTATGCAGTTCTCCCAAACGTAGAAACCTGACTAGTCCCACTAGAACAGACATTGATGTTCTTTCTGTATGTTCTACATGGGGCTTGGGCTTTGTGAGAACCCAATGCATGGAGCTCTGCTAACCCAAGACATCACATGATCTTACAGCAACTGAGCAGTGGTGTTTTGACTATCACTTTCTCTACAGACATGGTTGACAAGCTTAAGTATTGCTGTTTTCATTTAGATATTAAAATGCTTTTTTTTTTATGGAAAAAAAAAGTGGCTACCTAAAACAGCTTTTTCTCTCAAAGTTTTCCCTTGCCCTATGAAGCCTCTAGCTGGTCCAGCTAAATCCAACAATGCTTCCACATGTCTTAAATACCTTAAACATCACCACTTTCTATAGAAACATTTTAGAAATGTTTCTTTTCATGACAGCCACCTCTGAGAATTTCCAGCTCACCTCCTCTTTCCTCGTCTCACATCTGTGTGCTTCCTCTAGCTGTAAAATAACTTCACAGCCTCTAACATCTATTAAGTACCTGCCATAGTCTGACTCTTTATGAGAACGATTTCATATAATCCCTAAATAAACCTACAGGGCAGGCTTTTTGGTCCATAAATGGTGTTTTACAAAAGAAGAAAGAGCCAGGGGCTCAGAGTGGTTGAATAGCTTCCTCCAGTTCAGTATCTGAACCCCTCTCAGCTATTGCCTCACCGTGGGTCCTCGTCATCTTTCCCGTTTTGTGTAACGCAAGGGAATTAAAAACAAATTCCCTGTTACAAATATGAGATTTATTCTTACCTGTTTTGAATCATTTTAGCTTGCTAGCCACTTTTCATTTTTAAGATGTTGCTTTTAATGCGTTTACCCATTCCTGACAAAATTATGATAGTACCCAGACTCTTCTACCAATAATACCCTGATGGACTCCCACTACAATGGGGGGTTTTGTCCCACACGCAGGGACTATGAGGTCACCTCCTCCATGATGCATTCATAAAATTATTCACCCGTGCAGTTCAGCTCTCGGCCTCATAGAATCCACTCATATCCATGCCTTTATATTCCCTTGGTATAAAATAATACATAGATTTAATGGAGACAGGCTCTGCCACCGTGGGATGGCCAGACTGTGGTTTCTAGGAGTGGAATGATTCAGGACAGCTAACAGAAACCCAAGCACATTACCATTTCTGGCTTGTGACAATAAGCGTTGAGTCTTCAAAGGCTGAGCAAGTTTCCAGTGATTTCCAACAATCGCAGTTGTCATTTGAAAATGACGGTCCTTTTCAAACGCCAAGTGGAGTGAAGAAAAAGTGTATGCTATTGCTGAGTCCACAGGAATATGACTTGCAACAGCCTATGTTACTCTCTTGTCTGCGAATTTTCTGCCCTGATTAATTACAAAGACTGCCAGAGCGTGTTGATGTTAGTTAAAGACATGTGTTCTTTCCAGCCTGTCGTTATACCCGAATTAAGGATCTCTGTGTTGAAGGGAGGTCAGGAGAGTTCAGATCTGTTTTCCACTGATAAATCTTGCTGTCCTGTAAGGATTAAAGGAACTCAAGACTTTCATATGTAAAACTAATACCCAATCGCCTATGTGTGTCTGTCCCCATGATCAAAGGGCTCTTGGCCAAGTGAGAATGGCTGAAAGAGATAATAAGTAATTTGTTCTCTACAACATTATAATTATCTAAACCTCTACAAAGTCCTGGAAGTAAATTCTCTAATCAGAGTTAATTAGCATCCTTGTTGCTTTGAGTTTGCCTGACTAGGTCTCTTAAAGGCACACGAACATGAAAACGACAGGGTTCTCTGGAGCCAACTTCCTAAGCTCCTTCCAAGTTAGGTGGCAAATCTTTACCCAGTTAGCTTCAGCACATTTACTTCAATTTGCTAAAATTATTTGGGAAAAAAAAGTATATCCGGTAACTTTTTCGTCGTCTTATTTGCAGGTTCCCAGTTGATTTTTCAAGGGTTTGCTACCCTCAAATTCAAAATAGGAAGAATTAAATGAATTGGTAAATGGAAAAGGTGAGCTAATTTACCTTCAATTATTTTAAGAGGATACAACAGAGACGAAACTTGGGGTGAGAGTCTTGGTACTAAGTCGCAATTGCTTATCATTCCAAATTTAATGTCATTTGCCTTTGTGTAAGCTGGAGAGTGATGGTGATCACTCTCATATAGTTTTTTGTTTTGTTTAATGCTGAATATTGAAATGAGGCAAGAGCTACACAGGTAAGAGCTCTTGCTTTGCAAGCGTGAGGACCTGGGTTCAAATCCCCAATCTGTAAACTCAGTGTTGGAGGTAGAGACAGAATAGCCTAGTTGAAATGATGCAGTGAGAGACCCTGTCTCAAGAGAAGGTAGACAGAACAATAGAGGAAGACCTCCCTCAGTGTCTCTGAAATGCTCAAGTGCATACACTATACACGTACCCAAGCTAATCATCATGAAGGAAATCAACCAAATGAATTGGCAATGACTTTACCTACCCAGGACATACTAGAAGAGCATAGAGTACTTCCTGGGGGTCCTCAGGTGACATACCAGATGCATTTTTATAATACTGAGGACTGGCATAGACCCTCCTAGCCTAACTTACTTGAACACTCATATGTAGACCCCTGGAACTGAATTTCTATATCCAGATTCAGGTTTTCCTTCTCTCATTTGGAAGAAGGGTTCTACTGTGTAGTCCACCAGACTTGAAATGTACTAAAACATCCAGGCTGCCCTCAAAGTCACAATCCTCCTGCCTCATCCTCCTGAACAATGGGATTATAGGAGAACCTGCCTAAACCTGGTTTTACCAGTTTTCTCCTAAGTTTCAACATTGTCTTGTGAGTTCTGTCTTTATCAAGTCTTAGACATGAAGGTTACCATGTTTGTTTCTGAGCCACAGCAGCAAAAGCATAGGATTCATTTTGTCACATAAACAGTTTCTTCGTGGCCTTGTGAGAAGTGCTGACACAAATAGAGCAGTGCTTTGTCATTATGCCTTCGACTTTGATGGCCTAACTTTGTATTTCTAGACAAGAGACCACCAGGAAAATGCCTTAGCGTTTGTGTAGCTTTCATATGCAGTCTATTAGCCACCTGTGAAACAGAATATGAGCTGGGCATATCAGAGATGTGCACATTATCCCTGGGCTATAGGAAAGGAAAACTAATACCCAATCACCTATGTGTGTCTATCCCCATGATCAAAGGGCTCTTGGCCAAGTGAGAATGGCTGAAAGAGATAATAAGGAAATATAGGAAAGGAAAGTCCCTAAGAGAACTGGTCTCCTTCTTACAATTAAAATGTGTAAAGGCATGGAGTACTACTTCCCACTTGTGCCACACATGTATCCTAGTTGGTCACTGTGATGAAAACCACAATGAATTAGCAACAATTTCACCCACCAAGGATGGACAGCCCACAGAATGCTTACAGGGAACTCTCAGGAGATAGCACAGATGCACTTTCCAATTCTGAACTGCATTGCCATCTCACCTTGGCAAATGCCAGAAAATGAGAATTCATTCATGGACTCTAAATAGGAAAGCTCAGCTTGCTAGCAATTCCGACAAATGTGGTTCTTAATAACATCTCTGCTAATTTAAAACAGCAAGAAAACAAGGGATTAAAGCAGTGATCCTCAGTCAAGGGTGATTCTGGAATTATGGGCATACGTGGGACTGTCTAAGCTCATCTTGGTTATTATACTTCAGAGATGGATGCTACTGTCATCTGATTGGTAGAGGCTAGGGATGGTGGAGAACATGATATATGGTCCAGACAGTTCTTTCCAACAAAAATCATCTCTTCCATAATGTCGATGGTATGAAGTTCAGAAAAATACAGTCTAGAAAAGTTACTCCTGGGATAATGTGTGTGTGTGTGTGTGTGTGTGTGTGTGTGTGTGTGAGAGAGAGAGAGAGAGAGAGAGAGAGAGAGAGAGAGAGAGAGAGAGAGAAGAGAATATAAGCTGCTATTCTCAGGTCTATTATGCCTGCTGCAAAATGGTAGAGAAATGTTTTCTAATAGAATGTTAAGGTATATTTCATATTTTACAAGGGCAATGACTAGGGAAAAAAAACCCACAGCATTTAAAGATCCTTTTTTCCCTCTACTATTTTGTATTCTCAGACTCTGAACACACAGGAAACCCATGTGTGGACAATTTGCCTCATGATGTCATGAAGAATATAGGGAAATAAACATAGCTTAATAGATGACAAGAAACACCAAAAGGGACTATCCTCTACATATATAGTAGATACAGTAGAGTTTCCAGTTATAAGATCAAAGTGCACTTTGGGGACTTTTTCTTGTTACTATTGTATGAAAAGAAAATGCTCCCAAAGACTCTTTATGTTTGGACACTCTCTTTAAAACAGTGAAAGAGTTATCAAAATATTTAAGATATTATCACCTTGGTAAACTAATTTATGATATAACTAATTGTATAATTGTATAATGTAAACTAATGGTAATATAACTATGATACAAATAATTTGCATGCCTTGAAACTCAGAGCTAGATGAACTCTAAGCTGATGAACACTGTCGATCTGTGCCTGCTTCTTTCTCCAGCACTCCCTTTTCTCCAGCACGCAACATTCAGACACATGGTAGGTAGGATGAGCATTCTGTTTTCACCACCAAACAGTAAATCCACCATCTGAGAGAAGACTGTAAATTTTTCATTCAGAAAAAATTTTTCTAGCTTGCCTTGCTGGGGGAATCCAAGCAGTAGAAAACATGACTTATAACTTCTGAAGGCTGAGCTGAGCTCACACATTGTCCCACAAGAGAGGAATAGTAACCGAGTGTACACAACCTCGAGCAATGCTTTAAACACACTTCTACGAGTGTTGAAGAGGAGCCAGGGCTGGCAAACAGATTCCAACATTTTCTTTTTGTTTTCCTAATCAAAGACACCTATAGACAACCTAATTTACGTGCATCAAAAATTAAAAAAACAGTTTGACACATGGAGATAGTCTCAATCACAGTGTGGAAGGTATCGGGTGTTGCCTCTGTCTTCTGTCTTCCACACATGGTTCTTGGAAATAACTCATCTTTATATATGAAGGATCAAATGAGTCATATACAAATCATTTGAGAGGTGATCAGCCAAGGTTTTTACCATAGGCTGTCTAGACAATTAACAAAATGCCCAACAAAAGGAATACGGAACAGAGATGAACAGAGATGAACCAACTTGTAGAGGCACGTGACTGTCACCTCAGCACTCTGGAGGCTAAGGCAGGAGGATCACAAGTACAAGGTCAACTTGGATGAAAACTGGATGGGAAAAGGAGAGGAAGAGAGACAGAAACACAGAAAATAGGGAAAGAAGATGAAGAGAGAGGGGGGAGAATGAGAAAGAGGGAGTAAAGGGGCAGAGGAAGAGGGGAGGAGCTTTGAATGAGAATATTTGAATATTTGGTTTCCTGTTGTTTAGGAAGGATTAGAAGGTGTGGCCTTGCTGGAAGAGGAGAGTCACTGGGGCCAGCCTTTCAGATTTAAAAAGCTCATACCAGTCCCAGGCTTACTTTCTGCCATGTGCTTATGGATTAGATGAAAACTCTCAGCAAATGTTCCAGCACCCGCTGCCAGGCTTTCCACTAAGATGGCAATGATCTAACCCTTTGAAATGGCAAGAAGCCCCAGTTAAAGGCTTTCTTTTATAATCTGCTTTGGTCAAGGTATTTCTTCAGGGCAACAGAAAAGTAAAGGAGGAGGGGCTGGAGAGAGATGTCTCAGCGGTTTAAAGCACTGGCTGCTCTACCAGAGGTTCTGAGTTCAATTTCCAGCAACCACATGGTGGCTCACGATCATCTAGAATGGATCTGATGCCCTCTTCTGTTATGCAGGCATACATGCGAATACAACACTCATATGAGTGAATAAATGAATCAAAAAGAAAAGAACACAGAGGAGGAGGAAGAGAGGAAGGGAAATGGAGGAAGGGAGGGAGGAAAGGAAGGAAGGAAGGAAGGAAGGAAGGAAGGAAGGAAGGAAGGAAGGAAGGACACAGATTATGAGAAAGACATCAGATTATGAGTCATTGGTCACCACTAATGAGGAGAAGAGTTACAGAATTTCTGCAACATGAAGGTATTAATACTTGTTTCAGAGGAGGGCTATAGAAGTTAAGTTAAGGAAGTTATACTCTGTGAAAGGGGCTGGAATGTGGATATGCGCTATCAAGATTTATGAATCAATGCGTCTTAGTCTACTAAAGCTACTATAACAAAATGACCTAATCTAGACAGTTTATAAGTAAGAGAAATGTATTCCCCGTAGTTCAGGAGGCTAGGAAGTCCTAAAATAACTGATATGGTATACAGAAAGAACCATTTTCTGATGCATAGGTGGAACCTTCTTCTGTGTCCTCACATGAAGAAGTAAGGCAGCTCACTGAGGCCACTTTAGTCAGAAGAATAATCGCACCTACATGGTGTTTGCTTCATGGTCCATCACTTCCACAAAGGCCTCATCTCTTAACATCATACTGAGGACTAGAACCTTAACATGGGGATTTTGAGAGGACACAAACATACAGACCAGAACCACGTTAGATCCAAGAGAGGTACTTGTTCCCTGTAGTCCCAGAGCAGATATTCAGGATTGACAGAGGTGAAAAATAGGGAGTTTGATTTGCACTGGGGGATGTAAGCTATAATTGAGGATCTAGACTTAGAAATCTCATCTTGTGTGGCCTTGGGTACGAATGTCAATATCTTCAGTTTCCTTCTAGAGACAGAATAGAAATCGAGATATCTGCCCTTTTTCTCAGTCAGTAAATAATTTATACAAAGTAACATGTTTAGACTAGGTCTGATCGATGAGAAAGGACTCAGGGCAGGAGATCTGGCTCAGTGGGTAGGAGTACTGGCTGCTCTTGCAACCTACCTGGGTTTAGTTCTCAGAACCCACATAATGTGGCTCTGAACCACACAGAACTCCAGTACCAGAAGATCTAACATCCTCTTCCTGCTTCCGCAGGCTCCAGCACACGCTACCACACCATGGTGCACATAAACTCACACAAGCACACACATGTTCATATAAATAAAATAAATGACTTTTCCCCCTAAGGGATTCAGATGTCACTTGTTTGCATGTGTGTGTGTGTGTGTGTGTGTGTGTGTGTGTGTGTGTGTGTGTGT
>JANHMN010000018.1:37811751-37832238 GCA_030674055.1 Rhabdomys pumilio
TGTGTGTGTGTGTGTGTGTGTGTGTGTGTGTGTGTGTGTGTGTGTGTTTCTTAGTACTGTAAGTATTACTACCCAGGAATAGCTAATACACCTTTCCTAAGATGTTTGGGAAAAACTGAGCTTTCATGATTGGTCATTTTTTAACTGCAACTTAGTAAGTTGTCATTTAAGACCATGGCTTGGTGAGTAGTCTGCTGAGACCCAAAGCCTCTCTTCACACTCAGTGTCCCTGACAGCCACCTCTTTTCTGAGGAAAGACCCTCAGAAAGCCCTCAACTTGGTACTACCAGCACTGCTAAGTCCTCTAATAGCACTTATGTCTCTGGTCTATTTCCTAGCAGGTAGGCCTTTCAGCCTCCCACCTTCAGCATCCCACCCTCAGTGTCTCACCTCAGCATCCCACCCTCATCATCCCACGTCTGGCATCCTACCCTCAGCATTCCACCTTCAGCATCCAGAAACTCCTGGAGTCTCAATAACATCTTCACAGAGTTTCTGAGATGGTGCCTCCCAATAAAGTACAAGACAAATTGGAATCTGGGGGTGGGGAGTATCTCGTGTTCTGCTTGCATTCTTTTAACTGTTCCACCATGATTTACAGCTCTGTGGAGGGGCAGGGTTATAACTCATAAGTGAGGGGGCTGTGTGCGTATGACACAGAGAAGGAAATGAGAAGCAAGCTCATCCCAGCTGCCCACACAGGGGACATGGAGCTGTTTTATTTTTCAGAAGCAGAAGCTAAGAAAAGTCACAAGAATGGAACAGAAGAGCAAAACGCTTAGCAGGTGTCTGAGTCTACACATCAGCAGATGTGGGAAAGCAATCACAGAAGTACATGGCCAGTTTTCCCTATCAGCTCTAAAAGTATTTGGAAGACCATGTCAAGACTTCACACAAAATTCAGATTGTGCATCTGTGAAACTAATTCAGATGAATGAAAATAAAATCTAGAAGATATTTTTGGTGACTCTCTGCTACACCCATACCCTCAGGTTTCACGTCCGTGTTTATTTTAAAAGCTTGAATCTCCCACATGGAAGCATTGGAGGATTAGACTGAGGTTTCGATTCATATAAGGAACATTTTTGTTGAATAGTTTTTCTTTAAGTACTGTTCTAAATGTTGTTGTGTATCCTTTAGCATTCTCTCTATAAATGTAATTCAATTTTAGCAAGAAAATTTAAGGATATAACATCTTAGCTATACTGTCTCTATTTTAAATTGTTTTATTGTATGTGTATGAGTGTTTTGCCTGACTGTGTACCTGCGTACCTGGTGTCCAATGATCAGAAGCTGCCATGTAAGTGCGTGGATTTGAACCTGGGTCTTCTAGAAGGTCAGCTAGTACTCTTAACCTCTGAATCAACTCTCCAGCACCAAAAGAATGGTGCTTTTTACCTCAAGGAGGAAAGACAGGCATGACAGTGAAGGTCCTCAGCATTCTTGTTGGAGCTTGTTTGTCTAGGCTTCACTTTCTACCCCAACACAGCTCTACCTAAAGGGAAACCAGCTGACAGACAACCCACCTAAGTGTAGAACTCCACAAAGAGGAACTGGATAGCTTCACGGTTCATTTAGTCATACAAGTAAAACTGGGGAAACAATTTTAATGATCCAGAAAACCTGTGCTGTAGATTGTGGGAAAGGACGGTCATGTGAGGGACCCATAGGATGCATGACAAGGCTCATACCCTCTGCAGGTGGAGCTTGGATCACCCAAAGACAGTGCTAGCTGCTTTCATCCCTTTAACATAGATCCTGTACGAGATGGAAGGTAGGCTCTGAATGTGAAATAAACAACTGCTCTGTACACTCTTCCACTGCTGTATTTTATATTATATTATATTATATCATATCATATCATATCATATCATATCATATCATATTTATTATATTATGTTACCAAGCCAGCTAATACAAGGTTGACTAGTGATGGAAAAAAAGAGACTACCAAATCTGTTCTTCAAGGAATCATGCAAATACAATCAATTCTTTCAGCAAACCAGTTAGTTTAGGGCAAGTACCAGAAACACAGAAGTTTCTGACTCTTTCCACTCTTTCCAGAGCATCCTGCTATTCCTATATACAAGGAGGTCTGCAGACGGCTTTCAGTTGAGGATGAGAGCAGGCAGGAACTGAGGGAAAAGATAGAGTACTTTAGATTTCACGCCACCGGGACTATGGTGGTTAATGTTGGTTGTTGATTTGACCGGATTTGGGAACAATTAAGAGTTATACCTATGTGTGGGTATGTGAGGGTGCTCCAAGAAGGACTAACTGAAGGGAGAAAACCCTCTCATACAGTAGATGCCACCTTCCACCACGGTCCCAGATATGCAGAGGTTCATGGGAAAAGCCAGGCTGCTTTTGCCTGCCTGCCTTCACTCCTTGCTGTGTGTGCATCTACTTTATTGCTGCTGCTGCTGCTGTTGCTATCCTTCACTAACTTCAGAACCCAGCTTCTTTAAATGCCTACCATGGGCTAAAGGTGAACAACTCTCCAGGAATCCTCCAAGTCTTCAGCACCAGACTCAGAAAGCCGAGGCATCTAGTATAATAGACTAAATTCTCAGCCTCTCAACTATGAAGATGGCCGCTGTTGGACTATCCAGGCCATATCATATAAACCAATCTAATAAATACCCTTTGTAACATGTATTTATTCTATCTGCTATCTATGTATTCTATCTGCTCTGTTCCTATAGAGAACCCTGACTAACACAAAAACAACATGCTTGACTCAACCAGTGTAAGGAGGAAGGTTTGTTTTCCTTCCCAGTCTTGTTTGGGCCAGTTCATTATGGAAAAGAGGATACAACACAAAACATTTTATATCAAGATAAGCCAGGAAGTGCTTGCTGACCAGAGCTTGATATACCTGTCTCCTGAGAGGCTCTGCCAGAGCCTGACAAATACAGAGGCGGATGCTCACAGGTAACCATTGGACTGAGCATGGGGAGTTAGAGAAAGGACTGAAGGAGCTGAAGGGGTTTGTAACCCCAATATCAATATCAATATCAACCAACCAGACCCCCAAAGCTCCCAGGAACTAAATCACCAACTGAAGAGTACACATGGCTCCAGCCTACATAGGTAGCAGAGGATGGCCTTGTTGGGTTTCAATGGGAGGAGAGGCCCTTGGTCCTGTGAAGGCTTGATGCCCCAGTGTAGGGGAATGCCAGGGTGGGGAGGTGGGAGTGGGTGGCTGGGTGAGGGAACACCCTCATAGGACCAGGAGGATGAAAATGGGATAGGGGGTTTCTGGAGGAGAAACTGGGAAATGTAAATAAAGAAAACATCTAATAAGAAAACAAAAAATAAAGGCCAAGAAACAGAGAGACAGAAACAGGACCAATCAAGACCACAATATCCCTTTAAGGGTAAATCCCCCAAGAATGATTTTCTCCGGCTATATCTTATCTCTTTTTACCACCTTCTTAAGATGTGGCTATATAAGGAATTTCTCAAGGGATTCATCCAATTGATCTGGTCAGAGCCTTCAGGATCCAATGACATCTTCAACCTGTCAACTGGAAAGTCACATTCCCAATACCTAGGCCTGTGGAGAACCACATTACATATGCACACCATAAACTAAACCCAATCTAATTATCACCAGCGTCAGATGACAGGAGCCATAGCTATCTTTTCTTCGATGACTAGCCTCAGGACAACAAAATAAAAAATAAATAAATAAAATACCATGTTTTAAGCCTCCACTTCGTTGTCTTTTATGAGCTTTACTTAACATGGTCTGGTCTAGTCAGCAGGTACCTGCAGAGTGTGCTAGTGGTCACAGCTTCCCGTGCAAACGGTTTCAAGAGTGCATCGCCCTTTCCACCTTTAGGACAAGTGTGTAAGTCCGGTATTAGTCAGCAGGATGGATCTGGATTACCAGGGGTCAGAGAAGTGAAGAAATTTAATCAAGAGAAGAAAGCAGAGGTCCACACTCACTATACTTTGGAACTCTGTGGTCTTCCCATGCCAGAAAGGATTAACTGGGGAGAAGTCTCTCCCTCCCAGTGGGCATCAGCTTTCACTAGCGGCCCAGATAAAGACGTCTAAGGGGGGAACGTCATATTGCTTTGCCAGCCTTTGCTCTCTGATATAAGTGCATCTTCCCTGTTGCTACCTCTGCAGCCACCATCCCTATTGTTCTTTAGTTAAATGAGCATTAAGAATCATGAATCACACCACCAACACCCGTCTCGGTGCACTCACTCAGTCCTACTATGACAGGCATGCCTGAAGCCTGTCATTCTTCTGTATGAACAATGGGATGCATGAATAGAAATGTTCAAAAGCCGGTATGGGGCGGAATCATTTCAAGCTAAGCAAAGTGCCTTGGAAGGATGCCGGGGGTGGGGGGGAGTTTTTGTACAAACATGAGGACTTGAGTTTTGTGCCAACACCCACATAAAAGACAGTGTGGTAGCATGTGTCTGTAATCCCAGGGCTCCTACAGTAAGATGGGAAGTGGAGACAATGCGATCCTCAGAAGCTTTAAAGTCTGCTATCCCTGTGCACACAGAAGTACACGAGAGGGGAGAGAGAGAGAGAGAGGAGAGAAAGAGAGAGGGGGGATACTCTTTCTTAGCAAGACAGAAGGTAAGAATTGTCCTCTGACCTCTGCATGCATGCCATGGTACCTGCACATCTACATTCACACACATATACATACATACACATACATACACACCTAAACATGTATGCACTCATACATGCACATGTACACATACATGTAAGCACTCATGCACATACACACAAATCACGGTTGTAACTAAAATTTAAATTTCAATCTGTCTCTTGATAGTGGACAAATGAGTGACCATCTCCTGCCCTGGCTCCTTGCCTGTGAAATGGAGCAAACATGATGACTTCTCCCTAATATTATTTTGATAATGTGTTCAGACACAGGTAGTTTGCACACATCACAAGCAGCTAGCACCAACACAATCAGAAGCAATGGCGGCAGCAGCAATAGCAGAATTCGCAGCAAAAGTAGTCGGCATGATGATAGTGACATCGGTGGTAGCAGACTACTACTGGGAGGAGCAGTTTTACAGCATTGTAGTGACAGTACAATTGTAGTGACTAGTAACAATTGTCAGCGTCCAGGGTTAGTGCTGTAGCATCAGTGGAACTACCCGTAAACAATAGAAATGTATGTATTTTTTCACAGCTTCAGAGGCTGGAAGTGTAAGGTCAGGCAACCGCAACCGGTGTGGTTGGGTTCCCGCGAGCACTTCCGGGCTGTAGACAGCTGAATTCTCATTGTGGACTTATGTGGTAGAAGGGATAAATGAGCATCATTGGGTCAATGGACCTCTTCTCTATGGGCACTGGGTGCTTAGCCTTAATTGTCAATGCAAGTCAGTTCAAGTGGATAACAGAACAGGAGATAAACAATCCAAGATGAACTTAGCTCTATCTTGCTCTTTCACTTCCTCCAGTGTGGGGGAACCGGCGGAGGGATGCAGGGACGTCCTCCATGATAGCCGCAATATGATAGGCCCCAGTAGACATTAGAAAGTCTTGGATTTTAAATTTTTTATTGACATGACGGATGATAATTAAATCTGGATGTACACTCCTTCCCCACCAAAACTCAGGGCAGATCTGAGTCAAATAGGGAGGGGGAAGAGGGAGGGTCTGGGAAAAGAAATAGGTAATTGGCTATGCCCTCTGGCCTTTAGGTAATTCATTAATATGGAAATCTCTTCTAGGGCTGAGGCCGGTAGTCACGCCCTCTACCTGTGCTGGTGACACCTCTTTGGAAGGAGCTGTATAGCCTACGGTGACTGAATGGCTCAGATCAAATGGAGGTCTTAGACTTTGTGTCAGGAGTCTGGAATCTAGGGGTGTGGTGAATTATTTGCTGTCCCTACACAGGCAATGGACACCTGTTGGGTCTCCGACTATCTCTAAGCCAGTGTTCTACCAGAGACCAAATCATCCTTTCACAGTCTACACTAGTGGGCTTCTTGTTAAGCATGACGTGAACAGCCTCCTCTTTCACATGCTTCCACCACCATGGAATCCTGCCCTGCTGTGTATCCAGAGTCAGCAGAGCCAAGGCTCACAGAAACCTGAAATTACAGGACAAAATCAACCCTTTCTCTTTTAAATACTGTATACCAGATGTTTTGTATTCCAATGAAAAGATAACCAACTTAAACATTAACACCATTTGTGAAGGCCCAGCCTCATGACCTATTCACCTTCTACTACACAAAACCCATTTCCTTAACACCAGCATGTTGGTGATTAGGCTTCAGCACTAAACTTTCACACTCAAGCACACAACTGTATCCATCTTGGTTTTGTGCCAAGCGTTCATACAGTTGGTACCCAACTTTATGTCCTGGCTTCTTCAGTGATCACAAGTATCAGCCTAAGGGCCTTCCTTGGCTACTGAAACCCTTTTCCTGCTTACCCCACAAAGCAGAGGGTCAGAGAGCAAGAAAATGAGTTCTCTCAGAAATGTTTCCAGCCAATGCCAAGTGAGTATGGTAAGGAAACACCCCAGCTGTTCTATCCCAGGGGAGTCCTTCAGAGCAGTTTGTTCTTCATGGCTTCAAGAGTTCCTCACTGACATGAAGATGCGATGGCCCCAGGAGTTACTTGCCTACTAATGTGTCTTCATCAGTTTACCCTTCCTGTCTCCCCTGACCACATTCCCACTACTTTTTGTCTCAGTTCAGCTGTTTCTTTGGTTGGTTTAAGTTTGGGATTTTTGTTTATTTTGTCTTGTTATTTTGTTTTTGTGTGTGTGTGTGTGTGTGTGTGTGTGTGTGTGTGTGTGTTATTGTTGTTGTTGTTGTTGTTACTTTTCCTCTCATGTTCTTATCTGGGATCTACTTCTCAGGGAGCTTAAACCCAAATGTGAATCAGAAGAAAGTTGGTAGGAGTGAGAATTCTGCTCATAAATCCCAGCATCCAACTTCAGGACCACAGCCAGTTTTCTAAACCCTTCTTTATCTTCTTTTATTTTTTTTCCTTCTATGTCTTCATTTCTTTGTAAATTCTGTATCTCCTTTTTCTTCTAAATCTCCTTCTTTTTCTTTCTTCTGTATTTTATTAATTAGCCAAAATCATACCGAAGAAGTTGGGGTGTACTGTTAAATATACCATCCTTGTGACACTCAAACTTTAGAGTGTGCTTGGGTTTTTATAGTATCTCAAAATGAACTCTTGCCCAGCATTCATAAGACCCTGGTTCAGTCTCTAGTACTGCCCATCCTTCAATCTCAAGCACTATAAACTACAGAGCCAGTTAATATATATAGTTACTGTATCCTAGCAAAAATACATGGAATAATATTACACTATATTATGGTTTGGAAGAATCTTTCTCTTCATTTTTACAACTATTTGTGTTTTTTTTTTCAGGTGAAGGGGCATGGAGGTCAGAGGACAACCTGTGGGATTCTGTTCTCTCCTTTTATCATGTGCGTCCTGCCTCTCACACTCAGACAGTTGGGCTTGGCAGAAAGCACCTTAACTCACTGAGACACCTCACAGGCCCTGAAGGGAGCATTCAGTGAGGTTGAGAGACAAAAAGGCAGATCATGACAATCGGGGGGACTATCTTGGCTATATTGGTCATGTCTCAATGTTGGTACAGAAAACCCAGCCTTCATGACCACACTGTAATATTTTCATGTCAAACAATATCACAGAGCATCAATATTGGCAGAAGTGATAATGAAAACATGAACAGAAAATAAAGCAACAGAAGATAACTTCATGCCCTGATCCTCACTGATAAACAATTCAAAAGTACAAAATCCAAACCTAGTAATCACTCATTAAAAAAGGCCAAACAACATTCTGCCACTTCACCTTGTTTGTCCCCCTCAGCCCTAGCACTGCATTGTTCTATACGCTTTCCAGATGAGGAGCATCAAGATAACTTATCACAGAATTCCCGTGAATCCTAAGCATATCAAACGAGCATGAAAACAACTACTTCTAATTCTTCCCTCAAAATCACCCCGGAAACTAACAATAAGTCCTTCCAAATACAGTGTGACAGTTAGCTTTAGTTGTCAATTCAATTCAACCTAGAATCGCATGTAAGGAGAGTCTCAGTGAGGGATTGTCTGTATGGGCCTGTCTTGTGAGTGTGTCTGTGGGTGATTGTGCTTATTAAGTTAATTGATGGGAAAATACACTGCCTACTCTGGGTAGTTCCATTCCCTAGACAGAGGATTCTTTATAAGAAGGGAGAAATCAAGCTGGGCACAAGCAAGGAAGCAAATGAAGATGTATGTGTTCATTTCTCTCTACTCTTGAATGCAAACATGACGTAACTATCTGCATTCAGTTCTTGCCTTGATTTCCCTACAGTGATAGACCATAATCTGGAATTGTAAGATGAAATATGTCTATTTCTCCCATAAATTGGACTTTTGTCAGGGTATTTTATCACAGCAACAGAAACGAAATAAGGATACCTTCGTACCAAAAGAATTACTTTTTGGATGTTGTGACAGTTATTTTCAGTTGTCAGCTTGATGAGATTTACAACCACAGGAGAGATGCCTCCATGCCTGTTGGATGTTATCCTGATTCGGTTAACTGAGGTGGGAATACTTGCCTACAGTGGCTTGCATCAGATCCTGGGTTAGAATCCTCTATTTTAAAACAAGAGAAAGTAATCTGAGTCCCAGCCTCCATTGCTCTCTTTCTCCTGACTACAGATGTAATGTGACAAACTGCTTCAAGCTTGTCCTGCTTTGACGTCCTTACCATGCTAGACTGCACCTTCAAACTGTAAGCAAAAATAAATACTTCCTTCCTTATTCTGTATCTGTCCGGATATTTTATTGTACTAAGTAAAGTAACTAAGACTATCCAGTCTCCCTCATAAGCACCTTAGAAAACTGAACTTTGTACATGACTGGTAGGTTTCTGGTAGCCTTGGAAGGTTAGTGAGAATAGGTATTTGGTAATGATTTTCTGAGTTAGACTACGGGAACTTGGTTTTCTCTGCATAATCTGGTATGAACACTTATAAAAGATAAATGGGAAAGCAACTTGTTAAATGCAAAGAGACAATACCAACATACATATTCAAAGCTCTAATTTACTAAGTTCATACCCAAAGCGAAGTGCACACAACTTTGGAGTGCAATTACACTTATTAACGAGACATGAGGAGGAGATATGCTAATTCTGATTGTCAACATGGTTGTATTGAGAACTACCAGGAGATTCGTAAAGCAGACTGCTGGATGTTTCAGTCAAGATGTTTCCAGGGAGGATTACCTAAGTGGGAGAGGTGAACCGCTATGGTGTTCTGTCTGATCAAAGGCCCCTAGGAATGGAGCCACCCATGGACTGACACCTCTAAAACAATGATCTTAAATAAAACTTTCCTCCTTTTAAATGATTCTCTCAGATGTTAATCACAGCAGCAACAACAAAAACTAACACAGGGGACCTCAGGGAAGAACAAATAGCAAGGAGAGGAGAAGAGAGGAGGGTGGTTATTGAAGATTGTGAATTACTCTGAAAAAAGGATAGAGAGATCAGAGATAAGACCAGCAAGAGGGAAAGAGAGGAGGGGAAGAGAAAGCCAGTACCTGAACAGGTTATAATGATACCAGAGTACACCTTGTAGAGAAAAAACTCAATCCTACCCAACTTTTTGGAGTTTGGTGTAGAGTGTATTGTCAGCCACCAGAATGACCAATAGGAGGACAAGCTCCTTCACATTCACCCCTCCTTTGAATGACCTAACCACTGGGACATCAGTTTCTACAAACCCACATACATCTCGCCATTGCCTAACGAATGGTGTGCACACCTGCAGAAAATGCAAAAAAGGTGAAACTCACTTTGTGTGTGTTTAAGATGATGCTCTCTCTGTGTCAAAGACATTTACTTTCACAGAAGTAGTTGCCAAGAGTTTAGTGCTAAGGCCAAGATGCAAAGAAGCAGGAGCATCTGCTGTATGTGGTAATTATATATATTCAGCCCTAACATCTGATGGGGTACCAGAGGAGGAGAGTGTCTGTTGGCATTCCAAAACCTTATGGAGTCTTGGAACTTGTAAATATCAGATCTCATGATGAAATGGAAAAGAGATGGATAGGTGCTGGAGATGTCACTCAGTTAGTGGAGTGATGGTTGAACATGCATGAAGTCCTGGGTTTGGACCCCAGTACCCTGCAGAGTGAATGTGGCACTGTGCACCTGGAGTCCCAAAAATATGGAAGGTAGAAGCAAGAGAGTCAGAAACTCAAAACCACCACAGCTATGCTTCAAGTATGGGCAGCATGACACTGCTTCAAAAATTAAACCGAAAGGTGAATGGAAAGTGGAAGGATGGACACATGACGGAAAGTGACATTAATTTGAAAGCTATATTCAGACACCATCTGTCCAATAAAGCAAAAATTACATTGTAGCACTTCTCAGTACAATAGCTAACCACCCATAAAAGGAAAGTTCACCTTACCACAAATCCCACCCCAAAGCACCGAACTCTAAATCCATATTCAATATCAACCACTAGATATATCAAGAACCTGTATAAAATTCAGAGAAGAGAAACAGTGTAAGAATTTACCTCAGTGGAAGTAGAGCTAATGCGGGGAAATGGGAAACAACATAGAAAGCAAATTCTTACTAGTATTTTGGAAACGTTTGATCATCTGTAAAAGTTACATACACACAAAGATTATGGAGTAAGGAAATCTTTGAGACTATCTAGAAACATGAATTTAAAATGACAAATAAAGGGTCAGCCAGATGCTGAGAAGGTAAAAGTGCCTGCTACCAAGTCTGATGACCTGAATTTAATCTCAAGGACCCACAGGGTGGAATGAGAGAACCAATTGTTCACTAGCTTCCTCATGTGAGCACATGCATGCTGCTGTGTGCTCACACATCCACACATACTAAATAAGTGTAAAAAAGAAAGAAAATCAGGAAGTATACATATGTATATATACATATTAACCTTGAGGAAAAAAACTCAGTATCTCGATGAAAGAACAGCAAAAATCTAAACTTACAACATATATAAATAAACATTATTAAATAAAAAGTAAAGACTATGTATTAAATATAAAAGGTATTAATGCAAATAAGTATACAAACCTTACCAGTAATTTCTAGAAAATCAAATTTCTCAGTGAGGCTCTTTCTTGTTTACCAAATGATCTAAGTTTTTAAAGGTTGAAATGGCTCGTTTTGGCAAAAGAACGCCATGCCAGACACTGTTGGTCTCTGAGAAGTGCACACTGGTACAAATTATGTGGAAAAATGATTTCATAATATGCAGAAAGTTTAAAAAAAAAAACCTTGCCCTGGATCTCCTAAAAAAATAAAACTTAGATCTCCCTCTATGTAATTTATAACAAAAATATTTACACAGATGAAAACGGAGTTAAAGAAAAGCTCAGGCAGAAACCTACGTAGGAAAATGTTTACTACTTGGGTATAAACATAGGAAATAAACTAGACATCCAACAGATGAGCAAAGGTTTAAAAAAATCATGATTCTCCATCCAAGAGGGTGGTTTTCTCCCCTTTAATATGTGTACACATGTGTTGGTGTTGGTGCACATATGGATGGGTATGTGTGCATGTATGTACAGAAGCCAAACAACTGCCTCCGGTGTGGTTCCTCCAGCACCATCCATCTTGCTCTTTGACACGTGACTCTTACTGGCCTGGGACTCCCTGAGTAAGGTAGGCTGGCTGTGCAGTTAGCCCTAGGGATCCACCTGTCTCTGCCTTCCTAGCTCTGGCAAGCACTTTGTAAACCGAGCGCTCTCTCCCACCCTTCAGAAGGGCAGTTCAGACCGGTTGGTGAAATTAAAAAAAAAAAAATGTGATTGGTGGGCTAGAGAGATGGTTCAGCGGTTAAGAGTACTGACTGCTCTTCCAGAGGTCCTTAGTTCAATTCCCAGCAACCACATGGTGGCTCACAACCATCTGTAATGGGATCCGATGCCCTCTTCTGGTGTGTCTGAAGACAGCTACAGTGTACTCATATAAGTGAGATAAATAAATCTTAAAAATAAAGTGATTGGTAAAAGTTGCATTTAAGAGGTAGAATTGAATCAAGTTTATTCGATTAAAATGGCACAGCACACATGCATACAGACTGGGGAGGAAGTCCTGGGAAGAAGGAAAGAACGAGAGATGTGACAGGAAGATCGAATCCCCAATAATAAAGACTATTTCTGATTATTTAAACTATACTTAAGTTTTAAAATTTTTTGGACCCTTTGATATTTCCACAACCACTCACAATGAAGCTGACACTTATCAAGTAAAAATAAACATTTCATAATTTTATTTTGTTCTACTGAAGGATTTAATTGCTTTGGATCTCTTACTTTGAGATTTTAAATGGCCAACTAATTAAATCCACAGGCAAAAGCCACACATCTGTTTGACCAACAGCTCTGTCCAGGCTGAGGCAAGAAGGGAATTGAGGGAGTACTTGGAAGCTGGGAGAGAGGGTCTGAGCATGCGCGTCTGGCTAGGTAGGAAGATGAGCAAGACAGAAAGATGATGAGTCCTTCTGTTCTCGCTTCAGTCCGATTTGAAAAAAAAAAATGTACGAAAGCTGCTGGAGGCTTCCACTGTAAGCTGTCTTCAACAACTCCTCCAGACACTCGGTGCCACAGGGAACGTCAGTAGTGACCTGGATATCCTAACTGCTCTCCTGCTAAAAGATCTCAGAGCACGTGCAAACGTAAGATCCTTTTCCTGGAGATAGACTATGCTTCGAGTTAATGTAATTTTTTTCATTTGTGTGTGTGTGTGTGTGTGTGTGTGTGTGTGTGGTGTGATGGGAATGTGCATGTCTGCAATCACGTGTGTACGGAGATCAGAGGACAATTTTTGCGTAGTCAGTTCACTCCCTAACTCCTTTATGTTCATGCATCCTGGGGTTTGACCTCATGTCCTCAGGTTTACGTGGCCATACCTTTACCCTCTCTGCTGAGCTGTCTCACTAGCCAATTAACACACACACAAAAAATTAATAATGCCATCAGACCACCTGACCCAGGTGACCTCATCAAGACTCTCCTGTCCCTGAAAACCCTTCTCGAAATTCCCAATGACTATTTTAAGTGACACCACGAAAACGATGACAGAATATGAAGACCACAAAGAAGGAGAGCTTCTCCAGCAGCTACAAAAGAAAATAGAAACGAGAACTTCCCCGAAATGAAGGTGAAAGTATAAACTCTGCTCATCTTTAACGGGGTGGGGGGGGCACAATTTCAGTTCAACCTGTACGGGACAGATTCACCTTGTGATGTCGACAGCTTCCAGGTAGACAGACGGCTGTAATCATTTTCTGATGGTCGCCCTGAGAACTTTGGGGAGAGAGAAAAGACAAATTCCCGGAGCTGAAAGCTAAAGAGAAACACTGTACAGTCATGGGAACTAGGGGAGGGGGAGGCGGGCTTTGGACTGTGTTATTATGTGTTCTTGGTGAAATCCTGGGAGCCTTTTCCAGCTGTGAGCTGCTGCTGGGCTAAGCCAGGATGCGCGCACAGGGCAGGGAAGCTGCAGTGGAAGAAAAGAGCAGAGACAATGGCTAGGCCAGTGGTTCTCAGCTGTGTCAGCTTCGTTCCCTACAGGTCACTCAGAAGTATCTGAGGACAGTCTGATTGACCCAGTACTTAGGGGTAGGGGTTGCTATTGGCACGTAATGGGTAAAGAGATAGGTATCTTACATTGTTCCCATTCTGACAACCCACCCCCCAACAAGGATTAACCCAGACCCGAATAAAAATCAACATTGCTTAAAGCCAAGGGACACTGAACAAAGAAGGGACAGAGGCAAGCTCACATCTGTGGACAATGGGTGAGGCTGAACATCTAGATTTAGCATCCAATCCTGAATCCCGCTTAGGAAGCCAGCACCTCCCTCCTCACAGCCCCATGTGAACAGTAGCTTTCCCACCTCCTCCCTGATACTGGGAAATAATCACATCACTGGTCATGACCTAACCACTAACCACACCAAACACATCTCCACATGTTTCACAGCTTTGTCTAATAGGTCTATGACAAGTCTCCTGGTAAGCCTTCCTACGGTAGATGATGAGACAGCCCCTTCCCCCATTTCCCACAAACCCAGGCTCTGCCTGGTTCTGTGAAGTCCAGAAGCTGGGGGAACTTAGGCAGGTGATCCATGTTGTTAACACCCAGGAGGTTTCTACAGTTGGCTATCCATTGGACTGCAGTCTCTCAGATCATCTTCTAACTCCAGTACTCCGGACTATGGACAAAGTCAGTGATTCTTTAGGGTGTGGCTCAGTCCTCCTCTCCTACAAGATTGCCGGGTTCTTTCATTGTCTTCCACTAACAGGTGACTCCATCTTCCAGAGCATGATGGCATCCAGATGCGCAATGGCCTATGAGAAGTCACCTCTTTTTTTTTTTTTTTTTTGTCTGTTTGTAAACTTCGATTCCAAAACATTTCACCCTAAGTTCCCTGACACAGGAATTCTATTGTGTCAGCTTTTTTTCTGGTCACTCAAAACAGATTATACAATAGTTGTAAGTGCTTAATAAAGACACATTGAATAAGCTTACTCAGCGGCGTAACGCCAGAGGAAATAAAACTTGGGTGTGTACTAAGTTACTTCATACACTTAATGTTTCCTGACCCTAATAACAAGCCATGAAGAGTTGGGCACTGTGGCTCATGGTTGTAATCCCAGGACTCTGGAGGCAGAGGTAGGAGATTGCCAGAAGTTGAGGCCAGCCTAGACGACATAGTGTGATTCTGTCTCCAATAAATAAGGATGAAGGGGCTGGAAATATGGCTCCGTGGGTAATAGCACTTGATCCTCTCTTGGCCTTTGTAGGTACCCATACATACATAGTGCACATACAGACAAATAGACACACATAACTTTAAAGCAATCAATAATTTTCAAATAAATAATAATAATAATAATAATAATAATAATAATAATAATAACCTTGAGAGATCAAGATGACATCACCTGCCTTTCTAAGTGTCTCTCCTCCCATCCCTTTCATAGTATCCTGATCCTCCCTCAGTGGCCCTCTGGACAGATAAGGAATGGTCATTTTCTGCCTCAATTTTCTGTTTCCCAAAACTGTAGAGATTAAACCCAATCAGTGGTTTCTCAAGTTTGGCTTTTAGTAAAAGAATCTCTTCCAGAGGCAGAATTTGACCCAGAGCCTTTACATAAGCAACAGATGGGAGGAGGGCTATCATGACTGAGGGGAGGCAGTGGGAATGTGGTACCCAGATGGGTTTCTCGAATGCGCCCATCCATCATGATGGTGTCCATGGTCACCAGTACTCCTTCATTCTACTGGGTCATTTATGCTACTGTTGGCAAGCAACAGGGCAGATGGCTGACACAAATGTCCTTTCAATGGACTCTCTGCTGAAGGCATTTGACCACAAATGAACCCTCACTTACATCTTTCAAAGTCCCACACTGTCCAATTGCCAGGAATCTGGCTTGATCATCGCTCACCATTCACAGCCTTCCAGAGAGATAGGATGGCACCGACTGACTCTGTTTAGCTTATCTTTCTCCAGCTCCCATCCTCCATTCTCATTCCCCATCCATGTCCCTGTTTCCTCTGGAGGAATCCTCATATTCTTCCTTGTAAACAGCCATTCCCCCATACACCAACCCTTGGATAACCTCCCCCTGTTGGAAAAGCCAACTCTATAACATTTATAAGCACAGGCTTCCAGAAGGAAAAGTCTTGTCAAGTCTCCTCCAGTAACTTACAGAAATAATGGCATGGTTCATGAGTCAGAACAGAAACTCCAACTTCTCTAAGTGTAGGAAGAAGGAAGAAAAAAACCCCATATCTCTTTTTTCTATTGTTATTTTACTGATAAACCAGAAAAAGTCTAATATTTCTGAGACACTTTTAATTTTATTAGATTTCTATTATTCCCCCAGAGTCCATAATTTTTTCTTTGAAAAAATGTATTAACTGATGTGTGTATGTATGTAAGTATGTATATATGTATGTATGTACATATGTGTGTATGTATGTATGCTCTTGACATATACACATATAAGGTCAAAGGATAACTTGCAAGAGTTCTTTCTCTTTCTTCATCAAGTGGGACTCAGGGATCAAACTCAGATCGTCAGGCCTGGTGACAAGTGTCTTTCCCCACTGAATCTTTCTGCTGGCCCCTTAAACTCTGAATTTCCAAGCTACCTACCAAGAACATGAGAAAAAGCACAGAGTACTCATGAAAGCAACTGCCTTCCATTCATCCTCCTCAAAGTGCACCATCAGGTCACGTGCAGGGAGATTAATGTGAGACTGAGCTTGGAAATGTGTTTCTTTATGGTTATTAACGAGGGTGGCTTGGATGTGAAAGGGTTTTGAAAATACAGCTTTTTAAAAAATGTATTTTCTACCTTGTTTATGAGACACAAACATATATAATCCAGTCTGAGGTCTGAACTTTCTCTGTTATGGTGTGCCACAGATTATTTATCACAATTCCAAATAATTTCCCAGTACAAATTATTCCCATCTTATCGTGCAAATGCACTTCCCTTTTGCATCCATCATGTCATGCTGAAATCTAAGGCCATAAAGTCGAAACCATGAAATAAGTCTCCTTCTGCGTGGCAGCGCATGGTGTGTGTTGATTGGTGTTTTTTAAAGCGTGGTCAAATTTACCACTGTCAAAGCCCCGGCCTCCCCACTCTTACTGAGCTGGTGATGCTGGTGTCTGAAGCTGATAAAAAATTATGCACTTGATAAAATATGAGCCTACAAAGGAGAAGCAGGTCCAAAATAAGCAGTGGTCCACCGGAGGAGAACCCACTTTCAGCAGCCAAAGTCTTTGTGTCCGTCATGCTGATTGAAACCATCCAGAGAACAAGCATGAACTCTGAGGTATGTGAGACTTACAGACAAGTGCTCCGGTGTCCTACTCTGAACAGAAGACGGATGTCCATACACACACAAAACAGGCTGCTGGAAGCACATTGCAAACCTGGCAGATTAGAACGTTTGTGTGAAAGGAATATGAACTCTGATGGTGAAACGTTGGTGAGGGACGTTAGCATGTTTTTCTTCAGCATGGGAAACATTTTATGAGACACGAAGACTTGAAAAAAAATATGTGTGAAGAAAATCAAAATACAGATTTGGGGGTCTTTTATTTGGAAACTAAAACCCTATTTTAAGAAATGTCCATTTTCTAATATACATATGTACATATGATATCATATATTGTTCTTCAAAACAGCTAACATGCAGAAAATGAGTCCAAGTCAAGTTGCTGTGCGTGATATAACTTCAGAAAATAATAAGAAAATCAAGCAATATCGAAGCAAATAAAAGTCTTAATTCCTAAAAAAAGAGGGAGCCAAAGAAAATAGCATGCATCATTTATCTTTAATAAGGGTTTGATAGAGATGTGAAATGTCAGATATCTTGAGGTAAATGTCTGTTGCTTTGCAAAAAACAGTGTGGGATGTTTGTGGTAGAACATGTTTTTGTGAGCCCTCCAACTTGTTTCTCTATTTCCCATCCACAAACAAGCTTTGGTTGCTAGGAGACACTATCAAATCTTCCAGGGCCATGAACACTGGTCCCAGTGCACCAGCACAGCATCCGTGTGGTCCATGGTTAGAAAGGGGGATGTTTCACCCAAGGTCATATCGCTGATCATTTAAATGGAATTCATTGGTCTGTAAGATAGAAAGGCTAAGGCTCTATAGCCTCGTAGTTGATAGGGTCAAACTAGATGCTTTAAATAAAGTCTCATTTTCTGCCTTCAGAAGCAAACTCCGCCTATCATTTCTTCCCCTTTGTGTGCCTTGTGAATCTGTGGAAGCCTGTAGCTAACGGTCCCGTGAACTAAACCACTCCTGCAGTGAACTTACATCTGGAACTTTTTTCTTCCCGTCGACCACCAAGCCCCTTGTGTTTTGAAAGAGCCTTGCTAAATCTCTTCTCCCCTATTAAGATCTGGGTGATGAGGTGTGAGCCAGGGCTCTGCCTTCCCACTGCAAGGATTAGCACATGGGATATGGAACCGAAGAGCACAGACAGAATCCACGCTTCGGGAGCTTGGCTGGCTGTGCTAGAATGGCTCCAGATGTTTAACATGTGCTAGAACGTGTCCTGCCTTGTCTGTGTCTTCAACATCACTGCTCCTGTCTTTGGGACTAACTTGGATCTCTTCCTTACGCAGCTCTAGGAACCGATGTGGGATGAGGTGCGACAACCAGACCGTGTCATCACACATCCCTTTTTACTCATTTCAAGGAGAAAGGGGGTTTTTGAATCAAATGGCCACCTACATCGTGTGAGCTTTGGTGTCTATCAGGAAGTCTCTCCAAAACAAATCTTTCAGATTTTAAGCCACTGCCTAAGCCTTTTGTCATTCACTCCACTTCGAAGTCTCTAGATGTGTACATTTCCAAAGTGCCTTGTTGCCTAGTGAGGATGTGGTAATCAATCAGAAAGAGGTCTATACCAAGAATACCTGGGTTTTAATCTCAGTTGAAGTGTGTGTTATAGATATGTGTTCTATGAAGGTGTTTACTCTCTAAATATCATCTTATTCTCCAAGATGGGGTCAAATGTACCTGTGCTAGTGATTCCCCAGAGTTGAGGTAGTGATTATATCAAATCATGTTTGGAAGAGCATAGGGGCTATGGAGGCTCAGTGGATAAACAATTTACCATGAAAGCATGCAGAAGGAACTTTGGATGCATAGTATCCATGCAAATGCTAAGTGTGTGTGGTAACCCACCAGTAATCCTAGCACTCAGGAGGCAGAGACAGTGTGTCTCTAAGGCAAAGTCCTTAGCTAGACTAATGGAATGGATGAGCTTTGAGATCAACTAAAACACCTTGACTCCATAGACAAGAAAAGTGATAGAAGAAGATACTTGTTATCAACCTCTGGCCTACACACACACACACACACACACACACACACACACACACACACATGCATGCACACATTCCTACACATGCATGTCAAATGCCACACACATGAATGTGCTGAAAAGGAAAAAACAATTCATATACATTTTATTGAGGCATGTGGTAGATTACATGAGAAATGTCCTCCTTAGGCTCCAGTATTTGAATACTTAGTTGTCAGTTGGTGGTGTGGTTTCAGGAGGTTTAGGAACTGTGGCCCTACTGGAGGAAGTATATAACTGAGGGATGAGATTTGAGATGTTAAAACCTCCCTTTGTGTGGTGGTTTGAATAAGAATGGCCCTAATTGGCTCGTATATTTGCATGCTTAGTCCCCAGCTGATGAACTATGTGGGAGGAATTAGAAGGTGTGGCCTTATTGGAATAGGAGTAACATTGTTGAAAGAGGTGTATCACTGTGGGTGAGCTTTGGGGTTTTAAAAGCCCATGCCCAAAGTATTTTTCTACTTGCCTGCAGCCAGTGGATCAGGATGTAAAGCCCTCAGCTACTGCTCCAGCACCACGCCTGACTGCTTCCCTCTCTGATGATAATGGACCTCTGAAGTTTCAAGCAATCCCCCAGTTAAATGTTTTTTTTTTAAATAAGAGTTGTCTTGTTCATGTTATCTCAATACCACTAAACAGTAACTAAGATACCCTACTCTCTCTCTCTCTCTCTCTCTCTCTCTCTCTCTCTCTCTCTGCTGTGTAACTGTGGTCAAGGATGTGATCTCTCAGATTCCTGTTTTCACTACCATGCCAGACACTCACTGCCATGATTTTCCACTATGACAGATTTTTATACCTCTGGAACCATAAGCCTAAACAGACAGGCCTTGTGCTTTTGGTCATGGTATTTTTTGCATAGTACTAGAAAGTAATCCAAGGCACAACATATTCCCAGAAGAGTGTGCTGCTCAATATCACAGTAAAATTTTCCCTACTAAGTATACACAGATATCCAGCATCCAGAATAACATGAGAAATTCCTCATCTCACAGCTTTTTCAATCAAGCTTAACCAATATCAAATGTATAACCAATACCAAAGGGTTATTCCAACACCAGAATGAATTCTATTCCTTTATCATTGTATGAATGGAACCAAGCAATATGTACTGA
The DNA here is from genome assembly GCA_030674055.1 of Rhabdomys pumilio. NCBI lineage: Eukaryota > Metazoa > Chordata > Mammalia > Rodentia > Muridae > Rhabdomys > Rhabdomys pumilio. The sequence continues at coordinate 37,831,824 of JANHMN010000018.1, forward strand.
GTATTGCACATTTACATGGAACATGTTTGCTAGATTCAGCCATATTTCTGTGAACATTATCAATCATGTGTTTTCATTGTCACATAATCCATCCTATAAATAGGTACAACTTTTAATACTGTCTACTGTTGATGCAAACACACGACCAATATCACTCTACAATGTATACCTTACTAATGACATACAAATGCAATACAATATTACCATTTTTGTAAGGCCTGTGCTCAGCAGATGTGGAAAATTTAGGAGAAAAGTACCAAAGAGTGAAGCTCTAGTGAGAAGAAGAAGAAGGAGGAGGAGGAGGAGGAGGAGGAGGAGGAGGAAGAAGAGGAGAAGGAGGAGGAGAGGAAGAAGAAGAAGAAGAAGAAGAAGAAGAAGAAGAAGAAGAAGAAGAAGAAGAAGAAGAAGAAGAAGA
>JANHMN010000018.1:37832248-37873349 GCA_030674055.1 Rhabdomys pumilio
GAAGAAGAAGAAGAAGAAGAAGAAGAAGAAGAAGAAGAAGAAGAAGAGGAAGAGGAAGAGGAAGAGGAAGAGGAAGAAAAGGAGGAGGAGGAAGAGGAAGAAGGAAGAAGAAAATGAAGGAGAAAAAGGAGAAGGAGAGGGGGAGGGGTGCATAGGCTGTTTCCTGAGTGAAGGAAAATGAAAGATTTTGCTGAGTGTTTGAAAATATAGCCATTTTATTTCACCATTCTTTGGGATCCTAATATTTGCCACAAGAGTCATATTTCATATGACTTTGATAAAAAGTATAAAGCCTGGGTATTATTATCCTTGTTTTATAGGAAGAAAACAAACACCCAGACATAGGAGCATCAATTAGTTGATAACAGTGACAGAGATGAGTCTAGAGGATCCACTCATGTGCTCACTCCTCCCTTCTTTCATTCAAGAAAGAATATTCATTAATCTTGAGGCTATACCTGTATATGTAATATAGGTATACAGAGAAAAAGATGCCAAAAAAGGAGATGTGTTTATGTCCATCACAGCACAGCTGAAATGCTGACTGTTGGTCAGAACAATGCAAAATGCTTTCTTTCAGAAAGGTTATGTGGTACTCCTACAGCCAAGTGTGGACATTTTTATGGGTTTGGGAAGCTTACCTGACCTGTGAAGAATATATACTTGCTGATTATTGAAGAGGAAGCATGCTTTCTTCAAGTAGAGCTCTGCGTCAGAGAAGCTCCTTATCCAGATGGAACAAGCAGGGCAGGTGTAAGACACTAAAAGATGTCTGAAGAGAAAGTCATCCGAAAGCCACAGGAAGAGGATCTATCCTTCAAACAGGAATAGCAGGTAGCTTAGAGGTCTCTAGGAAGCCCATGACTATTCTCTAGATTTTATACACTCCAAGAAGGAAATGTGACTTCCATGGACTTACCTGGTCATGTATGTGCACACGTGTACACGGCTCTGTGACTGTGTTTAATACTTAGAAGGAAGAGATACAGGAATCACCTCCCATTTGGCAAAATTACTCTTCACTTTACAAAAGGAATGGGCAGGTGAATTCTCTGTCCCTTGGGGTTCTTCTTAGGCCTCCTGGAAAGGAACCCCGTTCACTTGTGTTTGTATGCCTTAACTAGGGTGTGGATGATAGAGAAAGAACAATCCAGATGAGGAAAAGATGGCATATGCCTAGCTCTCTTGACTTTGTGACTGCCACACTATAGCACCTTGATATTGCCTTGGAGACCCCATTGTTGGGTTTTGGTTTTCCAGTGGAATTTATAGTTTCATTGGCTGCCAAAGGACATTAACCATGAGAGGCCTCTCTTTGCATGGAGGTCCCAGAGAAAAAGGGAGTGTCCTGGTTGGCTGCCACAGGAAAAAGGTTCTTCTCGTTTGTGAGTAGTGGTGTCTTCCAAGAGTGTGAAGAAAGCCTTATGTTCCTATCAAAAGGAAGACAAAGTCCGTCTCTACAGTTTCTTCCACTAGATCTGTTGTCAGAGACTTTACTTCCTCAGTGCTTGGCAGACTCTGTGCAGTGGTCTTTTTACTAGTTACATTCTCAAGTCCAGCAGAAACTTGGCCTCTCAGTGTGTTTTGAATTAAATGCATAAAAGCTCCATTAAAAAATAACTGTGTGGAATTAGGCTAATGAAGTCCTAAAAGACAAGAACTTCTGTGGTTACGAGGGTCGAGGACTTCGAAAACAATCCTATCTGAATGTTTCAGTCCCTGGATTGGACAGATGTTTTATTAGGATTGTATAGACTCTCAGGAATGGAGAGAACTTGGAGACCTACCTGGTTCAATATTCCATAAAATATTCTAATCTCTCTACAAGGATCTAGTTCAGTGGTCTTGACCAGGCACCTCCAATTGCTTGTGGCCCTTTGACCTCATTTTGGATAACCAACTCCTCTCCTCAGGGTGTCTGAATCCAGTCACATTTTCCTGGGCTTTTGTACTGAGAATGACTATCACATGACTTGTTAGGAACCAAAGCTATAACAGACCCTGCATGTCCCTACTGGTACTCCTACTCTTACAAAGAAAAACAAAATTAAATTAATGTCATTAAACATATGTGGGCTTTGATTGTTTCTTTTTCCTAATTTCTTTTAAATGATGGTAGGATATAGTTGGCATCCCAACACTGAGAAGGCTTAGGCAAAACCTGAGCTACATAGTGAGATTTGTATCAAAATAAAACCAACTTAACCTTGGAACAGCCACTGAACCTAAACTATGAGGTCAGCTGAGCTGTGCACACTAGGTTAACATGCTACCGTGTGGGGATCGAGGTTTACAACAGGACAGAATGGGGAGAACATGAAAATAAAACTCAGAGGTGCCTTAAAAATTTCTGGAACAAACAGGAAAATCAAGATGGTGTTTATCATTAGTATTTACATAAATGAGATTTTAAAATTGCTTATATTTGTAGTGGGAACAATGCTTTATAAACGAGACTCTTGAACCCAGTGTGAGTTTATGTAAGGAGCCAAATCCCAACCTATAAAATGCTTTTCGGTAATCAATACATTTCATAAAATAGATAAGAAAAGGACAATGAAATCATCTTAGTATTTAGTTTAGCAGTTAGTTAGTTAGTTAGTTAGTTAGTTAGTTAGTTAGCTTGGGACAGGATCTCTCTATATGGCCCTGGCTATTCTGTAACTCACTATATAATGTAGACCAGGCTGGTCTCAAACTCACAGAGATCCATCAGCCTCTGCTTCCTGAGTTCTGGGTTAAAGGTATGCACCAGGGTGTCAGGCTACATTTATTTTAAATCTGTTTACAGACTGTGTCCTTAAGATACAGCTAAAAGCAAAGATTTAGAAAGCAATGGAAAACAAAACTGTTTGCTACTTCTGTAGGAAGACAAAGGAGAGAGAAAGGCAGGCATATAGACACACAGATAGGCAAGCATTTTTATTACAAAGTAAGAAAGATATGAAAATTTTTAGTTAAAGTTTATCAGAAAAAAAAAGTCAGTCCTATGTCCTGCTGAAAATAGATTTTAAATGTTTAAGCTTCTCTTTCAATCCTCGTAAAGAATTAAAATGGCCCGCAATGATGACTTATGCCTGTAATCCTTACATTTAGGAGGCTGAGACAGAAAGACCAGGAGTTCATGGACAGCCCTCATTACACAGTGAGTTCAAGACCAGCCCAAGGCTCATGAGAGCTTGTCTAAAATAAACAAGTTAAGGAGAGATGGCTCAGCAGCTAAAAGTGTGAATTTCCTTTGCAAAGAACCTTGAATAAAAATACCCATCCAATGGCATTTGCACACACAGGCACACATATCAGCATGGAGACCTATCTGAAGTTACTGCCTTTATCTCTTAGAGTAATAGCAGGTAGTGACTTGAAGAAATGCCTCTAGAGAAAGCGGAGGTATTTTGAGATGGAGCGACCCTCCATTTGTAAATTATTCTCATATGGTTGAAGCAACACAGAGATACACTATTTAGTGAGGCCACAGTGCTGGGTTGGGACCCTGGCTCGACCATCTTCCTCATTCCTGTAGCCTACGTGCACTTCATGCATTAAGAGAGATGAAGCCTTACTAGTTTGGAACCATTATGTGTAATGCACTCAAGAGGCAGGGTCACACAAATGCCCTGGGCACACAGTAGGTGCTCTGCAGTGCATCAAGGAAACTGACTTGGATTGAGGAACTACTGTGTAGTATGCCTGCAAAACATTTCCCCGTCCATTCACACAATCTAAACAAGCTCATGAACTTTTTCTAGCCCCAGTCTCCTCAATTACTTCAGATGGCATCCAGAGGAGTCTGGATTGGAATTCACATTGTCTGACTTTTAAAGCATGGACCATTTCAAGTGCCTTGAGCAGTTGGTGTGGTTGGTTTCTGATGAAACTGAATGTTGTCCTTGAGATCCTGCCTAGACCACTTGCAGAGCCCACCTTGCAAGAATATAAAATTAAAAGGTTATCCCAAGTTCTCCAGTTCCTTGTATTTGGCCCTGACCCCTATGGCTCTTTGTACACCTCTCATAAAAAGGCATCTATCATATCTTGTCAGAGAAAGTCACTCCTTACAAGGGTCTGGAATTCCTTTCACCCCTACCAGACCCAGTCTGCTCTCTGGAGTCACATCCCACACATCTGCTGTCTCCCCAACTGTCAGCAGTGAGCTGTTCGCATCTCTTCCCTCTGGGAGAGCTCCAGGTTCTCCACTCCAGTTGCTTTCAGAGTTTCACACCGTCAGTGGCACATCAACCACATCCTATCAGGGAAAGCCCACCCCAGCCATTTGCATACATATCAGACCCATTCTTCATCATGGTCCTTGTTTTAGTTGCTGAGGCATCTCTGAGTGACAGGAACATGAGCTTTCTCACTTTCCACAGCACTCTAGGACCACAGGATCAAGCACGTTAACAGAAATCAATGGGCCTTCAACTTTGCTTTCTCAGATTGAGTCTAAACTACCCAGCCTTTGCAACTCTTCCCAACCCTTCTCCCAAAGGCCTTTTCTTACTAAAATCTAGCTGTAAACGAGTTAAAAACGTCAAAATTATCAAAACCAAACATTACAACTGACTACTGTTTTTTTTTTTAATACCTTGAAAAGACATTTGCAGAATGACTAGAAGAAAAGACTGTAGACATCTTGGTGAGGGGTTGGTGATATCTATAACAGGAGGAAGCAGGGACTTTGCCATAAGAAGCCTCATGAGGAGATGTCTGCACACCCTTCAACATAACTGTTTCCTATGTCTCACTGGCTATTAAAAGTAGTGTCCCTACTTGGAATCCTCAGTCCTTCAATGTTCCCAAGAAGTTACATCTCACATTCACCACCAATCATGTATCCCCAAAGGAGTGCCGGTATGTTCTTATTGCCTGAGCACACGGGCATGGTAAATCATTCCAAAAGGATACGGTTCATTTTAAAATTGCAAATACAATTCAGAATGATGAAGAATAAAATGAAGGAGCCCAAAACAAGTAGGAAAAGCCAAATAGTCATGTCAACACCAAGGCTATTACACTTTGGAGACACCCTGTCTTAAGTAGCCACCATAATGTCTTCCAGACTCTCAAAGCTGGAGACTATCTTGGGTGAGAATAGAAATCACTGTTCTTCCCCTCAGAACTGGAGGCGAAGAGCGTGAGATGCAGGGAGCTACATAAAGAAAGGAGAGGAAAGAGATGCAGTAACTTTAAAAAGAAAAGGTGGGGGAAGTTTGAGCAGAGTTGGACAGAGCTTACAAAACACTGTCGTGTTTTTTATTTCAATCATTCAGACAACAAAGATTTATGGAGATCTGTCACATGTGATGAACCGAAGTGGACATTCAGACCTCAGATATAAAAGATGTCTTTATCTCCCGCAAGAGCTTCCAACCCATCAGGTATCATGGGTAAGTATGACAGTGATGGACAAATGTGGATCTGTGGCAAGCATGTGTCTGTAGGAAGCATGGGTCCATGGGAAGCATGAGTCTGTGGCCCATGTGGATCTGTGATAACAAAAAAGTTAGTTAAGGAGGTACTGAAGAAAAGAGAACATAGAGCAGCCTGAGCCGGCGTGGAGGGCAAACGCTTAGGGACCCTTGGAAGAGCAGCACATGACAAGAAAGAACTGTTCAGTATGTTAGAACACAGGGAATGGAAGGCCTTTTCAAGGGTGACAGTTCTCTTATCCTAGAGAACCCTGACTAGGGTAGTCTCTTTCACTTGGTAACATGCATTTAAAGTATGTCTTAGTTAGGGTTTTATTGCTGTGAACAGACACCATGACCAAGGCAACTTGTATCAGGACAATATTTAACTAGGGCTGGCTTAAAATTTGAGAGGTTCAGTCCATTATTATCAAGACAGAAACATGGCAGCATTCAGGCAGGTATGGTGCAGGAGGAGCTGAGAGTTCTACATCTTCATCTGAAGGCTGCTAGGAGAAGACTGGCTTCCAGGCATCTAGGACGAGGGTCTTAAAGCCCATGCCCACAAAGATACACTTCCTCCAACAAGTCCCTGTCTACTCCAACAAGGTCTCCTCTCCAAATAGTACCACTCTCTGGGCCAAGCATATTTAAACCACCACAAAGTACTTTCTTATGTTTTTGTGTATTGATGGCTGATTTATTTTTTAAAGCTGTGAATAAGTTTATTACATAGTTAGACCATTTTCTAGTTTGGACAATTATGAACAAAGCTGGGTGTATTTTTGTGGTGAAAAGTTTTTAAATTTAATGGGTAAATACCAAAGAGTGGGTTCTTGGATCATATGGCAAGGTTGTGTGGTTGTTTTAGAAGAAATTATAAAGCTACCTTCCAATTCTGCATCCATATGAAAGCCACTGGCCGTTTGTGAATTTCATTACTTACTCATTTACTCAGTTCAAAGAGAAGGATTTATGAGCATCTATGGCAGGCCCGGCAATGGGAACACTGTCGAGCAGAAGGGAAGCCACCTGCCTTCCCGAAGCTTACAGGTTTTTGGAAAAGTGGGCGGACTTTGCAGGGAAGGACGGGACTGAATGAGTTTGACCATGAAACCATGCTGTATGAATCACCATGTGGAAAGTACCCATATTCTTTGTCCTCTAGTGTTATCTTTTGATGCTAAGGAATCATTAATGGTCATTTTAAACTGACATCAACTTCAGGAACCAGCTTTCCAGCATTTTTAATTCTTGAAACCCTCCCTAAGGTGAGAAGGATAAACTCCAGTGTAAACCCAATACAAGTGGGCTTGCTTATCATCATGGCTGTCATGGATAGTGGTCTTAAGCAGGAAGGACAGGTGTGCAATCTGAAAATCAGAAATCCTAAAGTCACAGATTGAGGATTCGACCCAGTTGATAGCATGTTTACCTAGCATGAACAAATCCCTAGTACAGCGTAAAACTGGGCCTGGCAGGTACAAAGTTCTAACTCCATCACTCAGTTCTCAGGAGTGGAGACAGTAGAATTAGAAGTTCAAGGTCATGCTTGGCTACACAGCTAGTCTGAGGTCAGCCTGGCACATACATGAGACTCTATCTATGGAGTCATAAAGTCAAGGTGTTCTTTGGGCTATAGTCCTTCTACAAGCTCCAGGAGATAATTTGCTTAGCTGCTGCTCTATCTGACGTTGAGAAGCCACCAATGATCTTTGGTTCAGGGGATCTTCTTCTGTTTCTCAGGCTGATTCTTCTACTGTGTATTGTTTGCCTTCTTGCAAAAAACTCTAAGATCATATTAAATATTTTAGAATAGTCCAGACTAATAATCCAACTCCAAGTCCTAGCCTCACAGGTTCTAAGAGTTTGGATATGGACTTTGTTTCTACCCTCCCACCAAAGGTAACCAGTATGCAACTAACCCTAGGATGAGGTCAATCTGATTAGAGCACAGCTATCAGGCATAGGTCCTCCATATCCATCAATCCCCCAATACTGTATAGATTTATGTTTTCTGGTGCTGAGAATTAACATGAATCCTCATGCATGGTGAATGAACACAATATCATATCACCGAGCAGTAATACATAGAAAATATATTTAATAACATATGTTAAAATTTATAAAACAAGGTCTCACTGAGCTGCCCAAGTAGTCCCCTCTGCCTCAACCCCTCCAAGTATCTCTGATTATAGACCTATACCACCAGGTCCAGCTTGAACTGTATTCTCCGAGTGACCAATCTGAAAAAGGTTTAAGATCCTGGGTGAAGAAATCAGAGTTCAGATGCCAGAACTAAGGATTTAGGACCAATTATAAATTTTATGAAAATACAGTACCTAAGATTGACTCTTGTCCTAGGGTTATTTTGCCATAAAGCCCCTGTTTTGAGGGGTCTTTCCGTGCACAACACTATTATCAGTGAAAAAGGACACTGTTTTGATGTAGTAGAAAGCCATGGTGAACTGGCAGGTAGCTTTGAAAATCAAAGGCAAAACCAAGGTTGCCTTGGAATCCTGAAGCTGACATTCTGTTAGGAATTAGAGGTCTTTCCACTCTGGAAATATCTTCAAGAAGAGGCGCTTTGTTGCTCAAGAAGTCGCCACTCAATGTAGAACGGCAGTCTGCACAGACCCAATCGGAACTCAAGACCTCTGGCAGGGACCCCAGAGACCAGAAGGCTTATATGTGGTCCAGCTGCATGGTAGAAATTGGTCCCAAACCACTTGGCCTAGTGAGTAACCCATCTGCTGCCACAACCCTCCCTTCCTATTTCATGTCACTGAGCGATTTTTTTCCTCAGTCGCAAATATGAGCCACAAGTTAAAGACTTAGCGGAAGACTAGACTCTCTGACATTTGGGAGATCTGGTGCTTATTAAATTGGGAGATTTAAAGTGGCTGTGATTTGTTCCTAGTTTAGGGCAGTGACAGACAAATCTTGGAGCGAGAGGATAATGAGGAAGGGGGCGGGGAGCATGAGTCTGTAGGATAAGGATATGGCTCAGTGAGTAGAATCCTTTCCACGCAAGTATGAGGAACTGAATTCAAATTCACAAAGCCATGTAAACTAGGCAGATGCCCTATGGTGAGAGGGAATCAGAGACAAGAAAAGTTTAGGAAACTCATTGGCCAGCTGGCCTGGCACATATAGTAAAAGAGACTCTGTCTCAAACTAGGTGAAAGATAAGAACAGTCCTAGGTTGTTCTCTGATTCACACACACACACACACACACACACACACAAACACACACACCATAGAGCATGCATTTCTGCATTTACTGCATTCACAAGCATACACCATAGAACACACATTCCTGCATTTATTACACACACACACACACACACACACACACACACACACACCATAGAACAAAGGTTCCTGCAGACACAGAGACACAGACACATACACATGTATGCATATTCAAGTTTGAGAGAGTAAAAGAGAAAAATAAATAAATGAGAGTGTGTTGTCAGTGTAACATGCACAACATAGACCCATCTGGAGCAGCAGTTTAAAACCCCAGCAGCCACAAACTGGAAGGAAAAACAAGAAATTCATATCTAATATCAAATATATCATAAAATATGTGGGACCACTGACCAAAGCACAGGGGTTCTACCATGTTGATACTACTCCATTTGTGGATACAGTTGGGAAATTCCTTATAATTTTCAAGAACCAAGGAATAGCCTATATAGGAAGACAAATTAATAGGCTACCTCCTATTCTTTATCTTGGCAGATAATCCCAGAGAAGGCTATTTAATTACATTCTTAATACAGTTAAAATTGCATCAACTAAGGAGCTGAGAAGATGTCTTATTAAGTTAAATGCTTCCTTCATTAGCATGAGAACCAGTTCAGATCCTCATACCAATTTGGAGTAGAGGGAGGCAAAGAGGAAAAAGAATGAGAATAAGACAGAGGAGAAGGGGGAGGAGCAGGGAGGAGAAGTGGGAAGGAGAGGAGGAGGAAGAGCAAGAGGAGGAGGAGAAAGAGAAGGTAGAGCAAGAGGAGGAAAAAGAAGAAGAGGAGGAGGAGGAAAAGGAAGAGGAGGAGGAAGAAGAGATAGCTGTTGTTAGGTGTGCTGGTGTGCTGGTACACACCTTTAAACCCTGTGCAGAAAAGTAGAAATAAGAGGGTCTATGGGGCTTGGCAGGAAGCCAGTCTACCTGAACCAGTAATTTACAGTTTCAGAGACTCTGTCTCAAACAATAAGGTAGAATGATTGAGAAAGACATCCAATGTTGACCTTTGGCCTCCATGTACATAAAAATGCACACACACAAACACATGCACATACCTGCATGAATCCTGCATGTACCAACTGTATTTGTACCCACTGTGTCATGTACTACTAAGTATTTTAGAATTCAAACCAAAAGGTTTCTAGAACTGCAGGTAAGTGGGCACAGTCCAGTAGTTAAACATTTTATGAAACAAAGCAGTTACGTTTCAGAAATGATAGTAACCTAAAACCCCACAAGTGAGCTAGAACAGGCTTTACTATATGCCTACTTACCTCTGATATCCAGTATCCTTCCTAGTTGTAATGATGTTGACTCTGTCGTAGACACCAGGCTAGGTACTGAGTAAAACTTGACTGTGCACATGAACTCTGCCTCCAAGACCTGCCTAGCTCAGATGGTGACCTACTCAATTCCTTTGTCCATCCTTTGATTCAGATAGTAGTCAAGACCACAAGGGAATACAAGCATACAAGAAGTTCTGTCTTTGTGGAGCTTCTACCTTTTACTGGTGCATATGAGGGGCTAGATAGTCTACAGATGAACAAGTAAACAGTCTTCGATGCTACAAAGACACAACCAGGATGCACAGAACGGAACAGCACCTGACACTGTTCCGCAGACTATACATCATTTGCAAAGTGGTAAGCTTTATGTCCTTGGAAATGTCAACGGGAGAGTGTCTAGCAGATGAGGCTTCCATCACAGGAAGATCTGACAGTTGAGAGGAGAAAACACCTGTCTATTTGACCCATTCATTTATTCATCCACCTATACACCCATATGTCCATCTATCTGTCTATCCATCTGTCCATCCATCCATCCACACATCTATCCATCTATCCATGCATCTCAACTGTAGTCAGTATTCAACATTCCATGAGAACACGGGAGGGATCCTGGAGGCAGGAATTTGCAAGTAACTGATTATATTCGTGAAAACTGGTCCTATCTCAGTGAAGTGTCAAGCTGTAGATCATGGTTACTGCTGAAGGAGAAATAATACAAGATAAGGTGTTGAAGTGATGGGGGAGGGGGGATGATGGAGGACACCAAAGTCACCCAAAGTAATGGCAAATAAGATGGAAAACTCCAAGGTCAGGACAAGTTCAGACTCAACTGAGATTGTTATCATGGTCCAATCACTCAGGACTCTAGAGCTGGCCACAGGAGAGCCAGGGTGTCTGCCTCCCTTCCTCACACATTGGGTTCCAATGCCTTTACGGAGCAGACAGGGGAGGAGGAACTCTCCATCTGGGCCAGAAACAGTATCGGCACTTAAGAAGCACTTCATCTTAAAAGGGGGGACTGTTTTGCCCTTGTCAAGCTGGTTAATTTGTCCCAAATGTTCAAAACCTCCTATTTTCCTGAAAGATTGGCTGTCTACAGAATCCGTGTTCAAACAACCTGGCCAGTGGAGAGCTAAACCAAACACCTCCTCAGTCTGGGCCCTGTCTGTGGGTGTGACTAGCAAGCACGCACAGAGAGAACATGAGTGATGTCTTCCCTTGTGGTCTGAAGAGAAAGAAGTGAGATAGGGATCCAGAATGGCAGCCCACTGTTCAGGCAGGTCACAGAAAGATCTGGGCAAAGTTTTTGAGCTTAGAAGAAATGCTTCAGGTAGAAGGAATCCTGAAGGTAGTCACAACATTCTTGAACTAGTTTCTGAGTCTGGCTTAATTTTACCCACCACGTAAGTCTCCGTGGTTTTAGTGTACCAGGAGTCAGCAAAGTTCTGGTGGCCGAGTAAACTACTATTTACTATCCAGCTTACTCAGTTTTCCTGTTCTCATGCCAGTAATCAAGTCTTCAGTTTAGGCATGTTAACCTGTGATTAAAAATTGTCAGAAAAGGTTTCTTTTTTTTTTCTGCTTAAAAAAGATTAAAAAGAAGTCTTTTATTTTCAACTTTAGAAAATTTGACAGAATTCCAGAGTTCGTTGCACCACATATGCACCACACAGATATGTATTTGTGTGCTCACAGGCACAATTATGACAAGGAGGTGTGACTCTCCTCTGTGAGAGGCCTTGTTTGTCAGGATATGTTTTCCCCTTAGGATGCTAGCAACAATCAGGTAACATAGGAAACTGCCTCCATTTTATAAGCCAGGCTTCTCTTGGCCCACAATTAATCAACTCAAACATCCCTGAATGGAAACAAGAAGAATATAGTTAATAGTTCAAATATTGTTTGCTTACTTAACGATAAAAACAACCAGTGAGAGGCATTGCAGGGCTCCACCAAGCAATGGAAAGGGTCTCAAATTAGGCATAAGTTCACAGCTTGCAACCAAGCTTCACCCTTTTATCATTTCCAATGCATTAGTAAAATAAAACTACAGTTTTCTGCTTTTCCCTGCAAGGCCAGCCTTAGACATGCATGTGTGAGACACATTTTATATATTAGGAAATTTTACTGTGTTATACTGAGCAAAAATCTATTCATGTTGTCAGTGTCTGGATGCAGCTGTCTGCCCAGCTCCAGGAAGCAGAGGCCCCCGAGCACAGCCCTGGTTCTCCCGTGGCACAGAGGCTCATCTGATGGAACTCTGTCCCCTCACACATTCCTTCTGATCACTGAACCAGGATAGGAAGCAGGGAGAAAGAATCCAAAATATTTTCAGATTTATAAACACGCCTAGAGCAAGAGTCTGCCTTCCCAATGCCTATGGCAGCATGCTGGCAGTTCTTTCTCCTTTATCTTTCCTCTGATGGGCTAAAATCAAGATACCCATGAATAAAACCAGAGAGACATCGACAAGTGGTCACGTGAAGATAGAGCTCAGTTGATGGAGTGCTTGTTTAGCATGCACAAGGCCCTGGGTTCATTCCCCAGGACCACATAAATGGGGCTGGTGGTATATGCTTGTAAAATTAGTATTTAGGATGTAGAGCCAGGAGGAAAAGGAAATGATCAAGGTTATTCTTGGGTACACAGTGAGTTTGTGACCAGTGTTGAGTTACAGGAGACTCTGTCTCACAAATATAACCAAAACTGGTCAATAGATTTGTAACTGGGTTTTTCTTTACAGTGGTAGAACATGTCTGAGAATCCAGCAAATTGAACTCACATCTACAGTGGAGGCAGTTTTCTGTACCATCTGTGGTGCACACAGGCTATGGTTGCAGGTCATGTGGGTAAGGCCTGGTTTCTGCTGCAACATCACAGGCCAGCAAGACAAGAAGTCACAAAGCATGCTCACTGATCTCTTACTCTGGACTGGGCATGCACTGAGTGTCCCCTACATAATGGTCATCTTACGGACCGGACCCTGCTTACCTACTACCCGCAGCTATGTCAAAGTCAGCTTCGTTGTCTTGACAAATGCAGCCCACTAGATATTTGGGGCTATTGAAACTCGCAGGTTATTGACAGCCAGCAGAAAGTCAGTTTGGAGATTAAGGAAACATACTTTCATGATTTTCTGTAGATTTAACACCAAATAAAGTTTATGGTAAACTAAAAACCAATCTTTTTAAAGGGAATCACTAGGGGAGTTCTTATAAAAGTGGCAGTCTCACTTGTGAGGGTGGTAGATGCCTTGTAACCAACCCCAGCACTGAGGAGGCTGAAGCAAAAGGATTATGAGGTTGAGACCAGCATGAGCTATATGAGGTATCTATCTCAACAACAAAAGCAGACCTCTTTCTCTCTACCCCAAACACTTGGGTTCCTGTATTTTTATTTCTTCAGTTGGAAGCCATGACAATTGGTCCTAATTTGTTTGGTGTCCATGTATTCAGCTTTGCTTTAAGGCATGAGATATCTCAAGGTCTCAGTATAACAAGTCCATTTTCTCCTTACTGTGCTGGTTAGTGTTAAAAGTCAACTAGACATAATTCAGACATGTGAGAAAAGAGTCCCAGTGAGGGACTGTCAAGATTAGATTAGCCAGTGGGTGTGTCTATGGTAGATTGTCCTGGTTAAGTTAACTGATAGGAGAAGAAATATCTCCTTATAGGCAGCACCTTCCTCGGGTCTGGGTCCTAGACACAGTAAAAGTAGAGAAAGCATTCAGGGCTGGAGAGATGATGTGGTGAGGGAAAAGCATTTGCTTCTCTTCCAGAGGACTTTAGTTCTGTACCCAGCAACCATGTTGAGATGTTCTAATCCATCCCTAACTCTAGCTCTTGGAATTAAATGTCCTCTTCTGGACTCCATGAACACCCACACACATGTCACACACAGAGACAGACAGACAGACAGACAGACAGACAGACAGACAGACAGACAGACAGACAGACAGAAATAATTTTCTATAGTAAGGAGTGGGGTGAGAAGTGAGCATGCATACATTTGTTGTTCTCTCAATGGTGGATGTGATAACTGTTTTAGTTTACTGCTCATTTGGCTTCTCTGCTCTGATGGGCTGTAACCTGGAATTATAAGCTGGAATAAATAATTTCTCCACCAAGCTTCTTTTGGTCTGAATATGTTATCTCAACAAGGGGATCAAACATAGGACACACTTACCTAAACTTGATTTAGCCAGGAAAACAATGGTAGTTTGGTGTGTGTGTTTGTTTGTTTGTTTTTTGTTTTTGATTTTGTTTTTCAAGATAGGAAAACTCACAGACAACTCTTCAGGAAATCATTTCTCTCTGTGTTTTTGTGACCCAGAATGCAGAATATTGGGGAGAGAGTCATTTGGGGTCTCCTGCCTGCCCACTCTTTGAGACAGAGCATCTTCCATGATTTTCCCTGGGAAGCAGGAAGCAAAATCAGGGAAATGAGAATCATGATTCTGGGAAAACAAAAGTAAATGCTAGACCGCAGGGTGAGCAGGTGTCCACATGCAGAGGAAGGTGGAATTTAACACAGACTCTTCCCAACTCCGGGTGATTGTGTGCCAAGGGATCTGAGACCTGCTCCCACCACTCCCCCCATGAGAGAGGTGGACAGACGACAGTCATGACATGAAGCAGACATGATTTGTCATCTAAGAAAAGCAGAAATTGTAACAGGAGCCCAGCGAGGGGAGAGGCAGGCTTTAACCACAGAAAGAAGGGGAGACTCCATGGAAAAGTGGCAATGAACTGGTTCCAGAAACAGAGGTAGGATTTCAGTGGGTGGAGAATGGCCATCCAAGGAGAATGGCCTGCATTCAGAGTTTCCCTTTGGAAAAATCCATCAGAGCACAGGAGAAGAACTGGAGTGTTTCAATGGGGAGGCATGGTCAGGGATACTGTAAAGGCAGAGCAGGTCTGGGCGAAGAGAGCTGTCTAAGTGTCCTACAAGGTGGCCCTGGAAACAATGTGCAGACAGTTTAATCAAACTTAAACCAAGGCTCTCCTGGTTTGGCTGCTTCTGGGATGTTCTAGCTTCATCCTTTTGCAGTGGTAAGATGCTCTGACCAAAAAGCAACTCATGGGGAAGAAAGATGTCATGTCTTCTTACAGGGTGCAGTCTATCCATCATCCAGGGAAGCCAAGGCAGGATGGACCTCAAGACAGGACTCTGAAGCAGAAACCATGGAGGAGAGTTCATATTGGCTTATTCACTGACTTTCTTTTGAAGCCCAGAAGTACCTGCCTAGGGATGGTACTGCTCATGGGCTGGAACCTTCTAAATCCATGAGCAACCCAAATAGACCCAATGGCGTGCCCATGGGCCAGTCCGACCAAGGCAACATCTTAGTTGGTTCCCTCTTCCCAGATGAATCTTGACTGTTCCAAGAAGACAATAAGAACTAAGCAGCACGTAGCCAGCTTGTAGACTTCCTTCATGGTGGGCACATGTCAATCTTCCTGAGTGACTTGAGATGGGGAGGCTGGGTACAGGAAGCAGAGGGGTGGGATATGTCTGGGCAGAAATAACAGAAACCTAGTTCCCCAAGGATAGAAAGCTGGAAAAACTACAAAGTAGAGAGGGTGAGAGCCAGGGACCGAGTAACTATGAGAAATGGGGCACCAGTTTTGAACACCCACTGAGAGACCAGAGATGTCTATTCATTGCCAAAAGAAAATGAGTGTACTCACAAAGTATAGCTGGAGATCTGCTGACCAGTAAATACATAGAATCATGCTAACAGCGTAGGATGCTAGAATATTTGTCAAGACTGTTTGAAATAAAGCTCCTGTGGATCGCAGTGTGAGACGTGAGGCACATACAGAAGCTAAAAGACTGCTTGGTAAAGTCCACTGCTGCAGTGATCGCTTCTTGGAAAGTTTAAGGACCACAAATGGAGCTTTGTAAAGAGCAGCTGTGCTCAATGGTCTCATTCTATTTGGCTAATATTCCCAGTGAGTGTGATGAAGGAGAAGGAAAATCCTCACGGAGCAGGCTCATTGTGGTGGTGCATATCTGTACTCTGAGCATTTGAGAAGCCGAGGGAAAAGGATTCTGAGTTCTAGGCCAGTCTGGGCTATGTATTAAGACTATGTCTAAAATCAAACAAGTTGAGGCTCCAGAGGTACCTCAGTCATAAAGAGCTTTTGCTCTTCCAGAGAACCAGAGTTCAGTTCCCAGATCCACATCGGGTGACTCACAACCACCTGTAACTCCAGCTTCAGAAAATCTGACATCCTTCTGGCTTCCGTGTGCGCGCGTGCACGCACACGCACACGCACACGCACACACACACACCTTAAAATAAATAGCTCTCAGTCAGCTTGCAAGCATGAGAACCCAAGTTAGATCTCCAGAAGCCATGGTTTGGTGGCATGTATTTGCAATCTCAGAGCTAGGCACATCTCTGGAGTTCACTGAGTAGCCAACTCATTCAGCCTACATGGTGAGCTACAGGCCAGATTAAGACACTGACTCAACAGAAAGGTGGACAATGCCTGAGAAATGACACCTGAAATTGCCCTTGACTTCTACAGCATTAGCATACACATACACCTAGAAACATACATACTTGCACTAACATGGGGATCTACATACACATAAAAATGCACATGTACAAACATACTACAGCCATCTAAAAATATTACAAAATCATCTACTGTGATGGTTTGAATATGCTTGGTCCAGGGCATGGCACTATTAGGAGATATGGCTTTGTTGGAGTAGGTGTGGCCTTGTTGGAGTAGGTGTACCACTGTGGGCGTGGGCTTTAAGACCCTCTTCCTAACTTCCCGGAAGCCAGTCCTTTCCTAGAGGCCTTCAGATGAAGATGCAGAACTCTCAGCAACAAAGTCTTCCATATTCCTACTAGGATATCCTATTTAAGTCCCACTTAAAGCATTCCACTGCAGACCAGGCCTATCATGGTAATTCCCCAGTCCCTGGTACCAACTTTTGTCTTAGTTAGGGTTTTACTGCTGTGAATAGACACCATGACCAAGGCAACTCTTATGAGGACAACATTTAATTGGGGCTGGCTTACAGGTTCAGAGGTTCAGTCCATTATCATCAAGGCAAGAACATGGCAGCACAGTACAGGAGGAGCTGAGAGTTCTACATCTTCATCTGAAATCCACTAGGAGAAGACTGACTTCCAGCTAGGACAACAGTCTTAAATCTCATGCCCACCATGACATACTTCCTCCAACAAGGCCCCTCCTACTCCAACAAGACCACACCTCCTCCAGTGGCACTCCCTGGGCCAAGCATATTCAAACCACCACACCCAAGAAGAGAATCGTGTGAGAGCCAGCTATAGAATTAGGAAAGTCCAGGCCACAGTCTCAGCAGCTCTGCTACCTGAGCCTGGGTGAGCAACTGAGCTTCTTTGACCCTTAGGAACCCGGGCTCTAGAAATGCTGTGTTAATACTGTGCTGAGGCTGGGGAGTAATGTATACAGAATGTGAGCACATGTCTTCATGTGGGTGGTCCCTTGGATGTTCAAACAGAGAGAAGTCTTTTTGCTTCGTCTCCTGGGTAACAAGTCTGGAGAACCAGCATCACCACCTACTCTCTAGACAATGCAGGCTGGGTTAAGTGACATGAACCATGACAGTGTTGCTGCCCAAAGAGGCTGTTTATTACTCCCTGCCATCTGGTCCCATAAAAAGCTTTGGTTTTTGATCCTTCCAACCGGCCTTTGAATTAGCCTCTGAATTAACCCACACACTTCTGGCAAATTCCTTGGGACCCAGAGAAATGTCAGTGGCTTACAATTAAAACATACCAACTGATTCTGATTCAGTTCGTGTTACCATGATTAATATGTCTGTGTCCCTAATACTGATTATAATTATTACATCTTTTTATAGTATACTTTAGATGAATGCTAGTGCCAGAACCCTGAAAGAACAGGGTGGAACTTTATATGTATTAAGAGATGCCAGATTGCCCTTGCTCCTGTGTCATGCCATATGCTTCATGGGAAAAGCACATGAAGAAACATGTGAATGAGATCCTGGCCTAGAGAATACTCAGCTGCAACTCCTTCCCTGTGTGCCACAGTGGAGGCTGTGGGAAATACTGGGTTTGGATACCCATCTCTAAAAGCCTCAGTCAGGGTGTGTAACTGATACTTTAAAGCTCAAAACCGAGGATTTCACACCTGCAGGGCCCTGGGGATCAATGACTGCCTTGCGTTTCTGAAGCAGGAGTCTCATATCTTCATTAACTCAGACCAAAATGTGATTATAAAATGTCTACAGCTGAAGAGATAGCTCAGCAGTTTAGAGCACTGACTGCTCTTCAGAGGTCCTAAGTTCAATTCCCAGAGGCCACATGATGGCTCACAACCATTTGTAATGCAATCTGCTGCCTTCCTCTGCTGTGTCTGACAGCTACAGTATACTCATATAAATAAATAAATAAATAAATAAATAAATAAATAAATAAATAAATAAAATAAGAGGGTGGTGGAGAGATGGCTTAGCAGTTAAGAACACAAGCTACTCTTCCAGAGGTCCTGAGTTCAATTCCCAGCAACCACAGGGTAGCTCACAACCATCTGTAATGGGATCTAATGCCCTCTTCTTGTGTGTCTGAAGACAGTGACAGTGTGCTCATACACATAAAAATTTTTTAAAAACATATCTACAATACAATTTAGGAGAGCCAGGCCCAAAGAGAGGAGGCCTTACCTTGTGGAGGCTTATGTCATCTATAGAAAGCAGACTCATTCTGAAACCAAGCCTCTCACTTCTCAAAATCATATAAAGGAAGAAAGAATCAAGCAAGGAGGAAAAAAAAAAAAAAACAGAGGTGACTTTTGTTTGTAATCAATGGTGACTACTCCCCTCATCCCAGCCCCTGAATGTAGTCTCCTGTTTCTGAGTTGCTCTGAGGAATAATCTCTGAGTGTTGGTCTTCTCTGAGTGGGTGTTTCCCCATTCAAATCCTTCCTTATGACTGAGGAAGAACATGAGGGTAAGTCTATCTCAATGTTGTCTAGACTTAGCATCAATCACCCAAGCTCTGATGGTTAACCTCACATAGGGATTCAGTGGTTTGTGCTCTAAGCATCTCAAAATGGGCTTTAGTCATTGCCATGCTTTAGACTGAATTTTTTTCTCCATAGAATGATGCTTTTTTTTTTTTTTTTTTTTTGGTTTTTCGAGACAGGGTTTCTCTGTGTAGCCCTAGCTGTCCTGGAACTCACTCTGTAGACCAGGCTGGCCTCGAACTCAAAAATCCGCCTGCCTCTGCCTCCCAAGTGCTGGGATTAAAGGCGTGTGCTACCACAGCCCGGCAGAATGAATGCTTTGAATTCTTGTTCTTTGCCAACTGGGGCTAATATTTTTGGAGCCTTTGAAGACTTTCTGAGGTGCATGCTAGCTGGCCAGTGATTGGAAGTTGTATCCCAACCTCTGGTTCTGGCTTCCCTCTCTGTGTTTTGGTCCACCATGATGTGAGGGGCCTCTCCTCCACAGACTCCATAGATTCGAGTCTCCGTGCACTCACTTCCTTTACATTTCCATGGTAGTTTGAAACTAGGAGCCAAGAAAACAACCTTTCTCCTTTAACTTTTTTCTAACATGTATGAAGTCAGAGAGACACAAAAGTAACCAATACAGCAATAGAAATCCAAAACGGGATGAGTGATCTTAAATGAAGCCTTGATTTTTTTTTTAACACAGATGACATTCCTGTTGCCTCCTCTAAACAGCAGCCACCACTCATTAAAAAGTTTAGTCATCTCCTTAGTTTTTAAACATTGACGATCAACACCATCACCACTCTCATACTGGTGAGCTTTTAAGTGTTTCATCCCATGTGTTCAAATTAATTTTATATCACACATCAATTTTCTCCTAAGCTTTCCACTTAAAACTTATCCGTGCTATCATTTAAGCAAACTATATAATACTTGTCCAGTAAGTCATATACCTGCCATTTATCATAGCTCATCTTGATTACTTTCTTGGCTAATTGATAATAATTTACTAATGTAAGCATCTTCTTTTTTTTTCCCTGAATCCTTCAGAGAGAAAAATGAAAGGGTGGCATAGTGGACTCCTCTGATGTCTAAAAGTGGCTATTTTATTTCATCTTTGCCAGCTTTGGGGAATGTCTCTGAAGAGAAAAAAACATCTGTCAATTGTTCAATGAAACTTAACAGGCCACTTTTTAATCTTTAATATGCTCTTGTGTTTGAACTTGGACCCAAGTTCTCCTTTTGACTGCATTTCTTTTTTGGAGAAATATTATTATATTCTTTACAGCCCTGTGTTTTCCAGTGATCTCCTGTAATCGTCCATCACACACTGGGCAATGACATTTTCTCCCTTAGCACAAAAGAGTCCCTCTTCCTTCTCTAGCCCCAACCTTGCAGTGGTGACAAGAATGTGTGAATATGAATGTCATCTCTCCATCTAGAGAGTGCTGACCCAGTCTTTTTCCTCAGCCAGTGGAAGGAGCCATTAATGCTAAAAAGAAACAGAAGGGCGATGGGAAAATTCAAGCTCTTCCAAATCCTTTGCCTGCATAGTGATAGGCAAAGGGAATATAACAGCAGAAAGAGGTGGGAGACTCTGATTATTAATGTGAATAACAATCTAAACTCCATGATTATGCCAAATGTATACCTGTCCTTATACTCAATCCAACTTACAAGTCACAATGGGGTATCAAGAGTCTTTCTCCAACCTACAGAGAAGACACAATAGACTGAAGGCTTGGGAATAACAAGCCTAAGTCATAAACAAGCATCCACAAGGTACATCGTGTATGAGTCAACTTTAAAACAATACCAGATTTCCAACATAAAGTTCAACCCTAGTAAGCCACGGTTTAGAAAAGACCATGCTTGAACATAATCAGAAGCTAGAATTTCCAAGGCCTCATGTAGATCTCAGGGTCTTAAGAATTGTTGCTCTGACATCCCTATGCCGATCTTTACCTATCTGTCTTGTAAGGCAAGGGTGATCGAGTTTCCAAACTATATTACGGATCCCAGACCAGAGACAGAGAGCTACACTACTCCCAGGAACTCCAAGTGGGGAGGGTAATCGCTGCAATCAGTTGTTTTTAATTAATCTCTTGTGTTCTGGGCTTATCTGGTCCTGGAAAAATTAAAGCCATGAATTCAAAAGTGTGTGGGCCAGATCGCATGTGTAATTCAGTGGAAAGCCCCTAGCAGTGAGGCCAGAAGCTTAAACTTCTCTAGGGCTTCTCTGAGCTGAGGAAAGCCATGGAGACATTTTGCAAACGAAATTCCTTCTGTAAACCCGCTTCGCTCTCAGAGCTGGGAGCAGACCTCATTACCTGAAATTTTCCCAAAGGACCGGAGATGCTGGGGTTCTGTTCACTCTCAGCCAAGTTGGATGCATTCAGGAAAATGATTCTGTGTGCCTAGAAACCATCACTCCAAGGACCAGGGCCTCAACTCGTGTGTGTGTGTCTGCGTGTGTGTGTGTGTGTGTGTGTGTGTGTGTGTGTGTGTGTGTGTGCAGTATTTACAGTTTTCGAAACACTTTCTGTGTCAGACAATCACAGTCTCCAAGGATTGTTCCATCAGAGTCTTATTCATTACATAGTATCTCCATCTGCAGAATAAATATCATAACCGTCACACCCCTCTTCCCAAATAGAGGGAAGGCTAGTGAACTCAAGTTTTCCATTGCACAGGATACATGGGGCCACACCCTACATCCAAAATTAATAATTATCCATCTGGTTCTACACAACTAAGTATTTACTAAATGCTTTCTCACACATTGTCTCCTACTGTGTTCTCAGCAAAACTATGAACTCATCATCCTTTGTTAAAGAAACTAAGTCTCAAAGAAGTGACACTGTAGCTAAGTGGTGACATGATTTGAATATTGAATGTCCCTCACAGACTCATGTGTTTGACCATTTGGTCCCTAACTGGGTTTTTTTTTGGGGGGGGAGGAGACAAGGGGAAGTTAGCTATGAAACTTTGGGATAGGAAGCATGGCTGGTATAGGTGTGTCATGGACCATTGAGGGTGGAGCCCAGATCTGCTTCCAGCCCAAGGTCTCTGCCTCCTGATTTGAGTTAAATGAGAAGCAAATAGCTAAGGAAGCAAGCATGGAGGAGGGACCAGAAAGATGGCAGCTCTAACATACTGAATGATTTTAATGAATTGTCACTGTGATAACCCAGGCATGATTTCATGAAAGTCTTGGAGCCTTGGAGAATTGTATATAAACATTTAAAACTATTTCAGCCTTTAAAAAGTTATTTATTTATTTATACTTTTAAGTGTGTGTGTGTGTGTGTGTGTGTGTGTGTGTGTGTGTGTGTGTGGTGGGGAGGTACCCATGGAGGCCAGAATAAAGAATCAGATGCCCTGGAACTGTAGTTTCATGCCTTTATAAGCTGCCCTATGTGGGTGCTGGAAACTGAATCAAGTCCTTTGGAAGAGAAGCAACTGCTCTTAAAAAAACAGAGCCACCTCTCCAGTCCTAGATGGTTTTTGAAGATAAGAAAACTGAGTGGTGAACCCGTTTCTTCACGCTCCCTCCTTGAGTAGGGAAATGGAGAAGAGTTTCAAGCAGAATTGTGTTTGACACCACAATCCTCTGTCTTCCTTCTCGATAGCTTCACTGTCAGAGGAGGAGAAGGAGGACATGAAAGAGTGATCCCAATCAGCGAAGAGGGAGGAGAAAATTAAAGCTTGCCCACAATGATACAACCAAACTCACCCTTGCTACGTTTTGCCGAAAATCTGTAACTCCTGCCAGGCCTATCTTGAGAGACCCTATCTCCACTCTACCCCAGATTTATGATCCAAGATGTCTAGTATGTCTCTTGCAACATTTTCTCTGAATTCTTGAAGGAGGAGAAATTTATACAGCCCCGTGAACATGAGTTATTATCTACTTAGCAATAAATTAGCAGCATTCTTTCGAGTCTGTACATTGGATTGGTATCTGAAGCGAACAATCCAGCTCCCGGCCCCTGTTTCTGACATCTCTGTCCTACATGATTTCCCCTCCAGTCGTGTTATATTGCTTGCACTTTGTGTTCCTGAGCATCTGAGCATCACAGCCTGAGGCCACCGCAGGGTTTCAACATTAATGCAGGTACCACCTTCATTCCCGATCACCATACAGACCATGATGCAACAACATGATGTGAGGAGGCGTTGCCCGGGACATCAGAACACAGTGCTCCTGCTGTTTTTCTTATACCTATGACATGGATGCTACTACAGTTTGCTGGTTGTAAGTAATGCATACAGTCACCAAGGCTAGGGTATGAGATGTACATTTTGGAGGAAAGAGGGGTGGAGGGGTGAGAAATTGTACCGTTGGAAAACACATAGTTAGCAAAAGAGAGGAATCAATGGATGGCAGGTATAGGGGTATGCACACTTCATAGTGAGTTTACTTTTGGTGGAGTGGGAGCCAGGATATTTCCCAAAGTCTCTTACTCCCTGGTATTCGTGCCTTTTATGAGTTCCCTTTGACCAGAGATAGACATGAGGGACCTAACCAACAGGATACTGTAGAAATTATGTCCTCCAAAGTATAATCAAATAAAGCAAATTGCCTGTCCCTTTCACTCTTTTAAATCCCTATGCTAGGGGAAAGGCAGCTTCGTGTCATGGGCACAGCTGAACAACCCAAAGGAAGGAGTTCCAATGAGTAACCACTTGGCACTGCTGCTGGGCAGCCATGGTTTATCAGCCATATGAAGGAACCTCAGTGACCTCCCAAGATGACCACCCCTGGCCACAGTCTTAAATACAATCTCATGAAAGACTCAAGATGCTCCCACACTCGTGAGTCACAAAAGCTCCAGGAGATAGTCGATACATAGTATTGTTTCCAGGAGATAGTCGATACATAGTATTGTTTTCATTCACTAAGTCTCAAAATCGTGTTTCCTTTAAACAAGGAGTCGTTTACCCCAGGATAACCTCAAACTTCTGATCCTCCTGCCTCCTGCTCTTCAGTTCTGTGATCCCATGCTTGGAACACCATACTCAGTTCTATGTGTTATTGGGAATTGAATCCTAGTTGCCACATGTGTTGGGCAAGCATTCTACCAACTGAGCTATATCCCCAGCCCTGACGTGTTTTACACAGCACAATAACTAGAACATTCAGCGACTTAGTCTAACCTTTACTAAAGAGACTTTGAGACTAGAACCTGAGCACATCTGCATTGAGAGAATTCTTAGAGGTATGGCCTATAAAAGAATAAGAGTGTGGGGCAAAGGCTGAAGAAAGATTTAATATGGGTAGGTTTGAGCTTTGACCTGGTCCATGGATCCACTGAAGTATGAGTCATACACATACTCCTATGAATACTATTTGCCTCCTTCAGGCTTTTGTTTACACAAACCAGTCAGCCACTAGCTGTCTGCTAGTTGCATCTAGTCATACCTGAGGGCATAACCTCCTGGGAAAACCATCTCTTACAAGATGAAGAAAACTCTCCAGGGTAGAAGGGCAAACGGGAGCCATGAGTAGTGTGGTGGTTTGAATGATATGCCATCCCCCACAGGTTCAAGTATTTAAATGTGTGGCCTCCTTTGACAGGCACTGTTTAGGAAGGATTGGGAGGTGTGGTCTTGCAGAGAAGGTGTGCTACTGGGAGTGGGATCTGAGGTTTCAAAATGTAGACCTTCCAAGTTAGCTCTCTATCTCTGCCTCATGCTTGTCAATCAGGTAGCTCTCGGCTACTTCTTCAGAGCCATGTTCGTTGTCCTGCCGCCGTACTCTGTGTCATGATGAGCATGGATTCTGATGCTCTGGAAACATAAGCTCAAATAAGTGTTTTCTTTTATGAGTTACCATGGTCATAGTGTCTCTTCCACAGCAATAGAAAAGTAACTAGGGCAGGCCATGACTTTTGTTCTAGAATGTTCTCTCTAATTGACCTAGAAATGGAAACTGCGGTTCTCACTGATCCAAGAAGACTGTCTATAAATGTTCATAACCCATGAGAGTAGTAAAAGAGTAACACTCTCCATGTTTCCCGTGTTATTCTGGCTAACACTTGCAAGTGCAAATTACCATTGGAGTCTAGCACATAGAGATAGTTTAATCTTTTGGGGTACTTTCCATGAAAACATACACACACACACACACACACACACACACACACACACACACACACAAACTTTTTAAACTCTAGCCTTTAGTTAATCAAATGTTCTGTTTATACTGATGTATGCTTTGTAAGTTTGTTACTGTATGTACCATTCAGACTATAAGGAGATGGCAGAGAGGAAAGGGAAGCAAGCCACTACTTGATGGGTCCATAGACTTCTAAACCACTTAAGCTCAAAGAGATTGACTGTCATCCATAAACAGACAGTCTTCAGAGGAAACAGTGGTAACAGTCTTGAGTCCTTGAACTCAGCCAACTGGCTGACATAGCAGAGTCTTGCTTAGGGCACATGAGCCCACATAATTCTACTGCACAGTATTATCTGTGAATACCACCATTTCTCTCTGAGGCATAGGCTATTTCCCTAGAGAGTCATATGCTGCTTATGGCTTCATGTCACCTCTTTGATGAAGCCAGAAATTACTTTAAATGAAATCTGCAATTACTTTCATGCTTTCCTACCCAGCTCAACTTCTGCTCCAGTACAATCCCTTTGTACTTCATAAAACATCAATAAATGCAGTGCTCCATCTTTTCAGTTATATTTCCTTTAATTTCCATAAACACTGTCTTTTTGGTTCATTTCTTTTGATAGGATAGACTATCCCAGCCAAAAGCAACACAAGGGAGGAAAAGTTTACTTGGTTTACAATTCTGGATCACAGTACACCATTTCTGGGAGGTCAAAGCAGGGACTCAAAAAGCTAATCACATAAAACTCACAGTAAAATGCAGACAGAAACAATTGCACCCATGCTTCCTGCTTGCTAAGTCTCCTTGCTCTTATTCCCAGCCTAGGGAATAGTGATGCCCACAATGGGCTGCATCTTCCTATACCATTTAGCCATCAAAACAATTCCCTATAGACATGTCCACAGACCAATCTGATCTAGATAATTTCTCAAGAATGTCTTTCCAAGTGATTCTAGGTTGTGTCAATTTGACAGTTAAAACTACCAAAAATGGAACCTTCTTTTTTCTTGTTTTCATTCACTATTATATCCCTAACACTTAAGACCAATCAGCCATTGATTTCACTTAAGTACACCCTTCTTAAATACACAGTGATTTCAGTTTGCACTAAGATATAGTCTGGTAAACTGCCATATAAGTTGTTATGTCATTTGACCACCTCCGCCTCCATTGAAAAGTTCAGAAGCTGCTTTGGTCTTCTTTCCTTCCATTTTTTTTTTTTAATTCACCAGTAGTATCTCCTGTCCTTCTAGAAGAGATGAAACATCTGTCTCTGGTAATTTTCAATTGAGGAGCCTAAAGAAAATAACCCTGCAGATTTCTCCTGTAGGAGCAAAGTTGAGTGTGAAGTGCCCCTGGTTGCCTCAGCATGTCTGCTGGAGTGCTAATGGGTTATTTCCATCTTTTTCATGAGCTAGGTCAGGAGGGAGATTATTGTTCTTGGACAAGAGCACACGTATCCTCAGCAAGCTCGCACTTCGGGTAACCTCGCTGGCAGGTCAGACTGTCTGTGTCTCTCTGGGACAGACAAAATGAAGCTTGAGTTACAGACGGGGGTGAGGGGGTTGGAGGCAGGGAGTAGTGGTGGAAGATCTTTTCTCTGTGAGCTTGGATTTAGATTTCCCCCGAGTCCCAAGAGGGAAGGAGGGTAGCTCAAGGTGTCAGTGAAAGAATTCATAGACAGAAAATGTCACAGGATATAACACCTATTAGGATTAAAATAGAACAGTACGTGAATGACTCTCTCTCTCTCTCTCTCTCTCTCTCTCTCTCTCTCTCTCTGTCTCTCTCTGTGTGTGTGTGTGTGTATTGTGTATGTATGGTATGTATGTGTGTGTGTGTATGTGTTTATGTGTGTGTGTGTGGGTGTAAATGGTTGAATGTGTACATGAATTTGGAGAGAATGAAAGTGAGAGACTGTACGTGTATGTGTGTGTGTGTGTGTGTGTGTGTATTGTGTATGTATGGTATGTATGTGTGTGCGTGTGTGTGTTTATGTGTGTGTGGGGGGGGGTGTAAATGGTTGAATGTGTACATGAATTTGGAGAGAATGAAAGTGAGAGACTGTACGTGTATGTGTGTGTGTGTGTGTGTGTGTGTAATGTAACATTGGGTGTATAAGAGAATGTGTATATGAGTGTGTGTACAAGTGTGTGAGAGAGAATGTGTATGACTGTGAGTGAGGGGGATGTGTTGTGTAAGTGAGATATTAGGTGAGTGAGAGAGAGTGTAAGCGGAGGTGTGTGTGAGATAGGGCAGAGAGCACGATATTGATTTTGAGTGTCAGGAGAGGAGGTAACAGGACACACCAGGAAAGAAAACAAACACCTTGAATGAGACTGAATCTCTCGTTTGAAAGCTTCTTGCCTTGTCCACAGAGAAGAGCACAGCTTACCAGTGCCCCGTGCTGAATCATTCAGTCCTGAAAACATTTTGGTTGGATTCTAATTTCCAGGATTTTACAGAATTCTGATTTTAAAAGTTTAAAAAAAAAAAAAAACTAAACATCCATTTGCTCAGGGTCCCTTTTTCACATTTTAAGAAACGTTCTTCCTTTCATTTATCTCTTTCTCATCTCAACAGCAAGACTGTGGCACAAGAAACAGCTGTTCTTTTATTTAAAAAGAAACCCTGCCTGATACAGAAATGTCGAGGTCAGAACGGGAGCTGGTCTGCCCACTGTTGGTAGCATTTGCTTCCATTCAGCCAGAGTACAGGAAAGCGTAGCTGTGGTACCTCCTTGGATATTTGCCTCTTTGTTCTGACATCCATCTCCCAGCATTCTCTGTTTCCTTCTGTATTACAGGAAACTATGTTTCTTGTATGTAGGGCCTTCTGGCTTCTGAGTGGCTTTAAGCAACAGGAGAAAGATGAATAAAGAAGGAGGTCAAGGTGCTCTCTTCTCCCCTTTCCTTATTCTCTGCCCACTTCCTCTGCTCCTTCTTTCTCTCCCAGACTAGTACCAAAAGGATTCTGGTTGCTACCTCTGACCTCTGACCTCTGACCTCTGAAAACAACCCCTATGCCTATCATTCCTTTCCCTGTGGAGTAGAATTGATGTTAATCTCTGGGCTATCTCACCCTCTGTACACCCTGAGCTAGCTCATCTTCTGTGCAGCTGCTCAGTTCTTTCTTGTTTGCTCTGACCACCCTCACCCCCTGTATCATCATGCCTCCGTCTGAAAAATCTGGACTGATAAACATGAATCCTTTAAGAAAAAACAATATCCTTTATAAGCAGTTAAATAAACAACTGGAATCAAGACAGAAAGAAGAGAATTAGCCAGTGTATTAGTCGAACTGTTGAGGTAGCAAAATACCTGAGATGACCAAGTTAAAGAGAGGACATATTTATCTTGCCTCCTGATTTTGGAGTTTGCAGTCAGTGGTTGTTTTCACCATTGTGAGCCTGAGGCAATGTATATTTGACAGTAGGAGTGCTTACACAGGAAGTGCTAATCTCATGGCCAACATGTATGAACGAGATAAGAAAAGACTAGTCTGTCATAGTACCCTTCAAGGGCACCCTCCTAATGACCGAATAACCCTGCTTCACTCCAGTAGTGCCACACACCCGGGTCCTTTAGAGACCATTCCAAACCCAAAGTACATCACTAGTTATTAGGGAGCCTCAGCTTTCCTGAGTATGGTATTGTACTGAGAACCTGTCTGCAATCAGTCATTTTGTCTTCAAAATAAGAAGCCTGGAACAGCAGCATGTCCTAGCTGTGTGACTTGAGTCCATTCATTTCAGGACCTCTCTCTCTTTTCCTATCAATTTTATAGCATCCTTTTAGAAACCAGAAAGCCAACACACAACACAGAAACATAATTTCCGACACTCAGATGGCGCCCAGTTAGTGTTAGTCATTTTTTTTTTTTTTCTGAGTTGTAATTAGCCTCAGGAATCCGAGAGATTTTAGAAAGACTGAAAACAAACATTTCTCAGCAAGGTTGAGAGGAACACGCTGCTTTAATTTTGGGAGAAAACAGGGAAAGTGACATTTAAAATAATGAGCTATGAACTAAATGTCATTACCTGAAGGAAAGCCTGAATGTGACAGATGGAAGAGCGGACACAAAGGAGACAAACATGACAAAAATGTTTTTGTTTAAGGAATTTCTTTTTTTTTTTTTTTGCATCACTCAGCCAGGAAATATTTATTTAGCTTTTCCGTCAATCTGGAGTGAAGAGAGAGATACAGGAATTCCATGGACTTGGATTGAGAATGGAGACTTGCAAGAGCAGCAGCAATGGAAGACCTCAGAGGCTGAGTCTAGATCTTTTTCCTCCTCTGGGTCTCACTTTGCCCTGTCTGCTAATTAATAAGTAGACTAAGGTCAATCTTGAAGCATTCAATCTATATATACTTACCAAGGCCCTACTGTCAAAATCAGATCCAATTTACTCGCTAGAGGCCTCAGAGCTCCAGTTTTTAACACAGACTCTAGCATGATCTCCAGACGTACTGCTTTAAGGGTCCCCTGTGACTTTAAGCCTCTCTCAAATATGGCGGCATATCCCCAGGGAAAGAGTAAAGCAGGGAGTAGCCAGTGAAAGCTGCAGGAGACAGAGAATGAGGTAGAAGAGGGGTCTTTTACTTTGAAAGGTAGCTGAGACTGGGATAAGATAAGAGAGCATTTTTCAAAATAAGAATGGGGGCAGGGCAAACGGTTACTGTTAAAGTTTACAATGGGTATGTTTTGTTTGGGTGGTTTATTGGTTGTTTTGAGATAGAGCTCTCTCTATGTAGCAGAGGCCTCGATTTTCCAATCTAAAATTACGTGTGTACCACCGCACCCAGTTTTATGAAGTGCTGGGAGTGGAGCCCAGGGCTTAGTGAATACTAGGCAACCTCCTGAGTCACTGCTCCAGCCTATCACTTGTGTTCTTTTCTCCGAATCTCCTCGGATGGCTCACTGTCATTTAAACTGGACCATTTGTTCTGATCAATCAGGGCTAGCACAGAAGCTGGTTCATGAAGAGAAGCCGGGATGGACCCAGACAAGGTGGAGGAGGTAGGGAACAGACATACTAAAGCTATCCAAGCAGAGCAGGCTTCCCTGTCTCAGTGCTGCTGTTAATAGGGGCTGGATATTCTAACCGCTACTAATTCTTGGTTAGGGAGGGATATTCTGGGCACAGTAGAAGTTCAGAAAAATCCCTGGCCTCTTCCCACCAGACACCAATAAAATTTCTCAGCTGTGAAGACAACACACACACACAGACACACACACACACACACACACACACACACACACACACACATACACACACAAACACAATGCCTGGGCTCTTCCCACAATACACCAATACTATTTTCCAGCTGTGAAGACAACACACACACACACACACACACACACACAAATGTCTGTGCTCTTCCCACTATACACCAGTACTGTTTTCCAGCTGTAAAGACACCACACACACACACACACACACACACACACACACATACACACACACACACACACACAAAATGCCTGGGCTCTTCCCACTATACACCAATACTATTTCCCAACTGTGAAGACACCACCACCCCCTGACACACACACATGCACACACGCACACACACAGACATGCACGCACGCACATTACCACCTCTGCCCTGGAAAAGGCAGGGCCACCACAGCTAAGGATGCTGCTTGAGAGCAATGGGAACAGATTTCAAGGAGGAGACAGACAAGAAACAGCAGCCAGCACTTGGAAGTTAATTTCAACTGAAGAAGAAGGGAAGAACGTTTCTCTGGGGTTCTGTTTGCCTGTTTGCCAACCTGTTCCCATCCCATCACAAAGCCTTCTGTCCCAAGGTGCTTGGTAGATTCAGGCTGAGCAGAAGTGTCTGGGACACTTCACAATCATACACGGCCCTCCCCTACCCGTGGTGGAGAGAGTGTGTCTGAGTCTCAATGGTCAACCAAGAGTAGACATCTTGACTGTATCCCCAGATGGCTCTTTTTGTCCTTTAATTATCACTGTTGCCTTGGAGATTCCAGAGTTTTCTGCCACCCACGTGTGACCTCTCATCTCCTCATGATGTTCATCCAGGCATCCCAGGGAAATCCTGGGCAGGGACCTGCCAAGAACTGCAGCAGAGGCAACAGATCTGCCTTCTTATCTGAGACTGCCTCACCACTCACCCCAGCTTCCCCTGAGCATCCCAAGAGGAACACTCAGCAAGCTGAGATGCATCAGAGATGCCCAGTGATGAGGCCACAGAGTAGCAGGCAGAGCCAGCTTGCTTTCAACCAAGGCAGCCTGCACCCTCTCCCGCTCTCTTCATGCTCTAAAGGGCCCCCATAGTTAACAGATTCCTCTTAGCTCCAGCTTCAGAGTCTCAGGGTTGAGGTGGGAGGGCAAACTTAAGAGGGTTTCCTAGAGCTGAACATTAATTCAAACACTCCAGGTGAGCACTTTAAGCACCCGGTATTAGGAAGCAAGGCACTAGACTTCTAGAATGTTCTTTGTCATCCATCCTCCAGCCCCTTTGTTCTTGAGACTTTGTCTGTGTTATTTCCTGTGTGACAAATGACATCCGTCTACAATCTTAAACACTCAGGGAAGACACGTAACAGAATCTGCACTTTTTTCTTCCCCTCCCCCTCTTTTTAAAATAGCCCCCAGCAACATTTTCCATGTGAGACACGGAACAGATGTTTAAGGAAGGCTTGGTGTGAGCTGGAAGTCCGCTAAAGGTAATGTGGCAATAGCACTTTGCTTCAAGCCTTGGCTGGAGGCTAAGCCAGTTACTCCCTCCATAGCTTGATCTTCCTGTCAATCATCCTGTCTCTCATTAATCTGTTTGCAGTTGTTTCCAGAACGAATACTGCTTTTCAGGAGCATCACTGAATACCAGAGCAATAATCACGTAGAAAACAGAGGTTGGGGCTGGTAGGGGATAGCTCTAAGGGCGAGGGTGCTTGCAACACGGCAGAGAGACCTGAGTTCGATCCCTGAAACCTTGGGTGGCTCTTCCTCTGGCACTTTGCTTTGTGAGACATGTTGTCACTGGGACCTGGAACTTGCCAATTAGGTCAGACTGGCTGAACAAAGAGCCTCGAGGATCCACCCATCTCTGCTTACTCAACCCTGGGATGACAAGTGTGTACTACCTTCCCAGCTTGTGCGCATGTGCAAACACACACACACACACACACACACACACACACACACACACACACACACGAAAATGAACACAGGTCTTCATACCTGTATAGTAAGCAATTTACCGACTGTATCACCTCCTCAGTCCCATGTATGATAACTTTTTCTATAGCACTTTCTTCATCAGTGATTTCCAGTTTTACTGCTTGATTTCCTTTATACATCATAGACTTAAGAATTGCCTCCTTCTCCTCTCCCATTCAAACCCTTTATAAAAGTATATGGAAAAAAAGTTTTCTATCATGGTCTATTCATTGGCTGGTAAGCTTCTAGTACTTTCTACTGGTAGTACATTCCTCCAATAGGTAGACCACCACATCCTTGTGTGTCCAGGCACAGTAGAGGCAGTACTTGGGACATTAGTGGTAGTTAGATAATATTTCTCAAGAAATTATTCTTGTTTTATTACAAGGAGGCACAGAGATAACAGGCTGATGATTCAATTCCAAGAGGGAAGAATGTGAACCCTCTTTGTAAGCTCAGAGGTAAATAACCCATTCTATTACCCAGGAAATGGTCATCTCCTCACAGACACTGAAGGATAACCACAAAGGAGACAGTGTGGCTCCTCTTCCCCATCTCCCAAGAATGTGGAATAAAACATGGGTCTGACATGTATTTCCAATGAAATTCACATCGGGGGCTCATGGGTTTTCAGCATCTCTGCCATGGGTTTGCTAATACTTTCTCTGTGCTCCATAGCAAAGGGGGCCTCGTGTGCCTGCTTCATCAGATGGGATTGTGTGAATCGTGATGCAAGCCCAGGGTCTCCAGAGGTATAAACAACTCTAATCAGCAAGTGTTCTGAGAAGTAAATAAAGACCGGAGGGTACAGGAACACCAGGAAGGATCCAGGCCAGAAAGAGAGAGCCTGTGTTTGGTTTAAAATATAAATACAGTGCTTGGACAGGAGAGACCAAATCCATACACTTCCTGTCTCAGTATCACCGCTGTGGTTAACGATGATCCCTGAAGTACTCAAAGGCTTGCCCATTGGCAGATGGTGTAGCATCCATTATCAGTCCATCAGCCGCGCTAGAATGACCCACGGAAAAGTGTTTTTCTCCACGGCATCTGTGCAAATAAACACTGACGATTGCTAATTCCAAGCTGCCTGCCTGTAAAGTGATCTAAATGATGTCAACTCGGTAACTCGTGAGCCATGGCTCATCTCCAGTTGGATCGAAGTCATCAATTCACTAATTCCTCTGATTTTTCTCCTTTCTTCTTGCCTCTTGACCTTGACAGATTAACACTCTGAAAGCGAAGCGGGGGGAGGGGTTCCCAGCCAGAGGGCTTCTAGTGTTCTGTTCCTAGGACTGGAACTTCCACTGTCCTCAGAAGGCTGAGGGTGATTAGCAGTGGTGATTCCCATGACACTGGGAACCTGGAGGTCTGGAACAAGAGGGCTGAAAGACTTAACCAATGGGAAGCAAGGACTGGGAGATGATGCTGAATGTTTGATGTACAGTGAGAGGAAGCTTGAGCTTTAGCAGTTATTTGCAGATAAGATTATACAGTGGTGGTCTTGGACTTAGAATACAGACATGGTTTGAACACTGTTCTGCCACGCAGGAGTCCATGCCCTTGCATGGTTTTATTCTGCAGTCCTCAGATTGTGTCACAGGGCAACTGGCAAGGAGGAAGGCTGTGCATAGAGAGCGCCGTGGTGCAAATTAATTACCGTAATGCATGTAAACGCCAACCACAGCCTGCATGTAAACTGTTGCATCAACCAGAGAAATTACTAGAAACCTCACATATACAGTTGGGGAATGAATACAGATTCCCTATAACCACTGCCAGGAGTTGGACCAGGAGCTCGAAAGATAGTTCAGTGGATAAGAGAACCAACTTTCCTTCCAGAAGACCCAGGGTTCAATTCCCAGCACTCATATGAAAGATCAAAAACCATCTGTAACTCTAGTTCAAGGCGATCTGGCACCCTCTTCTGGCCTCCTTAAGCATTGCATGCATGTGATGTACATGATGCACATTCATATATGCATGCACACACACACACACACACACACACACACACACATACAGGAACACATAAAATAAATATATTTTAAAAGGAAGTTGGTCCAGGATGCATAGTGTCTGGGGAAAGAGGAAATCATAGAGGGGAGAGAATGGCCATCCAGATGGACCAAAACCACCATGTTGTAATATGTGGGTTGTGGTGGTAAAATGTCTTCATGACCAATGGATGTCCAAAGAAAAGAGTTGAAGACACACATTCCCTCCATGTCCCTGTTCTAAGTGTGAAAGGAGCACCTTTGCTAGGGGAGCCAGGGAGCTGCTGTCACCAAGAAGGAGCAAGCTTTCAGAATGGAATGACCAATTGGTCAGAGCAGTGGCTGCTGCCAATGTAGGCCAAGCTGTCCAGGCTCCAAGAAATAGAATTATTCTCTCGCTTATCGCGAATCACTAGCTTCCCACTGCTATAGGAGAAAAGCGACAGTGGAGAGCAGGGCTCACTGGTAGATGCTTGCCTTAGTGTGCACATGGTTGGAGCTATTATCTTGAATGCTGCAAATAAAAATAAATACATAGGAAACTAAAACCCTTCCCTACCACAGCAAAGACATGCTTCCCTGCCTCTGCAGCATCAACCCCCTCCAGTCTCCTTCTGGCCCTCCCCCTATGACAGATGCTTTCCCTATTCTCCAAACACCTCAAATTCTTTCTGAGCTCAGTCTCTGTACCATCATTCTCTCATGTGTACCCGCAGGACTTGGCACATCTTAGTTCCAACGTCATTTCTTCAGAGATGTCTTTTGAACATCCTTAGAGCAAGCATCCTCATTCACATAGCCTGAATTATCAACTACTACAGGGGTTTAACAGCCAAAGGCTTTCTGCTGTGGCCGGTCTCAGAGTGTTATAAACTCACTGCTGCTGCTGCTGCTAATGCTTCTACTAACAATTCCTCCTCCTCTTCCTCCTCCTCTTCCTTCTCCTCTTCCTCCTCTCCCTCCTCCTCCTCTTCCTCTTCCTCCTCCTTCTCTTCTTCCTCCCCCTCCTCCTCCTCCTCCTTCTTCTCATTCTTCTCTTCCTCCTTTTTTCTCTTCCCCCTTCCTCCTCCTCCCTCTCCTCCCCCTCCTCCTTCTTCTTGTGAGGATGAAACTTAGGGACTTGCACATTCTAAGCAAGTACTCTGCATGAATTCCATCCCCAGTTTCCATCAGGAATCCATTAACCCCTGCTGTTTCTTTCTCTTTTAAAACCACTTCAATAATCTCACATTTTGATAGAATCTTGACTGTCTCTCACCACATGGGAGGCAGTGGTCGAGGACCTCAGTTTTCACTCTGCCCTGGACTCCAACCATCCTGGTTACATCTTCCTACTGTGATACAGTAGCATCAGAGTCTAAACCTAGGGCAATCAGCATATATTGAGGCAGCTGGACATAAGCTGTTGCATGGCCAGATGAGTAAGACAGGCTCACGGATGATGTCCCAGTGCACGCACTGTTCGTCCCAGCCTGTCCACACCTGTGCTGGGCTGTCATCACCAAGTGGGAGGTTCTGTGCAGCTTTAAGTAATTTAAGCTGACAACAGACCGGCTGAGGGAAATGTTGAAATGCTCACAGAGGTGTAATTAATTTCCATGAAGTGATGCTGACAAGGACCTCAGTACCCTGTGGGGTGGCAGGCCATTGAGAGCACCCCATAATAGTAACTTTTAGGACAGAGAGTGGATTTGGAGAGTAGAGCGTGGGTCTGCTCTTCCTAAATGCCCTGGGGTTCCTGTGTAATTCAAGCAGCTGTCTAAGGAAGTACTTGCTCTGGAATTTTCCTGACAGTATCCTGTCATTTTCTGAAGGGTGCAGGGGATAAGGTTGCTCTTTTATGTCTTCCCCCAAATTGTGCCAGCACTTCATTGCAGCCTTTGTCCAAACTGAACATGCCCAAGGGGGTTGTAAGAGGAAGAAACTGAAGGCTCGAATCCTAGAAGCCATTAGTGACTTAGAAAGTAGACACCTAAGCTGAGCAGTGTTAGTGGCACATGCCTTTAATCCCAGCATGTGGGAGGCAGAAGCAAGCAGTTTCAGAACAGCCTGGTCTACAGACAGCGATCCAGGATAGCCAAGGCAGAAAGAAAAGAGATGGGTGGGGGTGGGGAAGAAGGAAGAAAGACAGAGTAGGGCTACAAATAGCTCAGTGCTGCAAGCATGAGGATGCGAGTTCAGACTCCTCAGATCCCAAGTAAAGAACAAAGCATGGTGCCACCTGACTTATTAATCCCAGTGCTTCACGGTGGGAAGTGGAGACACAAGAGGGTCGCTCATTCTCTAGGACCAGCCACCGTGACCTAAGCTACAAAACTCCAGGATGGTGAAAAACCTTCTCTCACAAAAGGTGGAATGCTCTTGAGGACAGACACATGATGTCCTCTGCTCGCCACAGGTCTATTACATTACACCTGTGGGATGTGCATCCCCTCCCCCTGAGGAAGCAGGAATTCAGTCAGTCACATCAAACTCTATAGCTCAGGTGCCATCCCATAGCAGGGTCTGACCGGCATTGGCTCAGGATGGGTGCTGCCCTAAACTTCATCAAGTTTTGCCACTATTAGCAGCCCCCCTGCCCCCACCTCCCATCTCCTTCCTTCTGGGCATGATGGCTTTTGTACAACAGGGTGCGATGGCAAACTGAGCTAACTCCTATCACAGTAGAGAGCAGAAAAGTCAGACAGCAAAAGAGAAAGTGTGTGAACCTCAGCAGACCAAACAAAACACTGCCAGCCAGTCCAGGGTGAGGACTCCTTATGTGGAGGTGTGAACTAGTGACTTGCTAACTTACTCTCCAGCTACAATGAACTGCCAAGGACTACGAATTACAGGCCTTTGTAAGGGTTTGAAAGCATCAAATTGAAAAAGGAGCTGTCAAGAGTCCACAGAGTGCAGGGGAAGTGTCAAAGCCCCACCTACGTGCCCTGGGATATCTTTGTACCTCGAGTCAATGGACTTTCCCTTACAAGGGGACTACTCTCAGAGTCTGATCTTGGGTTAATGGAGTTGATTTTGCTCACAGGCATAGACAGGGAGCCACAAGTTCTAGGATAAGCGAGTCTCCCACCCCTACTCTTCACAAAGGGCTGACAGGTGCCATCCTGGGAAATCCCCATCTCCCTTGCCCCAGATTTTAGGACACAGTTTACTTTCCAAAGTTGTCCTGATGGGATCTGGTGGAAGCTCCCCTGTCTGTGACTTTGCCTGAACTTGCTTTCTTCTTTGGCATAGTCCCCTGCCCTGCCCTGACCTGTCAACCCATTCTCTGCTTCCCACTAGCAGCCTCATCTTGAAGGTCACCCCTCAAGGTTTCTCAACTCAGATGCCAGTCTCTCCTACAGCAGCATTTCGAAGTGTGAAAGCAAAGAGGAGAAGCTGTGGTAGATGTGTGTGTGTGTGTGTGTGTGTGTGTGTGTGTGTGTGTGTGTATAACTGAACGGAGTAGTGCCAGGATAGCCCATGAAGCATTATCTGGTGTCTATAGGGATGCTTCCTGAGGAGGATGGGGTTGGCAGACTGGATAAAGAACTGCCTCATGAGTGAAGCAGTCATGGTCCAATATTTGAGGATCCAAGAAGGACGAAGGAGTGGAAGGAAGAAGCTCAGGCATCCCTTTGCCTTCTAACTTTGGACAGCCATGGTGTTCTTGCCACAGGACTTTGAACTTGACTAGAACTTACATCGTTGGAATCCCTGGTCTCAGGCCTCCTGAATTTGGGTTCAAACTATACTCCTCACTTTCCTGGGTCTCTATCTTGCAGACAACAGATAGAGAACACACCAGCCTCCATATCACATGAGCTCACCCCCCGGCTATATTCTGTGTACCAGTTCTGTTTGGTGGAATTCTGACACAATAGATCTATGTGTGGGATAAACAATTCAAAGGATGGCTATTGTAACATAAAGAAGCAAAAGTGACTGGAAGATGCTAGAGACACTCAGGACTTGGCCCGGCATGAGCTGTCAGGCAAATGCACAGCAAGTTATATTCCAAATAACATTTACATATTGCATTATACTATGCATACGCATATCCTGTAAATATATGTAGATAAATTGCTAGGTAAATTCACCAGCAGGCATTAGTGCTTCCATGCTAATGCTGTAGACAAGCCATTGCAGAAAACATAGAGGACATATCTTTGGATGCCATATCTTACCAGGAGGTTTGTAGGAACACAGGCTGATCCTGTTGGTATCGCCCTGGTAGGGCCAGGAGATGCCTTTTCCCCAAGAGCAGAGTCTTTGCTTATAACCAACATTTGCAGGGACATAATATACATCAAAATACCTTTTCCCCCAAAAGCAGAGTCTTTCCTTATAGGCAACATTTGCAGGGACATTAATGTTCATCAAAATACTCAGCAGACTTTGTAGCAGGCTCTACCTTTGAGCACTTTGTGAAACTAATACCCGGCAAGACATAATAAAGTCTCTAAAGATGAGAGGAGCAGCAAAGGATGGGCGTGGATCTGCTTGTATGTTCCACCAGCCCTGTGGTTCCAGATATTAAAACCAGATATAGCTAGTTTCCTGTTCTGTAAAATGACAACTTGAAGGACTCCTCTGGAGTCGGTAGGAAGAAGAAGCCTATACACAAAGTGCCTAACTCAATACCTATTACAAATAAGGAATCCATGACACTCTTTTTTTTTTCCTCTCTAGCCTTCTTGTTTTAAGAGTTCAGTCTAAGAGATTCAAAACAGCACAGCCTGATTGACAGAACGTTTGAAGCCAAGCCTTTGTAAGTTTCTTGAGGGCAGAGGCTGAATCATTTGCCTCTTCAGTACCGTGTCAAGCCTGCTGGAATTGCCCAATAAACATTAAAAAAAAAAAAAAAAATGCTGAATAAGCTGACTGTTGCTTCGGTTACCGTGGGGAGGCTGCCACCTGGTGGACACTGATCAAAACAGCACACCTCTGGAACCTGGATTCTCCCCAGAGGGTTGGAATAAATTGCAGGACATTTTACCTGGTGACTGTTCCCAGCAGTCTGCACTAGTCATGGGAGTTTTCAAAGGAGCAGAAAGAAAAACATCAAGAAACACAGTGATTTCGTTAGACTGTTTTCTGGGCCATAAACCCGGACTGTGTAGAATTGGAGGAGTGAGCTGAGTTTGGGTGCATTTCTTTGCAATTTTTTTTTAACCATGGATACAATGTAACCAGCTTCTTGAGCTTCTAGCTACCTTGACTTCCATTGAGGGACTATACCTTGAACTGTGAACTGATTTAAGCCCTTTCTCCCTTGAGTTGCTTTTGCCAAGAGTACCACAATAGAAAAAGAAATTAAGCCAGCTCCCCAGTGTAAGTTGGAAAGTGGGTACATCGGCCTTGTCACTCGGAGCCACATCACAAAGCTGCAAAAGCTTTGTTTATGCCTGCATGCTGCACCATGCTCCCTTGCTCAGACCAGCAACCCCCTTCTACCAATAGGCTGTTTTCTCAAGGACTTCGTGGAAGTCCCAGGTCAATGAAGCACTTATTGAGTAACGACCGCAATTTCCTGAAACAGTTTTTGAGCAAAAGCAATCACGTGAGGGAAGTCCTACCCACTTCCATCAATTCATGTCTGCCTCTGCCTCCTGAGAGCGCTCAATCGGTGATTTCCATCATCTCCACTCAGAGAAGCCAGCAAACCCTTCAGCTAATTTGCCCAGGAAGAAAGAGGTGCCTGAAGGATTCCGTGGGACTTGACACGGGCTGACCTTTGCCTTAGCCCTTTCTGGCAGTAATTTCCTGCATCACATGGAGGCTGTGAAAATAATATTTCTGTTGGTATCAGACGTCTTCCCGTTAGTGCTGAACAAAAGTCAATCAAGGTGGGGTGAAGAATATCTAATCGGTTAGAATAAGCTCTGACCCTCTTCCTCATGATAGATGTCACACCAGGGGCTCCCCGTTTGTTGTGCAGTCTAAGTATCTTTCCTTCTTCCTAAAGACACCCGCAGCCACCCTGAGCTGTATTTATTTCCTGCTTGTCACACTGGAAAGTTGGCATCAGTTTTACAACTGAGAGATTTCCGTTGAAACTTGCCTGGCCCCCTTCTGGGTTGCCCACACACAGAATCTGAGATGTTGGTACTGCCTATGGACCAGGTGGAGTGTGGCAACCAAATATCACAGCTTCCTAGGGGAAGAAAACCCTTTGGTGTGAATTCTCCGGGCAGAGGCAGAATGACAACTTCAGGCCTGTGTCACCCTCAGCTAGGTGGCAATGCCTTCACGAGCCCATTTTCCTAAATGGTATAATAGGTGTGGTATTCCATTATGACAGAGCCCCACAACCTATCCCAACACCCTTTGAAAGTTCATTTTTAAAAAATGGACTTGGAAACTACCTAGGGGAAGTTTCCATACCTACCACTTAGGGGGCACTCAGAAAACTCTGTTAGATTCCAAAATGCAAACATTAAATGTATGGAATATGGGCAGTTTGGATTATACTTTCAAGGGCACATGCCCAGTATGTGTTTGGTCTTTGTGGAGGCTGATGTTCAGTTTGAAACTGTACCCTCGGGGCCTCCTCGAGGAACAGATATCCTAAAGTTTCATTGGACATCAGTATCTCATGCTTTAAAATGAGCATGGCATGCTGTCCATTTGCCTTCTGAATGTTTATGTGTATACGCAGAAGAATGGTAGGATGCTTTCAGCCTCAGACAGAGAAGCTTCTTTCTACTGTACTAACGGCCATCTGTAATCTCATGTTTTTTCACCCATCCATCTTGTTCCCAGAAATAATGACTCTGAGACTTCTTTTGTATGCATAAATGCTTAGTCCAATAGCTTTGGTGTGTGTGTGTGTGTGTGTGTGTGTGTGTGTGTGTGTGTGTGTGT
>JANHMN010000018.1:37873359-37917465 GCA_030674055.1 Rhabdomys pumilio
GTGTGTGTGTGTGTGTGTGTGTGTGTGTGTGTGTGTGTGTGTGTGTTGTGTATGCAGCACTAATTGGATTTAGTGGTTTATATATAAATAAAAATGACATGTAGCTTACAAGGGAACGTGTTGAGGAAGATATTGGGGAGCCGGGGAAGGTAAATTGGGGATAAGATCATAAACCTGTATCAGATTCTCAAGATAAAAAAAAAGAAAAATTACATTTTAAAAACAGAATGAAAAGGCCTTTTCCAAGCTTTTGATCCAGCAGGCCAGAGTAAAGCCTCAGATCCTAAGACACTTGGTGTTTACATATAAGCCAAGATTCCTCTTGCTGCAGTGGTACCTAGCTAGTAGCCCTTAGTTTCTTTCTGAGACAGAAAATGCATGCAGGGACTGGGAAGTTGGCTCCGTGGATAAAGTGGCTGCTGTGCCAGGGTGGTCAGAGTTTGAATCGCCAGAGTTCCTGTTGAAAAGCCAGGCGTGGTAGCACATATCTGCAGTCCCAGCATTCCTAAGGTGAGATGGGAGGCAGAAGGGAGAATCTCAGGAAGCCTGAGGGATGGGTAGCACAGAGGCTAAAATATCAGAGACCCTGTCTTGACTAAAGTAGAGGGCAAGGACCAACGCCCGATGTCTGCTCATCTCCACATGTGTTGTATGTCTGCTCATCTCCACATGTGTTGTATGCATTACACACACACGCGCGCACACACACACACACACACACACACACACACACACACACACGCGCGCGCGCGCGCGCGCCAATTTAAAAAAAAAAAAGAAGATGCATTTATTATGTAAAACCTGATTTTCTTTTGTAGTACTGGGAGTTAAATCTGGAGCCTCATATGTGATAAACAGGTACTCACACTCTAGTGATGGGTCATATATTTATTCCCTGTCACATTTAAACCCTTAAAGATTTATTTTTATTTCTCTCTCTCTCTCTCTCTCTCTCTCTCTCTCTCTGTCTCTCTGTCTCTCTCTGTCTCTGTCTCTCCATCTCTCTCTGTCTCTCTCTGGATGTGTGTCTGTGTGTCTCTGTGTTCTCTCTGTGTGTGTATGTGCATGTGTCTGCACAGAAGCCAGAGTAAAGCATCGGATCACGTGGAGCTGAAGCTGTCGGTGTTTGTAGCATATCTGGCTTGTTATATGGGCACTGGGACCCAAACCATGGTCCTTATGACTGTAAAGCAAATGCTGTTAACCTCTGAACCAGCTCTCCAGCACCCTTTGAAAGTTTAGAGACAAGGAACTGAAGAGATGGCACAGTGGTTAAGGGCACTGACTGCTCTCCCAGAGGTCCTGAGTTCAGTTCCCAGCAACCACATGGTGGCTCTCAACTATCTGTAATGGGATCCAATGTCCCCTTGTGGTGTGTCTGAGAATAGTGACAGTGTACTCACATACAATAAATAAATAAACAAACAAATATTTAGAGACAATTGTTTGCTGAGTGACCCAGGCTGATCTTGAACTGGGGTTACAAGTGTTTGCCACCAAAAAACTTCCTTTTTTTTTTTTAAGTCCATAAAGCCAATCAGAAGGTGGTGGGTACAGCAGAGAGACTGGGCATTAAAGTCTGATGCAGGAGTGGACACAAATCTCTGTCCCCTCTTCTCATATCTTGCCTGGAAAATGTTAATAATTCAGAGTCTAGCAGCTGGGAAGTAATCATCTGGCTGTTCTTGGATCCATCTAGTTAGGTATTAAGAACAAAGACCTAGAGCCCCTAATACTCCCTCTCTCCAGACTACCCTAGACACATCCCCCATCCTGTAGCCCAGAGCCTTTGCCTCAGCAGTCTAGCCTTACCACTAGGTGAAACATTAAATGTCAAGATATTTGGCAACCAGGTTCCTCTAACAAATAAACACTACGACACGTCCATTAAAAGGGCACGGTGGTGACGTCAGTCAGAAAGTATTAATTTGGTGCCTGCCAGGCATATTACTCTATGATGAGAATATTGAAAATAAAAACAGGGAGGTTGAGAAAGAAAAGGTATTTGGTCTCCTTGTACCAAGTATGTACTTCATCCCAAGCCCCGGTGCTATGCTCTAGATAAAAGCAGAAATCAAGCACACACCTGGCCTCAAGACACGGGACCTAATTCTATTTCTAAGACACATGCTTCCGGCAACACAGAGCTAGGGAGAGTATGGTCAGTAGCGGGTGTGTTGGATGAAGGAACGAACTGCTACAGAAGAGAATGAAGGGGCTGGCAAGATGGCTCAGTAGTTAGGAGAATGTGTTGTCCTTGAAGAGGACCTGGGTTCAGTTCCCGGGACCCATATGGTGCCTAATAACTGTAACTCCAGTTCTAGAGACTCTGATGCCTTTTTCTGGTCTCTTGAACACACAGACATACATGAACTATAAACATCCATATGTATAAATCTTTTGAGAGAAACAGTGAGTAACA
Source organism: Rhabdomys pumilio (assembly GCA_030674055.1). Lineage (NCBI taxonomy): Eukaryota > Metazoa > Chordata > Mammalia > Rodentia > Muridae > Rhabdomys > Rhabdomys pumilio. Next base: position 37,875,782 of record JANHMN010000018.1, read on the forward strand.
TTCCTATGGGCTCAGGTATTATCCAGGGCAAGCGTGAGAACCAGAGCTCAGATTCCCAAGAATCCATCTCAGTGCCCAGTGGGCATGGTGGCCTGTAATGCCTGCCTCTGAGAATAGGGAAGGGGAGCTCTACCATAAGCTGGCTGGTAAGACTAGTCATTATCAGTGAACTCTGTGTTTGTTTAAGAGACCCTGCCTCACTGAATAATGAGCAGTTACCAAGTTACCTAGTTACCTAGTTACTTGTTTACCAAGGTTGACCAACACAGGCATAAGAAAATCCACACAGCGCAAGAGAGTTTAAAGGCCTGGAGGAAGTATCATTTCAGAATGGAGGGGTTAATTTGCCCCCGCAGACAGAGGCTCTGGGAAGTCAGAGATAATACATGTAAGCAAGGACTTTAAGAGCCAATCCCAAAGGAGACTGTATCTGAAGCCCTTAGAGTATCTGAGACTAAAGAAAGCTCTGAGGTAGTTGTAGTTTTTGCTCCACCCTCAAGGAAGCCAGATGGCCCCGCCTACATCTCGGCAGGAGGCAGTGGAGCCTAGATGGTATCCTTGGAGCTTCTAGCTTGTTGGAATGGGTAAACTATAGCACTAAATCTGACTTGTCACTACTTTTATAAATAAAGTTTTATTGAGACGTAACCATGTTCATCCTTTGCATGTTGTCTCCAGCCAGTTCCATCGCTACAGCAGCAGAGCTCTCGTCAATGGAGACCTTATGGTGTGCAAAGTCTGAAGCACTTAACTCTAGACCTTCACTGAAGAGCGTCTGCTGACTCTTGCCCTTGCCTTGGCTTTCTTGGCATGTGTGGTCCAGTAAACTCTGGGCTGGCAGACTCCCACAGAAGGCAGCCATCAACCTAGGGGATGTCCCCAGCCTCTGGACACTGCCAGCCTTCCCTTCTCTGATGGGTAGGTGTGGCAGAACCCAAGGGTCTTCCCAGGACTTAAGCCCTGGAAGAGAGCAAGTCCCTCGAGAGCTTAAATTCCTGTGGCATCTCCGCTGTTTATATTGAAAATACCACAAGAACTCATTTTTCATGGTATTTCAGCTGAGAACAGGCATGGCGGCACCCCAAGCTAGAGATGGGGAGGGGCTGTGTTTGTGCAGGGGGGCTCAGCCTGCCATGCCCCAGGTTGCCTGGCCCAGGTGCGTTGGGCACAGGCCAGGCTTTCTTCTGGGATACTGGGCCTGAGGAATGATGGTATGTTGAGTGGGGGAAAGGTGCCTTGCTGGAACCTGGCCTGCTCTCATCTGGAAAAGAAAAAAAAAAAAAAAGAGCACAAGCTGGCGTTCACACATCCACCTTGTTCGACAATCTAACATGGGTCATTAATTGAAATAAAATGAAACCAAATGCAAACCAGATGTTAGCGTATACTCTCCCACACACCATTCCTAGACAAATCGCCAAATGGAAATACACTAGAATACTCCCTGTAGCTATTTGAGGGACATAGATTTATCTGCCTCTGTTTCGGATTCCTGGTTTTGTTGTTTTTTCTTCTGTAGCACTTAAGCAAAGTAAAACAAAGTCAAAGGCAGATACATTATAACTTCAAATTATGTTCTCAGGCTGGAGTGATGGCTCAGTCAGTAAAGCATCTGCCATGTAAGCAAGAGGAACTGAGTTCAAATCCCCAGTACCCATGTGAATTTCGAGCATGCAGCAGAAGAGAACCCAAGGTTGTTTTGGATAAGTTATCATGGCCAAGGGTGAGGCCAGAAACATCAGTGGACAAGTCAGTATGCATGAACATTTCCAACCCCAGTTTTGGCACTCACAGGACTCATTCCATCCGCTGCCAATGAACCCCCAAATGGGAAGATGGAAGTCAAGTCACAGAATGGACGTGAGAGAAGGAAAAGTAAGTACAATGTGTCTGAGTGTTATGTATGTCAGTTAACACAAGCTTAATATGAAGTACTAGACACTGAAGCAAAGGTCGACTCATGCTGTTCCCTCTTCACAAATATGAAAGACTACTCCTGAGTGATGAGTGGGAGGAGACCAGGGAATAGCCGAGATTGTTAAATACTGGCTGGCCTAAGCACTGGCTTTCTGTAAAACCAAAACTGGAGCTTGGCTGTGATAGCAGCCCACTGGTTGTGTGCGTTAACCTGCTCCCTCTAACCTTTCATAGAAAGATGCCCATAACAGTTCTGATGCCATTCACTTCCCATCCACAGCTGCTAAGTTGTTCCACGGGGGAACTTGAAGCTGGTAAAGATCTGGAAAAATTAAACTACCTCTAGAAGTGAAATAAACACCCTTAAGTACATAGCATTTCTCATTAGCCATCCTCCATAAAACAAAATAAGAGTTCTCTATGACCAGTCATTAATAGTTGGGTAGATTGATATCAGGCAAGAATTCTCTCCTATTAAGTAGGTCTTGAGTCCAGCTAGACAGTTGTTGGTCACTCCCAAGAGAAAAAAAATAAGTCACTCTTGAATTGTTGGTAGCGTCTTTCTGGGATGGTCATTGTGATTTTCAGGCCATATAGCTGGGTAGGACCAAGGACTGCTATTTTTCCTTGAAAGTTTGCATGGTACCTTTAGATAATGTGAAAGCTAACCCTCGGGGAGGAGGCCTTCTTGTTGGTTCTATCTCAGTTCCTCCAAGTCTATGTCTGAAGTAGAATGTCTTCAGCAATAGGGTCTTACCTTCAAGTCCTGGGAGGCGATCCGGGGCAATGGCAATAGCCTATATTATTCTGGGAGTCTCTTAGATCACCTTGGCCAACAATGCAAATGGAGGTTTCCCATGCCCAGTACTAGAGTTCTTATTAGATAGTCTATGGCTCTTGGAAGAAGCATTATCACCCTGAGTGGCACTAAGTACATTTAATATATATGCATATATACACACATATATTATATATGTGTTTTAGGTAAGTTTATCAACTACTATACTCTCTTATGACATTTTCCAACACCCTTAGTGTTATTTATCTTCTTCTCTCCTTTCCTTCTGTATTGCCCTTCCTCTCCATCTCTAGTTGAAATTCCCCCTCTGTGTTTCTAAACCTATAAAAAGTAAATAAAATAAAATAAACATATTAGACCCACATCACACTAAACAACAGAAAACCTTCTACCCCAGGCTAGCAAATATAGCCAAACAAAAATGGCAGCCAATTGTTACTATTACTCTGCTCTCTGAAAAAGATTAATGGATGACAGATTGTTGGGCATTATCTATTCCTTCTACAAATAAATATTAACTAACTGTATTTTAACAGACCTAATCTCTAGGAAGCAACAGGCATAATAGTTCCTGCATTTAATGACAAGTGTCATTAGTTCCTGTGTTGCTGTTTTTTTTTTAATTTGTTTGTTTGTTAGCTTACTTATTTTTTGGTTTTTTTGAGACAGGGATTTTCTGTATAACCTTGGCCATTCTGGAACTCATTTCTTACTCTGTAGACCAAACTGGCCTAAAACTCACAGAGATCTGCCTGCCTATGCTTCCCACTGCTGGAATTAAAAATGAGCCACCGTGCCTAGCTTCTGTGTTGGTTTCTGTTCCTATGGTGAAATAACTTAAGGGAAGATGGGTTCATTTGAGCCCCTGGTCTCAGAAGTCTGACCCTATCATCAGCTGGCCCCATTTCTATGGGAGAACAACATGGTGACAAAAGGGTGCTCACTAGAGAGTCACAGCAGGAAAGATAATAAGGGGTCAAGGCAAGACATAGGCTTCAAAGACACACTTTCAGTAACCTTCTCAGATCCCACCTCCTAAAGTTTCAACTGCTTCATCAAATACTACCACCAGCCTGGGATGAAGCCTTCAGCTAATTGATCTGTGTGGACAGTTCATACTCAAATCATGAAAGTTCCTTGGGAACCCATGAAAAGTTCCTGATGGCCAAGTCAGAGTGTCTGGTGAATGTTATTTCTTTTCAGGAAGAATCAGAGAGGCCCCGGGCATGTGTTGAACAGTATTGTGGACACAAGGGTCAGGTAGAGCAGACAAGAGCCTAGTTTTCAAGCATTTTGGGTCAAACACAACCTAATGCCATTCAGCCAATAGCATCCATCCTATTTGGCCAAAAAAAAAAAAAAGAAACCAATTTAGCTGTAAACCACTGAAAGTCATACACAGCTTGGGTATAGTACACCTCTAGGACCTTGCTATTTCCCCTGATCTAAGGCTCACTTATTCTAGCAAAAGCAAGGGGTGGTAAAGACCACTATAGATCAGGTTATCCCATAACATCATCTGGACGGACACACACACACACACACACACACACACACACACACAAACACAGAGAGCAAGAGATATTATACATACATGCATGCATACATACATACATACATACATACATGCATGCATACATACATACAAAAACATTAAACCTACAGGAATATTTTTCTACTGAAGTCCCCATAAGATAATATGGTACATTGTCTTTGTACCATTGTGCTGTGAAGGCTGTTTTTAGAAGTATCTATTCTTTTACAGTTTTACACACATATTCTTCGTTCGAAAGTTTTCATTCACTTCTGCTCCTTCTCCTCTTCTTCCTCCCAAGCCCGGGCTTCTGATTTCCTGTCTTTATTGTTTATGATGCATTGTATTAATTAGGATTGACCCATTTTCATGAGTGGGGGAGTTGTTTGTTTAAGTTGGGGCAGACTCTACCAGAAAACTCCCAGAGCTGACAAATGCTTACAAAAACAAAAAATCACACCATAATCAGGCACCTTCCTATACAACAATGGTAAACACCAAAGTTAGTGTCACCTTCCTATATAACAATGATAAAAACCCAAGGAAAAATTAGGGAAGCACTTCTGCTCATACTACCCTCAAAAAATAATCTGGAATAAACAACTAAGGAGATGAAAGACCTCTATAATGAAAACTTTCAAGCACTAATGAAAAAGACACTGAAGAAGACACTAGAAACTGAAAAGACTTCCCATGTTCGTGGATTGGAAAAATTAATGTTATAAAATGGCCATTCTATCAAGAGCCGTCTACAGATTCAATGAAAGTCCAGTCAAAATCTCAGTACCGTTCTTCACAGAAATAGAAAAGAATCTTAAAATGTATACAGAAGTTTTCACTTATTCCTTTTGGCCTTTTTATTCCTTTATGGCCATAAATGACATGAAATCATTTCTTTTTCTACATGGATGTGGGAAATAAGCCAGAGAACAGAGGGAAGGAGTGACCATTGTGCGCTTGGCACTGAGGAGGAGGTTACAGGTAGAGCGGCAGGGAGATAGCATTCATCATATCTCAGGAGCAGCCTGAGGGACTGATGACCATGCCAAAAGTAAGCCATGTTACATACTTACTTCCCTTATCTGGTCAAAGCAACTTAAGGAAGGAAGGGTTTATTTTGGCTCACAGCTCAAAGGTGTTGTCAATCACGGTACGGAAGACACAGCCACAGGAGATTTAAGAAGTTGGACAAGTTTCATCTGCAGTCAAGCAACACTGAGAACAATGAGAGTGCATGCTCAGCTCACAGTCTCCTTTTATTAATTTCCATTATATCAAAATGTTAGACATGTTTACAATGCATTTTGATCACGCCCATTCCCCCGCCTCCTTTCTTCAGCTACCCTGGAACTCACCAACACATCTCCCTCTCAAGTTCAATGTTTTTTTTTTTTTCCCTCCGTTTTGTCCTTTTTATCCTAAGCCCATAGAATGATGCCACCTACATTTAGGATGGGCCTTCCCACCTCAGTTAACTGAATCTATATAATTTTTAAACATATGACTACATGTTTGTCTCCTTGATGATACTAAATTCCATCAATATAAACAAACCATCACACACATACTGCCAAAACTTTTAATTTGTCATGTGACATCAGAAAACTGGATCGTGTGCCCAATCCTAATACTTGGATATCAGCAATCAATTAAAAGTTTGGGGTTTTTTGGTTGTTTGGTTGGTTGTTTGGTTGGTTGGTTGGTTGTTTTTTTGTCTTTTTGGGTTTGTTTTTTTGTTTGTTTGTTTTTGTTTTTCAAGACAGGGTTTCTCTGTGTAGTCCTGGCTGTCCTGGAACTCACTCTGTAGACCAGGCTGGCCTCGAATTCAGAAATCCGCCTGTCTCTGCCTCCCAAGTGCTGGGATTAAAGGCGTGCGCCACCACCGCCTGGCCAATTAAAACTTTTTATATCTATGTGTGCCAATATTTCCCTGGATCCGTGATATGTAGTTTGATTATTTATGATTCCCAGTGTTCCTTTCATTAATATCATGTATATTTTAAACTTCATAATTGGAACACCTATCAATGGTCAATGGGCTTTTCAGTCCCATATTTATAGCTATGACAAGAAACAAATTATATAGAGCAAGGTATTTGTATCAAATTGCACCATATTTTAATTAACAAAAGTAGTATATTGATGACAAATGATAAAAACTTCCCAGAGATTGAGGACAAGTTTCAGTTGTAGAATACGTGAGGTTAGGAGTTGAAGCATGGTTCAACAGAGTATGTGTCAAGAATGCATGAGATCTTGGTTTAAATAGCCATCACTCCGAAAAAAATTGATGGAAGAGATTCTTCCCTATTTATATTGCTGCTGTTGTTTTGATGCAGTCTTGCTATGACAGGGTCAGCTAGCTTGGAGCTTTCTACAAAGCCGAGGCTGGGATCATAGATATGAGCCTAGTTCTTGGATGAGTTCTCTCTATTCTTGAGTAACTCTTAGGAGACTCTGTCTTGAACTTTAACAAATGCCTCTAATTCAGACATCATGAAAGCAGATCAAGAAAAGATGCAATACTAGCTGTTGTTATGTGAGATATTTTTCCTGGACACACACACACACACACACACACACACACACACACACAGAGAGAGAGAGAGAGAAAGAGAGAGAGAGAGAGAGAGAGAGAGAGAGAGAGAGAGAGAGAGACTCAATACAGACAGGGAAACCAAGATACATCACAGTGATAATTCTACCAAAATCCAACTCAGGAAACCAATGAGTTAATGGGGTTACTATCAGGAGTACGAACGAGGTATTATCTAGGAAACAGATGACTCAAAGGCATCTCTGAGAAGCCCACTCCAACATGTGCAGCTACTCACCAAAGCTCGAAGCCCAGAGCTCTCTGCACAACTGCCAAGCAGCTCCACATACCCTGAAGTCCCCTCTAGGTAGCTTGGCTTCCAGCTCACTGGTCAGAATCCAACCCCACGGAAGAGGTTTACTGCTTTTATTACGTTGTGGCTCCCAGCTTTTGGGGACATATGAGATTTGTTTAGTCCCCAGATTTCTCGAGTCTCAGGAGCCCTCTTAGTCCCTCACAGAGGGAGTAGTTCTGTTAGGATGACACTGATCTACACACAGTGACACAGACACTGTGCTTGGAGATGAGAAGTGTGAGCAGACGGGAGAGGAAGCCCTGGGATAGCAAGAGGGTAGAGAGAGAGGGCCATGAAATCATGTGACGTGAGAACAGACCATTACACTGAGAGAACAAGCCAGCACATGAGTCAGATCAGAGTTATTATCACTTCAGGGCAAATGTGAGGCCAGTCTCCTTAGAGAGGAATCAGCGTCATGTGCTTCTTAATATCCCATACATCTAACATAGCATGCAATGGGTAAAGAGCTTCCAGTTAGATCTGAGAATGAAATGGGGCCATGTACAGGAAGGCACCTTGCCCAGAGGATGCACAGCATCAATGGATGATTAATTCTGATAAGGACATAGTTCTCATGGCAAGCCGATGCAAGAGTCCCATGGGCCAAGTCATGTGCTGAGTTCTCAGTAATCATGAGCTCTGTAGTGTAAGGTCAGCAGGATTTCCTTACCAAACACAGTAAAAGAACCCATCCGCTAATCTCTGATGCAGGAACAGACCCTTTGAATGTTATGATCAAGACACATGCCATATCCGTCTTCCACAGTCTCCCCTAATGAAAAAATAACAATAGTTTAGAATAAGAAAGTAAGATTTTGTACATGAGCCAGGAGCTATCATCATCTGCAAAATGTAATGTTACATCCTGGCGCTTAAAAAGCTAAGGTGAGAGGATCGTGAGTTCAAGACTAACCTGGGTATATAGGTAGAATTTGTCTGAGAGAGAGAGAGAGAGAGAGAGAGAGAGAGAGAGAGAGAGAGAGGTGGAAGAAAGAAGAAGAGGGAGAGGGAAAAAGGGAGAGGAAGACGGAGAGGGAAGGATGGAAGTAGTGAGGATGAAGGGAAGGAAGGAAGGAAAGAGAAGAGAAAATAAAAAAACTGACATTAATTCTTAATTGTGTGACCACATGTGCTTTAAAATCAGATGAATGTGAACGTGAATCCCAGCTCAGTCACTGACCAGCTCTTCCACCCTGGACAGATCCCTGAGCCTCTGTGAGCCACTGAAAGGACATCAAAAGCAGAGTGTGTGGCAACCAACCTGTGCGGATGATGTTATGTATACAGAGAAACCGAATTGCCCTCATGTAAGTACCAAATCAGACATAACATGATCTGTTTCAAGGGGACATCAAAAGCCAGGGAGCCGATTTCTGTTGAGTTGTAAATCCCACGAAGACCTCATCTGGGTTGTAAATTATTTCTTGATATTCATCTCTTTTCTGGCTCCTCCTACATGTTGTGGGTCGCCTTCACACGTCCTTGCTTCTCTCAGCAGGGCAATCCATATCCACAGATTGCCCACAGCTGGCCCAACCACATGAAAGGCCCAGACCCTCCCTAGTGACCTCCTGGTACAAGGTAGTCATTCATCAAGTGCTGGAAACCCGGTCCCAGACACACAGGGAAAGGTTAGCCCCGGGTTTTTATTGCAGTGGTTTTCGCTTTCTTTGTGGCCATCTGACAAGGAGAAAATGTTACACTATTTACAAATGTTACAGAATCCTGGCCCTTTCTTTTGGTTGACTTTCAGTTACATCATTAATCTTTAATTTTCACTGGAAACTTCAGCTGCCAAGGAAAACGAAATGCTGCCTTCTGCCTCAAAAATCTCGATGAACTGTATATACCTCTGAAAGGACCTAGGTATCCTGTGTGTTGGAGAATGGCCATTTTTCATTCTATGCAAAAACTGAGATTCATTATGGGATGTTGTATAAGTATTTTGAGGCAGCCATGTATAGTTAACAAATGGTCAGCATCTAATAAAAAGTGGGTCCTGGAGAAATGGTAAAATGCCTGCCACTGCGCAAGCATGGGGACCACAGTTTGAGTCCCAGCATGCATTAGTCAACACAGTAGCCTGTGCCTATAATCCGAGTGCTGCATTGGTAGAAAGGGGAGGAGCTATGGGCTGCTGGTCATACAGTCTAGCTGAATTGGTGAGCTGGTTCAGTGAGAGGTCCTGTCTCAAAATATACTATAGAATGTGTTTACAGAAGACATCACATATTGATCTCTGATTTCCATTTACATCAAAACATGTATGCACATGAGTACACACACATGAACATGTAGCAGTGATGACCAGTGTGATACCAGCTCCAGGGAAGTTCAAGATTATTTTCAGCTGCATAGCAAGTTCAAGGCTAACCTGAGCTTCATGAGATTTGAAAATCCAAAACGAAAATAAAATTAGTGAATCGTTTTATTCTTGATTTTATATGGTTATGTGTTTACTATAACTGATATCCTTGAGAGGAAAAAATGTTATGGCAAAGACAGAGATTAACTCTGAATTAAATGACACAACTGTCACAGAATTAAGAGAACAATTAAAGAAGCAGCAAATGTCACTATATAATTGAAATTTCATGGCATCGGGCAAGGACTGATGCCATTTCCCACTAATTCCACCAAAATGGCTTAAGAATGTGAAAGTATAAATTATATACATCTGGGAAAAATAATACCTTTTGGAGATGGTTGAAATAGGGTCATGTGTACATCAGAGAATGACCCCAAACTGCTAAATCTCTCATACCTTTCTATCTCCTGAGTGCTAGGATAGTAGGTATAAGCCACCATGCCAAGTTCACACATTCCTGGAAATCAGACTCAGGGCTTTAAATGTATTTTAAGCACTCTCCCACCTGGGCTACATCCCCAGACCCAAATAATTCTTTTCTTTCAGATCTGTTTTAAATAACTGAGATCTTGCCTTAATCAAATAACTTGATTGTTCACAGATGATTGTTATAGTATATATAACAAATATGTAAATATATAATAATATATAATCAATTTATATAACAACATATATGTGATTGCAGTGATCAAATCATATCAAATCATTTATGTATGATTTGATCACTATAATGACCCTAGGCAGGGGACAAGTTAAGCAGGTAACACTACTATAGTCATGCTTCAAATAGTCATTTAGACATATTAAACTTGCCTAAAATAACCGAAGATTAGAGTGTAGGTCTCGCCGCATAAAAGTCCAGAGTTCTTTTGCACATGTTCCGTTTTTCTTTTCTGCTCCCGCTGAGAAATGCAAGCGTCCATCTGGGCTATTGAGTAAGCAATGGTGCCAAATGGTCAGGTGAACTATCTTCCTTAGTAACTAGGGATTCCTTACCCAGACAGCTTGGAGAAAAGAGTCCATCTGCCTCTCTCATTGAACGCAGCAACACAACAGCCGTAGCAAGTGGAGTGGCCACTTAAAGACTGAGAAGGTTGTACTTCATGGCCCAAAGATTAGAAAGAGAACTAGAATTTTAAGTACCATTGAACTACAGGGCAACCAGGCAGGAAAACACAGCAAGAAGAACCACAATACAAGAGCAAGGTTCTATCTCCAGAGTAGGCTTACAAAAATCTCAGTTTTATCTTTTTGTTTTCTTGCATTTTCAAGGGTAAATAAATGCCACACACGTGGTGCATACACACATGCTGATAAAATTAAGTGTACACCCATGAACTATCCATTGGGCTCCGCCCTCTTATTATTTTTTAAGACAGGATATCAGGGTTGAAGACATGTCTTAGCAGTTGAGAGCAATTGCTGTACTTTCAGAGGAGCCACATTTAACTCCCAGCATCCATATCTGACAGCTCATAAAAGTCTAAAACTCTATACCCAAAGGATCTGACATGCCCACAGGCCATTCTGGTGGAAGCAATTCCTTAATCGAGATTCCCCCATTTCCAGATATATCTAGGTTGGTGTTGAGTTGTCAAGAACTAACTATGACAACACATGAGACTCTGGATTCAATTCCTAGCATCTTGCAAACAAAACATTGAAGATATTCTAGAAAAAACAAACAAACAAACTCAAGAATGCAAATCTATACATAAATGCATTCTCTTGGCCATGTGTGAACAGATAGGACCCTATTCAGAACACTAATCACTTTGTTGAATACACAGACTACTTTCCAGAGTCCAGATGAGCCACTAATGGGAGACCCAAAGAGCCCCAAAACAGCTTTAGAGTCTAAATCTTAGGATAACAGCCCAGAAACCATGAATAGAACTTGGAGATTGACCATAAATGAGTGGCATACTGCTAAGAGAAAAGCAGCAAGGTCCTGCCTGGGACCTTAACATGACTCACTGTCTATGTAACATTAAACCGCACTAAGATGCAATCTGAAATGACTCAGCATATTAAAAAGCCAGGGAAAAAACTAAACTCATATAAATAGGAATGATCAATGGACATGTACACACCTATATAGTATAAACATAAATTATGTCACAAAGACTCCAATAAAACTAATTTTAAAAGGTTTGTGCAAACAACTCTAAACATTCTTAAAAATCAAAAGGGGAAAAAATAGGCTGTCTCAGCAAAGACATAATAGACCAGCCTAAAAAGGAATCCAATAAAACTCTTTTATATGTATAAAACTTACTGGACACACCAGGTAGAAGGCTGAAAGTGATAGAAAAGGATGAATCAATAGAATTATCTAATATGAAAAAAATATATGCTAAAGATACATTTTAAAAAGTGCTCAACTTTAGCATTCATGTGATTGAGATACCAAAAAGAACAGAAAGAATGAATTATTAGAAAAAAAAAAACGAAGAGGAAAAGTTGAAAAAAATCCCCCAATTCAGCAAAAGACATAATCCCACATACAAACCATAATAAACTCATACCAAGACATTACTCTAGTTTTGTTTCTTTTGATGTGATAAAACACCTTGACCAAAACCGATTTAGCAGAGAAAAGAGTTTACTAGGTTTACAATACCAATTTTCAGTGCATCACTGAGGGAAGTCAAGACAGGAACTTGGGCAGATGGTCCTGTCATCCACAGTCAAGAACAGAGAGAAGCAGATGGATACTTGCCTGGTGTGTGGTTGTTTTGTTTGTTTGTTGCTGTTTAGCTAACCATCTTCGTTCTCACCCAGTTCAGGAGAAAGAACGATGCTGCCTGCAATGGACTGGGCTCTCCTCCATGAATTAACAATCAAGACACTCCCCCACAGACATACCCCTCAGGCCAACCTGATCTAGATGGATCCTCAATTTAATGCCTTTCCCAGACACTTCTAGGTTACATTGGGTTGACAGTAAAACAAACCAGAAGAGACAAATAGACTCATTATCTATGAAGGAAAAGGTTACAAAATGACTGCAGGTAGCCACTGGCCTACAGGGACATAGCCCAACATTTTTAAGCTATTGAAGTGAAATGAAATGAAATTAAATGGAAAAAAAAAGTCAATATAAATTCTACATCAAGCAAAGCAAAACAAACAAACAAAATAGCCTTTGGGAACAAGGTGGCAAAAAAAAGACACATTCAAAAGAAGGGAAGCGAAAATCATTTGTGACAGGCTGTAACCAAATCTTGAAAGGGCTTCTTCATGAAGAAGGAACGTGATACAGGTAGAAATAGGAAACATGGAACAGCATTCTGGCTCAATGGATAAGAGCTTACCACAAACCTGAGTTCAATCTCCTGAGTTCAATCCTATGTGGTGGAAGATAAGTGACTCCCATAAGCTGTCTTCTGACATCCATATGTGTGCTGTGGTATTGTGGTATGCACATAACCAATCTCTCTCCCTCCCTCCTCCCCCACAAATAAATAAATAAATAAAATGTAATAGTTTTAATTAAAATTACATTACTCTTTTTTAGAGTATACACTTTGCACAGGGTTTAGATAGTTGCTTTAAGGGTTACGTGTATCTATTTAACTTTTTACTATATCTAAAAATCGATAGTGACCGTTCCCATAGCAACCGTGCCCTTGTGCTATTCTTTCCCTGTAGGATATAATTGCCTTATAACTACATATCTTTGAAACTCATTCAACCCTACTTTAACTTATTCTTTATACTTTCAGGCATGTCCTAAAAATCTCAAGAAAAGGTAGGCCCTTACATTCTTTTCTTTGCTCTCTCTTCATTGCCAATGTTTGGTGTTTCTCGGATATTTTTTGTTACAATGTTAGGTGTACCTATGACAGAGGATATCTGGAAGTGAGAGGCCAACTAGCAGGCAGGCGTCTGTACTGGAAAACGTGTGCAAATCCAATCACTTTTTCCATTCTGTGGGACCCAGGGATTGAACTCAGGCTGGCAAGCTTCATGGCAGGTGTTTTTACTCACTAAACATCGCCCTAAGAATAGAGACGTGTTTCAATGTTTCCATGACTCCAGAGTCAACGGAATGGGACAGTCCTACAAATGTGCTTCTTGCTTTTCTGGCAAGAGTAAAAGTAGCAGAAAATGGTCAGTTTACAATAAAAAAAAAACCCTAAAAACATGTAAAGCAGAGCACTGTGACACGGACCAGGACTTCCCTTGGTGAGGAGACAAGCACCTGTGAGAAGACAGGATCCTTGAAGCTGGAAAATCCTGAGACAGGCTACACATAGAAATGCATGTTCTTAGGAGCTGGAGTAGTAAACCAGCAGCATGCTGGGTAAAGAGTGAGGGAAGACAAGGGTTGACTAATGCTTTGTAGGACATAATACAGTTCTGCCTTTTGTTCTAAGATGGAGATGATCTGGAGAAGTCTCGTACATGAAATTAAAGGGTTGCTAGGAAGAAGCTTTCTTCCCTCTGCCCTAGGTGAGAGGTTCTGGGCAGAGCATCTATGAGCTCCCCCAGCTATTGGCCAACAGACAGTCAGCCAGACAAACAAGGTCTCTGGCAAAATCCAGCTTTCTCATTCCTTTGACAACTGAATGGTTAGCTTCCCTATGTGTACTTACCTGGGTTTCGTCTAGCAGTTCAGATGGCTTATCTAAAAGGCGACAGCCCAAGTTTGATCTTGGGCCTGAGGGGAGAATTAAAAGGTGTTTGTGTTGCAGAAATAATCAGAGTCAGACATCTAGAAATTAAAATTTTTTGTCAGCCTATCAATATTTATGAATGTGTAGTTTCCGACAGCCCCATTCCACAATTTCCATGCATTGCAGGTTGGGAGATGTTTGGTGCTGGAGATAACATCTCTTCAATAGTACATTTCTTCCTCACCATACAAAGGAGCATTTACTTAAACCTCTGACTCATCCACAGTGTGGTAACCTATGCTCACCTTTCTCAATGAAAGCCACCAGAGTACCTTGCCTTTTTTTTTCTTTTCCCCATGTATGCTTTAGTGAGATTATTCTGGAGAGTGGAATTTCTTTACTTACAATGAACCGTGCAAGGTTGACTAAGCTACAAGTTCCTTCATCCAAAACCAGCTCTAAAGCTCATATGAATGAACAGAGCACAAATATTGTATACTATAGACAGTCCAGTTTGCACAGAAGGCAAGATTCAAATTCTGAGCAAAAGGCTTCTAGATATAGTTGTGACATCAACTCATCTGACAATCTTGACCAAGTCATTTATCATTGAGGCTTCAGTTACCATTTGTAAGACAGTTGTACCTGTGAGATATACATACACATACACATACACACACACACACACACACACACACACACACATATATATATATATATATATATATATCAGCATGTGTATATGTACATATCTGCTTATGTGTATATGTGCATCATGCATTGGTAAGTATGCACATATATGTATGTGTATATGATGTATATGTATATGTATATATTGTATATGTATATGTGTGCAAAGATTCTCTTTACAGAAGTTGATGATAAACCAATGGGGCCAATGAGCCATTAAATGAGACTTGAACATGGCATCAGGAGATATGATATGATATGATATGATATGATATGATATGACATATGATATGAATATATAAATAAGTATAGTTGCATAAATCCCTGCAGGAAGCGGATAATGAAAAGGAGGAGAGGGGGGATCTTGACTGTCATTTCCTCCATTGACTTACAGGACTGTTATGAGGAAACATGACTCCTAGAGAAATACTAGAGACATATGCCCCGTTATGTTTCCTAATCAGTCACAAGCCTTCCTAACTCCATTTTGCTGGTGCTCTCACTAATTGCACTCAACCTGCCCTATAAAGTTCACCTGTGACCTCCAAGTGATTAGCAGTCCTTCCTTTCTAGAAGGCTCCCAAGTCTATCCCAAGAATGATACCCTGTATGCAGTATTCACTCACTACAGGAGCCAATAACAGTGAGTTTAAATACCAATTCCACATCAAATGCATGTGACCCTTAGCAAAGTCAGGACCCTCATGACCTTGTTTTCCTTTTTGGTGAGTATGTTTCACTTTACTTGTAAAGATACCAACCTCTATTGTCATTACATGGAAGAAAGTGTTTTGCAAACTAGGGGTGTGTAACCTCAAATTAAGGGATACACTTTTCTACCCTGAAACCACAAGACTCCACCGAGAAAGGAATGAGTCTATTTGGGATTAATAGAAGCAAAGGGAATGCATACGGTTTTCACAGGGAGAACCTAATACTGATGAAGAGAAAGCTATAATAATGGAGGTGGAGGAAAATTCCAGGCCACGAGCCAAATGCCCTGGGAACAGCTGGATGCAGTGAGGACCATTCAGCATCTATTGAAGGACACAATATCCGAGATATGGTATCTAGAATTGTATCCTTCCCTCCCACCTAGTTTTCTACCAAGAACATGAATTCTGTAATGTCTTTCCAGGTGCCAGTCAAGCAGGTAAGAGATTCCCCCAACTTCCACATAAGCCATACTAGACCCTACTCTAGTTTCAATAGCTATGAAAGTCTTTCTTTCTGGAGGGGGCAGTCTGAGACACACACACACACCCTCCACATCAGTATGCTCTGTGGTTTTCTGATTCAGCACAGAGCCCAGTATCACTTTTGTCTTTGCTTTCAGAGTAATCCTTCAAAGTACAGTTCATTCTTAGCAGCTGAAAGACCGAGGGCATGAAGTTCATAACATGGTTACCCACTGCAGTGTTACGAGTCAGCTCAAAACGTGTGGCTTAGGTCACCTATGTTACGTGCCCCATGTTTCTGTGGGTAGACTAGGCACAGCAGAACAGATTTTCCATGTGGTCATTTAGAGTCTGCTACATCACTGACATCAGATAAGGTTACTTCAGTGGCAACTGGGGTGTTGCCTCTAGATTTAGACAATCTATTGACTGTGTAAGAGAACCAACGGAGTAGCCATGTTTTTTTTCCCCATGATGCTTCAGGGATGCCAAGCCAAACACGACAAGAGGGAAAATATAGAAGTTGACATATCTACTTAATATTTACGCCTAGGAAGCCCTGAAGCATCATTCTATTGCTAAAGTAGCCATAGATGCAACTGAGCTATGCTCTGTGAATAGAGACTCAGCTAAGCTTCCACATTCTAGATCCCCTGAGTATTCATGTTCCTTGACAAACAGGGTCACAGATCTATCTAAGCATTTGGCAAGAGATGGTAAGCTGGATCCTTTGAAGGAAAATATAACATATACATACAGAAATAGGCAGGCCAGTGGTATATCATCTTCAGAGACTTTCTGCCCAGAGCTCAAAGCTGATAAAAACCCAAGTGCTTTTAAAGTGGAATTTGATGTTTTCTTTCTGCACAAAGAAGCACATATCTGTTGTCTAAGTATCCACTACTCATGAGGATCACTGTATGTGTTACTGGTATCCGTATTTTGTTGAAATTAACTAAGAAACTGCAGTGGTTTGGAAGAAAATGGCCCCCATAGGTCCATAGGGAGCCACCACTATCAGGAGGTGTGGCCTTGGAGGAAGTGTGTCACTGGGGGCGGGCTTCAAGGTTTCAAATACTCAAGCCAGGCCCATTGTCACTGTATCTTCCTGCTGCTTTCAGATCCAGATGTTGAGCTTTAAGCTCCTCTTCCAGTACTGTCTGCCTGCATGATGTCATGCTTGCCTCCATGATAGTGGATTAAACCTCTGAACTTTAAGTCAAACCTAAAATATAAATATTTTCTTTTATAAGAGATGCAGAGGTCATGGCATCTTCTCAGCAATAAAACCCCATGAAAGAAGTATTGGCTCTTTTGTCAAGTTCTGTCACATTTTGTCAAACTAAGAACTTATGTGTTCACATTTTTCTAGAGCCTGAGCAATAATTGGGTAGCATAAGGAAAACACATGGGGGCTGACCGAGTCATAATCCCACCTAAATTTTGTCCGTTTTCTGATTTCTGTATCTTGTGAATGGAATCATACTTGAGAAAATGTTTTTACATATGTAATTCAGAATTGCCAGATAAGGCAGTCTTAGAGAGGATCCCAGATTCAGTAAAGAACATCTTTTCTAGGAGAAAGAAAGTGCTGGATATGGGATTCATATCTATAATTGCAGCATGTGGAGGCTGAGCAAAAAAAATAATAAGTGGGAAACTAACCTTGAGGTATATAATGAGACCCTGTCTCAAAAGACACAGCAAAGAAGGCAGAGAATGAGGAAAAAAATACAGAAGGAAAGGGGTAATATAAAGACAGGGATTGGAGTATTGAATCTCTAAATATCTAAGGTAAAGATACCAAGACTTGCCTGCAGACTTCAGAAGCTGAAGAAAGGCACAGAACACTCCCTGAGAGCTTTCAGGAAAACAGATCGTGCTGATACCTTGAGTTCAGACCTCTGGCCTCCAAAATAAAGAGGGGGAGGGGGGAGAGGGAATAGAAGTGGGAAAAGGAGAGAGAGGAGGATAGAAGAGAGAGAATCCATTTGGGTGGTATTACATCACTAAGTGTGTGGTATACCAGCCCTAAGAAAGAACTAAGTAAATAAATTTGCAAATAAATCTGAATGGCTGAGACTAAGTTAAGAGAAGCTGAGCTTGGGAAGAGAGACTAGAAAGAGATCTCATGGTAATAAATTTTGATTCAGGTTTGAATATTTCAGTTTAACTCTGGTCTGGGTTTTCTCGCTGAGCCATGATCCTAGGACTTGGAGCTGGGTACCTCATATTCTAGACAAAGAAGTACTGGTTACCTTTCACATCAAGACTTTTTGGAACCAATACCAGAAAAGTCTGGATATATACATAGAGGAGAGAAAGTATCAGACAGAAAGGTGAATGAGCTTCTAGGCATTAGATATGATTATTTCACAAGTTTGGACTCTCATTGGGAATAAGGCAAGGGAGAAACCATAGCTAGGGAGTGAACTCCATCACACTTATTCTGAATGGGGAGGCGGGTTCTGGGACATGAATATGATGTTATTTTGCTTAGGCTAGAGCTACAAGGTCCACATTGGGTAAAATAAGATGCCACAGAGAGGGAAAGAAGAGGCAAGGCATCAAATCGAGCTAGTCTCAAGAAACTTGGATACCTGTCTACGTACTCTTGTCCACTTCTTTCCACACTGACATTTCTGTGAGCTCGTCACTTGAGTAAAAATGAACTGAAAATTATGGGATGGAGGAGAGCCAGCATTCAAACTGAGACATACACTGAACAGCTGAATACTCACATCTGGGCACCTGAGCCTGACCATGATGGGAAACAGAAGGACCAATGTCACAGGGAACTCTATGAGCGGTGTCATTTTCTGTCTGAGATGTGTCCACTGTCTGAGAGTCACATGACAACTGGTAAGCATCCCCGTCATTCTCTACAGTAGATTTGTCAGTGCTTTCCAACCTTGAGTCCCAAAAAGAATATGAAAGTATGAGTAATAAAAATTGTATGTGCCCAAACCCAACACTGTTGCTGTGGTCAATAGGCACTTGCAGACAGGAACCAAGTGTAGCAGTTCCTGGGCAGGTCCAGTCAGCAACTGACCAATGCAGATGCTGATGCTTGGAGCCAACCATCAGGCTGAACTCAGGGAACCTGATGGGAGAGCTGAAAGAAGGACTGGAGGAGTAGAGGGGGACTACAACCCCATTGGAAGAACACAATAGTCTGGCCTGACCACCCAGTTCTCCCAGAGACTAGACCACCAACCAAGGCGTGTACCTAGAGGGATCCATGGTTCCAGATACATGTGTAGCAGAGGATAGCCTTACCTGACAGCAACAGGAAGGGAGGTAGGTTTGATGCCCCCAGAGTAGGAAGATGCAGGAGCAGTGGGGCAGGAGACTGTGAGTGGGTGGAGGAGCACCCTCATACAGGCAAAAGGGAGGGGGAGGGCAGTTGTGGGATGGGGGTGGTGTTGGAGGGGTAACTGGGAAGTGGGATATCATTTGAGATATAAACAAATGGAATGATTAATAATAATAATTTTTAAAAAAAGAGAAAAAAGGAAAAATTATGTGTGTATTTATGAGTCCTCAGAAAGGCACAAAATTAAAATGTGCATAGATTTTTTTCTCTATGAAAATGGCACCTCTAGATGGCATTTCTGCCTTCTTTAAATAAAAAGCTTCTCCATACATTTACAGCTTCCCAGTATCTATTTGTCAACTCCGTGGTTAAGAGCCTTTGCTGCTTTTGTAGATGACCCAAATTCCTTTCCCAATACCCACGTCTGAAGACTCACAATTGCCTGTGATGCTAATTACAGGGTATCTGATGCCTTGTTATGGCCTCTCACGTGCAAACACAAACACACATAACCATTAAAAAGAAATAGTTTTCTTGGCGAAAAGAACCATGTATATTGCATAATGTCTAGTACTTTATGCATCATTTTGACTGTATTATTCTTCCAAATGAGACCTGGTATACAGTAGATACTGATTCATTGTCTGAAAAATGACACTGGCTTCATGAAAGATATTGTAGTATTTGTTTTATTTTTCTTTTAATTTATTATTTGTGATAGAGGTTTGTGTGTGTGCATGTATACCCGGGCATGCAGGTGAAGGTCAGAAGACGATCACAGGAGTGAGTTCTCCCTTTCGACTATGTACATCCTGGGATTCGAACTCAGGTCATTACGGCTGACAGCAAGTACCTTTACCCACTGAATCACCCTCTTCTATGTAACCGGTATTTCACCTCTGAAGTTATATTGTACAAAACTGAGTTTTCCTCAACAGATTACAAAATACACCAATTATTATAACAGTCGAGAAAATATAGGAATATTTGCTCTGAGGAAATGGGGACATTCTCCACTGAAAAGACTAGATTCAGACAAAACTCTGGGACATGATGGGAGGTGAGATGCTTATCATCTGAAGATCAGACCACCTCACTCCATATCCCTACATTAATATCTTATATTTGTGGGTCATGGCTTCTTTGTGAAGTAAATCTCTCTGCCTCAATAATCACTAAAATCTCATTCTGTGACCACACAGGATGGGACTGGGAATTAAGGAGTAGAATGCAGCATCAATGCGTTGGAAGTACTCCACACATCCTTCTTATACCCATAGATACGTGCCTAGAGACCATAGATATATGCCTAGAGAGAACTTTGGATTCTCACTCTGAAAGAAGGATCCACTACCCTTTTCTCCTGAAACTCACCAAATCCAGGCCAGGTGTGTTTTGAGGCCAGGAAAGGATAATTTACATTATTCTAACTCTTACTACTTTGCCCTAAGTAAGGTCTTTGGGATCCTTCCTGCAAATCTCCTCCAAGGTTTTTTTTTTACAAGTGTATGAAGTGTGACTCAAGGGGGATTATGTGAAGGAGAGAAGGCTGATCTCAAGATCTTACATACTGTGTGAGCTCATGCATAAGACATCCTTGGGGTGGCCACACCATACAGATAGTGACGCAGATCAGTGGTACAGGTTTTAGGGCTGGAAAATGACACAGAGCAGGTATACAGGTAAAGGGAGAAGTACTGGGAGGTCTTGTGGTGATGGGGTGGCCACATCTGGATTGTGGTGGTGGCTACATAAACACACACACAATACAGTTGTAAAGATCTACACAAACCCACACATACACAACAGAACTGTAAAGATCTACACACACACACACACACACACACACACACACACACACACACACACACATATATATATATATATATATATATATATAAAACTGGTCAACTCAGTCATCTCAGAGGCTTTTGCCAAGTCAGTTTCTTGGCTTTGGTACTAAAGTTATACAGGTCATTGCCATTAAAGAACAGTTCATTTTTGACATTAAGCAAATATTTTATGTGTTTGTGAATGCCATAGCACATGTGTCAGGGTCAGAGGACAACTCACAGGAGATGTTTTTCTCCTTCCATCATGTGAGTTCCAGGAATCAAACCCAGATTGCCAGGCTTGGTGATGGGTGTTCTAACCACTGAGCTATCATGTATCCCCCCTCTCCCCCCAAGGAGAAATTGTTCTTTTAAAGCTGTTTCCAATAGGCTTGTGTAGAGATGTAAATTCTCAGGCTAGAGGCAATCAGACACGCTGGGGAATGAAGGCAGAGATCAGTGCTCTGGGCATCCAGATTTCAATGTCTTCCATGCTTTTCTGTTGCTAAGACAAAAATACTGTGTCAAAGAAGGTTAAGGGAGAAAGAGTTTATTTCAGCTCACAGTTCCAGGTTACAGTCCATGATAGCAAGGACGTTGCAGGTGGCAGAAGCTTGGGGGATCAGGTTGTATAACATCAGTAATCAGGAATGGACGACAGTGAATACATGCACATTAGTGTTCAGCTGGCTTTCCCCACTGTTACACAGCCCAGGATCCCCCTGCCTAGGGAATGGCGCCACCCTCAGTGACTGAGTCTTCCCTCTTCAATTACTATAGTAATCAAGATTTTCCATTTACAAATCTGATCTAGACAGTCCCTCACGGAGACTCCATTTCTGAGTGGCTCTAGATTTTTGTCAGGTTGGCTCTCATACTAATCATCACCCTGAAGTTTCAAAACTACCGCTGTAGAACACAGAATGGTGTCTCTGCTTTCGGAATTGATCATAATGTGAAGATGATTTGCTTTGTTTTTCTCCTGCAGCACTGAGGGTTGAACCTCGGGCCTTGTGCACACTGAGCCAGGTCCCCTGAATTTCATTCCCCCAAAAATCTATTGTTATTAGTATAATAGTAATAAATGGTACTTATTTTTGCTCTTACTGCTTCAGAACCAAACCTTTACACTCAGTCATGGTAAACTCATTATCTCATCCATTTAGCATATGGAGTCTCTCTTCTTGTCTTTGACCCAGTTTCTTGTTTTTATTTTATGTGATTTTGTTCTTTGGGGAAAAATAGGAAAGTTATAAGTACAGACGATAAATAGAAGAATCCTTGACAACAGTGGCGATATGTTCTAGTTACTGCCACATGCCTGGTCTGAAAATCAAATCCAGGTCATGCAGGCCCCACAGATGTTAACAGATAGTAAATCGTCTCAAAAAAATAGGTTACAGAGCAGTAAAGTCCAAACAGTGCCTAGCAAAAAAACATTTTCATGCGTAATTCCTAAGAAGAGTCTTGTGAAATACAGTCATTATTATCTTTTTGTTTAAATGTAATGGAAAGGATTTAGGCTTAGATTTATTATATCCACATATTAAAAAGTATCATTCTTTTGGCTTCTCACCTTTGAGTAATATTTTCTTGTTGTGATTTTCTCCTTCCATCGTGTCTTGAACTAAACCTTGTGTTCTTTCGATTGTCTTTGTAGTTTCTGTGAGCCAGCAGACCAATAAAATTCCTATTTGACAAAATTCTAAGTGTTTATTCATGATCAACAGAATACCAGGACTACTGTTGAGCTAAGTCTCTGGGATGCATTATACTTTGGGGTTTACCTGTGATACACTCTTAACACTTCAATTAAAAAAGATGCTAATGGAATTGGAGAGATGGCTCAATGGTTAAGGACACTTGTTGCTCTTGCAGAAGACCCAACTTCAGTTCTCAGCACCCATGTGGCAGCTCACAACCATCTGTAACCCAGTTTTTAAAAGATCTAAACCCCTCTCCTGGAGTCCTTGAGCACTACACATCTGTGGTACACACATACACATGCAGGTAAAAATACACACAGAAGAATAAGTCTTCAAAAATATGTAGATTAAATAAATCATCAGCTAAAAATTAAATTAAGAGCAGTAAATGTCATTAGTAGTCACCTGAACAACATTAGCTACATTAAAAAATATGTCTGAGCTTTGGAGGACAGGTTCATGTACCAATGAACATCTGATACAGTGGTTCTCAACCTATGGTAGTAACCCTTTTGCAGGGTCACTAAATGACTCTTTCACAGGGGTCACCTAAGACCATCAGAAAACACTGATATTTTCATTATGATTCATAATAGTAGCAAATTTACAGTTGTGAAGCAGCAACAAAAAATAATTTTATGGTTGAGAGGTCACCACAACATGAGGAACTGTATTAAAAGGTCAGGACGTTAGGAAGATTAAGAACCACTGCCCTAGAAGAACAGTCTACTTACAGTTGCAGGGGGCTAAATCTACTGGTATAAACTCCTTCAAAGCTTCCTGGGTTGTTCTTGTACAATTATCCAATCATTTCTGAGTGTGGGTCTCCTCCAGGCTTTTGATGACAGGTTTTTCTAAGCCAGGCAAGCACAGATCCTCAAAGCTCCCAGGCATCTGTCATCTGCCTCGGGGCACTATCACCTACTACAATGCACTGCTACTCAGTCCTCAGCAAGAGTAAACTGCAGACAGCAGCATTGGAACACTCTAAATTTCCACTTGTCCCTGGAGCACACAGGGCTGGTAAGTTTCCCAGAACAGCCTTCAGGAAACATCTTCTTAGCTTAGAAGAGCACAGACCCCATGCCTTTCATTTTGCAGATCGGAAGTGTGTTTGCTGTGCCAATGGCTACATTAAGGTATTGGTGGGCTGTGTGTCCGACTACAGAGAAGGCAAAACTGTTTCCTTGCCTTAGATGTTTCTAGAGGCTACCCATGTCCCTCGGTGCTTCACTGCCAGTATTTGCAATATCAGCGAAAACTGATGGAGACTTTTTCAAACTTCTCAGGCATGGACTTGTATCCTCCTTCCTCCATTTCTACTCATCCTTGTGATTTCCTGGGACCTAGAGGAATAATCTCTACATGAAGATTAGCCACCTCAAATGACATCTAAAGACTTACATCACATATGCCATGTAAAGTATTTAAAAGTATAAGTACTGAGGTGTGGGAGTCTTTCAGTGTGAAGCAGTATTCTGTTGATCACAACCAATTGGCCAAAGCAACAGACAGACTCAGAACTGACCAATGTATGTCCATCTTTGAATGATAACCTCTCTCTTCCTATGATGCAATCTATTTCCAGGTAGGCTCATGGAGCGCAGTTGAAGCTTGGCTTCTTACATTGTCACTTCTGTAAGTTTTGCCTGCCATATATGGATTTTTAATGCATACATCCCAAGGTGCACTGTAAGCTTAGATTTTTCAAAACCTACTATTAATAAGGGTTCTCAAACACTTCACCACCCACCCCGCCGCTAGTCCACTGTCCAAAGATGGGGAGAACAGATAGTAAATAGGCAAGGAAATGTGCAGTAGTTCCTTGGGGTGATTCCAATCTCCGTTTGTCAGGATACCAGCAATCTAGTTCAGTAGTGTCAGGATACCGAACACAATTCAGCATCGGTGGCACGATCCAGCAGAAATAGCCAGGTGTCAGGAGCAACCAGGATGCCAGGAGTTCTCTGCCATGACTCTCTCTCAATGAAATAAAGATCAATGAAGACTCAAAAACAACGAAGTATTGCAAGGCTAGCAATGCCAGTGGGCCATCACTGTCCATCGAGTCCTATTTATACCCTCTCCAAATATTCATGGGTCTTGCCTCAGCAAAACACCACAGGAGTTTGCGTCACATGACACATCCAGAACCTTCCACTTCAGTCCATATTAGAATATGCAAGAATGCATCAGAATCGAGAATGCCCTTAGTGATAGTCAGGTGAAAGACAAAGAGCTGATGGACTGAGGTGGTATATGATGCTATTCCTTGGTTGAGTATCTCTGACGATGACAGAGAATGAAGAGAAATGTGAAGTTGTGTTTCCTGAGCATAACATGGCTATCACATACATGCCCTAACAGCAGCCATGGTTAAGACCTTTAATAAACCAAGCTGGTTAAAATTCCAGTAGAGATTGGCTAAGGAGGCTTCAGCCCAGCTGAGGAGCAATGGCAATTGATAGCAGCTAGAGGAAGAGGGAGTTACTTTTCTTCGAGGCATGACCTGTGATAAATGACTCTTACCCCAGTGAATGGTTCTACAGCCATGTGTGTATACAGTCAAGACAGATTGAATTCAGTGAGTTATAACTAGAAGACAACATGAGAATAGAGGGAGACATGTTGGGAAAGGCATGAGTGGAGGTGAAAGTGTCGGAGAGAGGAGAGGAGACCAAGCACATTGTACACATAAAAAATTCTCAATGAATATTTTTGAGAAGTAGAACTCAGCCCTAGGTTAGAAGCCAGGAGACTGGGATCCTCCGAATCACACAGTTGTGTACGTGTCAGATCTGAGCTACTCAGCAGTGGTGATGGGTCTCTAGAAGATGCTGGGTGTGTATACTCTGTCTTCTGTCTACACAGAGTACCTACCATTCTGACCGGAGGAAGCCTCACTGCGTAAGCTGATTTTTTAGCTATTTCTTAAAAATAGTATTTCAGCAAAGTTTCAGAATACCGGGGAAACTGTCCACCATGGATACTGAACAAGATGCATAATTGTAGGCCCATAATGGCAGCAATTACCCAGAAATAAACACTTGCATTTGGCTTAAAGTAAATACCAAGAAATTATAACTGTTTCTCTTGATGTCATTTATGGTGGCTGATTATTTTTTCGCTCTTTTCTATGTTTTGGAGATATTTTAAGTGGCCATGACTTTTGTAATAAGAAGAGCAAAGCGTGTTTATTTTTGAAATAGCACTGTGAGAAACACCGCATTTTTCATCAATTATTTTGGCAGCTCACAACACTAGATTGCTAGGTCTGGATGTTCAAAGCCAGTTCCTTCTTTATACTCTCAAAAATATTTCTCCCTGGCTTGTGAGGTGACTTAATGAATAGGATGCTCATAACTAGGTCTATCAACTTGGGTTCAATTCCCAAGACCCACATGGTGGAAGAAGAAAACTAACTCCTTTAAATGATCCTCTGACCTCCATACATGCACTGTGGCATGTGCATGCCCACAACATACATATATCTATACCAAAAGAAAAAAAATAAATGTAAGAAAATTCTCAACTGCATATGGTGGTTGAGTGTATGCTTGTGACATGGAGGCAGAAAGACCAGAAGTTCAAAATCATCTTCACCTGATAAAGTGCAATGTTGGCCTGGAATATCTAAGATTCTGTCCCAAGTTGTGAGTAAAGGGAAACTCTAAATTTGGGCACCATGACTAAAATTTCAGTACTTTAGGGGCTTGAGGATAGAGGACTGCTACAAGTTTGAAGACAGTACGGACAATGTTTTATAAAGATAATGCTTTATAATGAGATAGGGGCCAACCTGGGCTATAGTATGAGAGCCTATTAAAAGATTTATATCTTTTTCTGACTCTGCATCTACTTTCTTCCTGATTTCTAGGGGACTCTTACTCTCACCATCACTATGTGGCTGGAAACAAAACACTGGCCACATCAATAACCAAGGCTCTGAACCATATAAAGCTGAAGTACTGCCATCATGGAAGACAATCGCAATGCACGGCCATTTACATATCACCCAGCACTGCCTTCAGCATCATTTAACCAGAGCACTATAGCTCCCCACTTTCCAATTTCATTGTCACTATGTCCATCACTCAGGACAACTCCTCTGTGACCCGATTTCATATCAAATCAAGAAATGCATTCAGAGCCTCAGTGACTCGAAGAACCCAAGTTGTTCTCCCCCAAACCACAACCCCCTAGATGCAATTAGCTTAATCTCCTTCTGAATGTGTTCTTAATATAGGCTCTGACCATCAGCTATTTTTTTTCTTGTGTCTTGGTTTTTATACAGTGGATACTTGAGCAAGACCACAGACATTGAAATAATAAGGTATCATGTTTAAATCATGGCTAAGTTCAAGGGGTTTAAAAAAAATGTACTTTCTCAAGTTAGAACTGAAGAAAGAGGTTGCGGGGCATGGTTACACCGCTCCCACGCTGGAGTTTGTTTCTGATTGCCATAGATGGGCAATCACTATGAAAGTCAAGTCTGAAAAGTCAATCTAGAGAATTTCCAATATTAGCATTCACATACCACAGGGTACTAGATGGCATGTTTGCTCCAAGCCATGCCTGTGAGGAGTCAGGAAGAAGGAAAATTAGATCCCAGTTACAATAGAATCTAAACGCTTCTAATAAACATGAGAAGAAACCATAGTAACTGTTAATCCTGATGTGGAAGCTTATATCCTTCAATTTAACAGTCAGGAGGCTGAGGCAGGAGGATCATGAGTTAGAGCCAGATGGGGCACATAATGAGATTTTGATATAGGAAGTAAGTTTTAAATCAAACAAAACAAAACAAAAACAAAAACAAAACAAAAAACCACCTCTTGAGCCTTACTAGATTTCCATGTGAATACTATCTGTAAGTCAGTCTTATACATAAAACTTGAAAGGCTGATAACGATAGAGGCCCTGGAAGTTGGTGAGCAATGATTGATCTGACCTACAGTTTGGGTCTCAAAGGTTGAGAAATATCTTGATAACTTCTATCAGCCCAACATACTTTTAATTTTTAATGAGTTTTTCCTTTGGTGAGTGTGTGTGTGTGTGTGTGTGTGTGTGTGTGTGTGTGTGTGTGTGTGAGAGAGAGAGAGGGAGAGAGAGAGAGGGAGAGAGAGAGAGAGAGAGAGAGACAGACAGAGAGAGACAGACAGAGAGACAGAGAGACAGAGAGACAGAGAGACGAGACAGAGAGACAGAGAAGTAATCAGTGCCTGTGGAGGCCAGAAGAAGGCATCATACCCCTTGGAACTGGAGTTATAGGTGATCGATTATGAACCATTCAACACAGATTCTGAGAACTGAACCCAGGTTCCTTTACATGCTCAATGTTAGCTCTTATTTTCTGACCTATCTCTGCAGATCAATTTAGTTTTTTTATAGTTTGCATCTGTTGATTCTCGTGCTAACCATTCCTCTTTCTATCTTCGGTCCTCGTCTTCCTGACACTCGGGAAACCATGGACTCCCTCCATGGTCAATAGCATTTGCTTAATGTTACCAGGTCACTCGTGACTTCTAAGTTGGCATGTCTCCATTTTGATGCTAATTATTTCTCTAATCACACAAACTGCTAAAATTTACTGAATGCTTTCTAGACACCAGAATGTTTACCTGAGTCATGTCTCTTAAACTATAACCTATATTTCTATAACTAGCATATCAAGTAGCTATAAACTATTGGACCATCTGAATCTCAACAATGTTACCTATGAGACAGGAATATGCAAGATAAAAGCAGTCACATAGTGGGGAAGACTGGGTCCAGGAATCACGTGCAGGACTCTTTACTTAGAAGCTGTGTTCTTTAACACTGTACTGTGCTTGCCTTTGTCTTGCTGCTTTCAAAACACAAGATCAATATCACATACTCAATCTACGGTGATGTGACTGTTTTCCTCCATAGTCTTAATTCAAGGTAGCTATGTGCAAACTTGTGTGCGCTCGCGCGTATTTATTTATTTATTTATTTATTTATTTATTTATTTATTTAATCCCCATGCACCCTTCACTCAGCTTCACTAAAGACCAGGTGTTTTTTTTTTTAGATCCTCTTCAGCTTTCAGTTCGTCCTTGTAATAATATCATCTGAACCACAGCATGATAGGCATTCAGCCACAGAGACCATCACACATTTTAATAAGTGATTCCCATGGATGATAGGCCTGTCCCCCTGGTGGAGACTCTTGGCTGGCTATCTCACTCTTATCGGTTATTATTAATGCTCTGTTAGTGCATCACACACACATTGGGTTTGCAGATCTGTTTATGTCTACACAACCAACAGTCTAGGGAGTCTTAATTCTGTTGGGTCCTTGACCAATTTAAAGAAATGCCTTTCTCCTTTAAATGCAGTATTTAAAGAAGTTAAACAGCAGTAACCAAAACTATCCTACACATTGCACTTAGTCTGAAGCCTACCAGGGCCTCTTTTTCTTTCTCTATCTTTCTCTCTCTCTCTCTGCTTCTCTCTCTCTCTCTCTGTCTCTGTCTCTTTCCTCTCTCTCTCTCTCTCTCACACACACACACACATACACACACACACCTCTGTTTTATACATACACATCTCTTTTACACACACACACTTCTCTCTTTTACACACACACACACACACACACACACACACACACACACATCACTAGAGTAACAGATCCGCATGGCCACACCCAGTTTTTTAAAGCCAATGCTGAAGCTCTGGACACTCAGATCCTCACACTTGTATGACAGACACTTTACCAAATTGAGCCCTCTGTGACTTCTAGTCCCTAGTCCCTCTGTGACTTCTTAAAAGCTAACCATTGCAGCGTGACCTGCTAACCTCATCTCTATCTTTTCCTCAATCTTCACAGAGCTCCTTCATATCACTAGCTCTGGGGAGACTGCCAAAGAATTACAGAACCACTCTGTCTTCAGACAGGCTTCAACCACTGAAGTGCTGTTGGTTTGGGGTTGCGGAAATGGCTGTGTGCCAAAGAACATATGTAGCTGCCACCAGGACAATCTCATCAGGCAGTGAGGACAGTGGATCTGTTTCTCTCACTGTGTCAACTCTATTACACCAGGGATTTCCTGACAACAGGGCAGCCTGGCTGGCCTCTCGGCTGTGTACTTGCCGAAGGTCAATCCACTTATTCCTACAGACCCTGGTGACTGCTCGCAAATGAGTATTTATGAGTCTAACATTCTGTCCAAGCTAAACATTCTAAGCTAAATGTTGCTGGCTTCTTTCTTGATAAGCAGAAAGTCTGAAATTCTCAGGCCGATATTCTACTCATAGATTGGCTAATTAATAGTAAAATCTTCACATCAAGAAAACAGTTCTCAAAAGAGGATCAGACGGCAGTTGGCTCTTAAATAGTCCCAAGCTAAGAAAGTGATCTCTTTGGTGGGACAAATACAATAATGACAGTGACAAAAGGAAAGAAGTAAAAATACATACTTTGTCATGAGGTTTTTATAATCTACATTCTGGGTGGCAAGTGAAAAGTGATGAATTTATACTGTTATCCCTGAAGTGACAACAAGGTCAAAGGCCTTCATTAAATTTATATAGTAAAAATCTCAATAGATGGAACAGAATAATGTTTTAATCAGATACTCTATCAGCTAGTAAAGGTGGTAGATTACTGTAATCCTGTCACTCAGAATCCTGAGGCAGGAGGACCACAAGTTTGAGGCCAGCCTGGGCTCATAGAAAAGACCTTTGTCTAGAACAAAAATAACAATAGCCTAGTCTATATATTGATCTACTGGGCTACATAGTGATACATTGTGTTAAAAAAAATCAAAATCACCACCAACAAAAAAGACCCAAGCATATATCCTCTCTGAAGATCTCGCTTTGAATCCTATAGGCACTTTATGAGGAAAAGGTTTTTTGTTAAAATGCTTATCAAAAATGACTGACATAATTCTATTAAAATTTGATAAAGCAGAATCCTTCAGAGGAAGGTAAATTACCAAAAATAAAACAAAATCATAAAACAGTATCATAAAAATGACACATGTTCAGAATTATCTATGTTGGAAAATAAAAAATATTGATGAAGTAAGCCAAATGTCACCTATAGAAGTAGAGAGGTATTTCATAGTTACAGACTTGAAGGTTCAGTATTGTTATGTCTACTCTGTATATCCTCAACTAATATATAGACTTACTGAAGACAATTCCAATAATATTTACAACAGGATTATTTTTGTTAAAAAAAAATAAGTGTATATCAAATAAAAAGAAAGGAGGAAACCAGACAATTATGAAGAAGAATGCAGCTAGCAGACTCATGCTCTGTGACTTTAAAGTGAAGACATCAATAACCACAATGTTGACATAGAAGAGCCTCAAACATGTCAACAGAATCTACCTCAAAGCCCAGAACAAACTCACACACACATGGTCAAGTGTTTGTGTGTATTTATACAACATATATTTTGTGAAACATAAAACAAACTTTAGAAAAATTAGAAAATTTTTGTCACGTGGGGCATAATGCTTTTAAGTATTAAGAATACCTTCTTGAAACTTTAAATAACATTTGGCATATGACCAGGAAATTCTACTGGGGAAAATCCTTGAAAAGTGAGAAAAGTCTCAAAGCATGTGTGCAAATGTTCACAACTTCCCTGCTCACAGTATATGACACTTCCAATGCTGTTCTGGTTATTAGTCCTATCTTTATCTATTAATTTGTCATAAAAAATTAATAATCATTTTTCTCTAACTCAAACATCTTTCAGTGGCTAAATCCATCTTTAGCTCCAGACCAGGGAGTACAACCCAGTAACAAGAAAGTGATGATTAGGAACACGTGCAATAGCCTGGGTAAATTTCAGAGGTGATACAGAGCAAAAACAGCCAGCCACAAAGTTGCATCCTATTAAATCCTTATAGCTTTCAGGAAAAGATGGAAGTCAAACACTGGAAAGGCTCCCAGGTCACCCAGTGACTCAGGAAGGTGAGACTACAAGGAAACAGCTTTGGGACGATTTTAAGGGAGCACAGAGATGGTTTTACATTATGATCGTAGCCATTGTTTCATAGTATAAATGTGTTAAAATTAATGGTCTATGCTACAAAGAAAATAATCGAAAAGGTCATTTTCACTGCTGGTTGGCTTTAAGAGTGACATTAAGAAAAAGCTGATTGGCCGAGAGATTTTAATGGGCAGAGGTGATGTGTGACTACAAAGACACTTTTCTGGACACAGCAGGGCAGTTGCACAGATGAACTCCCCATGATCCTGACAGCACACACAAGCTTGTACAAGCTCAAACCTCGCAAACTCTCAGCAAGGGCAGGTGAGGTGAGCATGAAATCCCACCTTGATCTAAGAGGCAACTGGCAACTGATAGTTGCTGAGAGGAAAGTCAGGTTTCTTTAAATGTATGGCTTCTGCTCCATTGACTATGACCCTGTGGATGTCCACTCACCCAAGACTAAATCAGAAGCACAGGTTTGACTCAATAAACTTATTTTAAAGAATGAGGGCAGAAAGTTAAGTGGCTGGGGAAGAGAGCTCTGAAAGAGGCTGGGAGAGGGTGAATAAAATCAAAGTACATTCTATAAGATCCTCAAAGATCATTTTAAAGAGGTGTAATACCAAAAATATCTTCCTTCAGACAAATGCCTAAGTAGATATATTAACAAAGAGACCTTGTAAAACAATAACAACCAAAAGCTTGATTGGAAGATGAGAAACACTACTCCACACAGGACTATATCTAAAATTTGTCTACACAATAAAAAATTTCAGAAACCCAAGTTAGGACTTAAGACACCGGTGCATCACCAAGCTAGTTCACATTTCTGTTGATGGCTCGGTGACCATGGTGAAGACATCCTATCAAAAGAAACCTAGTAGCTGAGAAATCCTGTAAAACAAAAATGCTAGGCACGTTAGCATGGGATTGATGGAATGTGGCCAAAGAGTAGGATTGGCTGTGTAATAATGGAAGGTCAAGGAGCCCCTCTCACCTGTTGCCCTCCCACCTCTATGACAGACAGCTATGGTCCATGCTTCTACCCCAGCCAGAACAGCAAAACAGCTTGAACGCTGAAGGTGCTCTTGTCAATCAAAGAGTCTTTACTACAGGCTGCTGCTTCTCTCTGACTATGTAAAGCAGGCTGACCAAAAGAAACCTGGAGAAGAAATGGGCTTATTTGATCTTAGAAGTCATGAGGCATGGTTGAGGGAAGTCGAGCAGGAACACAAGTAGGGGTAGGAGCAGAAGCCATGGAGAGATGCTGCAGTCCGTGGCTCCCTCAGCCACTCTCCTTAGAAAACTTGACCCACTTTCCTGGGTATTTCACCACCCAGAGTGTGCTGGGGCCTCCTACATCCAATAATTAATTAAGAAAATAGCCCACAGGCATGGCCACAGTCCAGTTTGATAGTAGCAATATCTCAGCCAAGATTTCCTCTTCCCAGGTGTTTCAGGTTGACAGTTAAAGCTAAGAGGGCTGCAGGATTACATCACGTTTTTCCTCTGGTTCCCTGTGCCTCAGTTCTCCCTTGTATATAAACCTCCACAAAATCCCTTCCTCCACAGGGTCTTCAGAGGAACTGAACAATGTAATTGATACAGTCAAACAATACAATATGCCCATTTATATTATTTGAACTATGATCAATTTTAAAAATTAGTGAGATACAGCTGTGTTTTAAAACATCTTGATTAGGACTTGGGAGGTTATTTTTCCCTAATCAATTCCCCTTCCCATGAAAATGTAATACCATAGATAATCTATTTATAGAGAGTTTCCACCATTATAATGTTTAAGATTAATTTTACACTCCCCTCTCTGAGCTCATCTTCATTTCCTGTTCAGAAATCAGATAAAATAATTTCTAATATTTTATGAATTAAAATATCTTTAAAACACTGTTTCATGGTTATACAATTGTCTGAATTGAAATTTCCAAAAGATTTCTTTATTGTTTTGTTATTTGGCGTAGCATTTGCAGGGGACAATGAGTTTCAGTCCTGAGATTTCAGAGAAGACATCTCAAACTAGTGTATGTAGCAGCTAGCCAGAAACTCAGTTCCATTAGATAAATCTCATTGCATGCTGAAAACATAATTATGTCCAACTTGCTGGTATATACTCTCAGTTTGAAGATTTATGACATGAAATGCTTTTTTTCTAATTGCGAAGGATATGAAAAATGGAACGTTTCTCTGAGCAATGAAACTAAACAGACTGAAATGTCCCCATTCCTCTTGACATGCAAGCCCATCTGGCATCAGCTCATGAGGGTGACCTTAACTGTAACTCCTGTCAACTTCTTCCCAATGATCACACCAAAAGGGAGACCGGCCTCATCTTGTCTTTACAAGTGGGGAGAGGAAGCCCAATTCTAAATGATTTCTTGAACCAAGGAAGCCTATATTTTTCCAGTTTGTAAGTCACATGATGATGCTGAACCAAGACCCAACGAACTCTTTGGAATACTCTAGGCCCTCCTTCTTCTCCTCTTCTTCCTCTTCCTATGCTTCCCTCTCTTCTTCCTCCTCCTCCTCTTCTCTCGGTCAGACATTTGGGTCAGTCTTGATAAATGGACAGTGTTAACATTTTACATGGGCATCCACTTTCCTCTTAGAAAACGTTTTAAGTGTTCTTCCTCCATTCTGGTCACAATGAGTCATCTCACAGTGATTCTTTGGCTGATGTTATCCAGTGCCTAGTGACTGAAGTCAAAAAGAGAGACTATATTGAATTCAGAAGGGGAAACTGACCAGTTTGCCAAACATCATCTGGAAGGACAGTCATCGAGAGCAGACTTCTTCACTGAAGAATTTTTATTGTCAGTTGTTCAGCGATGACCTCTGAGACTTACTCAATTTCGTCAAATGCCTGCACAGTTGACATGAAACCTAACAGCAAGACAGTTTTTTACTTATTCTGAATAAGAGACTTGTCTAGCCAGTAAAATCTGAAAACTGGGCATTCAGATCTCTCCTACATGAATGGCAAGGGGTCTATTCAAACTGTGAGTAGACAGTCAGATCCAACAGTCATCTCTCAAAAAGAGGAAAGGGCTGAGAAGCGATGATCGAGAAAAAGAAACGCAGATAGTTGGCATGCGTTCCATCATTACCTCAGTCACCAGTGCAGACATTATTAATCAACCATTGCACAATCTTGATACCAAACTATGATGCAACCTCAGCATGTCTCCTGTATAGCTTCCCCAGTCAATCAGCACTATTGAATAAGATGAAATTTTGTAGACCATATCTGGCCTAGAAGGATGATATGGTTGAAGCCATGGATCTCCTTTTTCTGTTGAGAATTCTTTACTGGTGTACAGAATTGATAAGAAGTTTAATATTTTCTCTCAGTATGAATACAGTTAATGAAATTTTCTCTTTTTGTTTGGGAATAAATACAACTGACAGAGAGCAGTGTTTAATATTGCGACAATTCTAAATATGATGTCAGAGCATCTATATGTCTAGAAACTTTCCCAGATATTTTTAAAGTACCAAACTTACATGCATCAGGCTATGGTAAGAAAAGTATCCGGTTCATGTGATTCAAGTACCCTATCTCCACCATGGCTAACAATGCTGAAAAATTACAAATTCTCCTGACAAGTGAAGATGTCTGACACCTCCCATTAGGAGGCTTTTAGTGCTAATATACCAATAAGTTAAGTGATGTATATTCAATTCTGTTTTTTGAGCATGGAAGAATGACGTTGTGTTGATATTTGCCTACTCAGGAAGTCAAGAGCTGCCAGGTAAATTGGGAAGGGAGCTGAATGCCTTAGAAAGTTATTTCCCATATCTTTTTCCCTGTTCTGCATGGTTTACATAATTCTAAATGGGAAGTAAACATCTATCTCCTTTGTGTTGAATGATAGAAAACAGACTACCCAGGCAGTCATGTAGAGAAAGTAAGAAATAGACCTTGAGTCTCCCTGGCTATGGAGAAGGAAGTGAACTTTGGTTCCTCAACATCATTTCCTGTTCTAACTGAAGCAACATGTGCAGGGAAACCTTCCTGCCATTCCTGCAAACTCTCCCTGAGATAAGATACAGAAATCGTGTTTGGTTTCATCAAGGATGATTTCTGGCCAACATGAAGCGAACACACAGATAAAACCTAGCTCTCTTGATAGGATGGGATGTTTCTCTTTGTGCAGCCTCCAGAGGTACCAAAGGAGGTTCAGACATAACAGAGGAGGAGGACAGAAATGCCAGTGGGACCATTTCTTCAGGACTTTTGTGCAAATCTGTGCTGAGCCATGACTTTGGATTTGGCCAAGTCCATCTGTGCTGGATCAAGCTTCTCTGAGAGTCAGAGAGGGTGGCAACCCCAGGACTAGCACTGGGAAAACAAGCTGGGGAAAGCAGCAGTTAAATGTTACCAAGGATTTTCTAATGGAGCAAAGTGTTTATTGTTTATGTGTGTCCTCCACAATAGAAAAAAATATTCAAATAATAAATTTAAAGAGGGCTCAGTATTTTTCCTGGTCCAGATTTCACAACACATAATGCTTTCAGGCTATGAAATATTTTTCAACACCAGGATTATAAATATTAAGAGGTGCCATCCAAAAACTATAAACTCCAGCTCCAATTTCTAAAAGTTCACACAATGTCAAATAAAAATTTTAATGTAATAGAAAGCATATGTTTTCTCTGGTGAACTAGGCTGCTGCTGTTCCTAGTCATGCCGATGGTGACTAGGTCCCAATCAGATAAACTGAAGGCACTTTTCTTACTAACTCTTATCTTCTTCACAGAGATGTATTTTGGAAGAGCAGTTGAAAACGTGTCAGCCTCACATAAAAATATTATCCTTTCCCAGTAAAGTTTTATCACAGCTACATGTTCAGAATGAAATCTATAAAATTTCAAAGTCCTGGCAATATATTTCATATATAAAGATGCACTTTTCTAGAACTTTCCAGAAGGAAATTTCATTTATGGAACATAGATTACAAGAAGATTTTTTTTTCTTCTTCAAATCATGCAAGTTATGTTTTTATGAATGGTGTAGACTAATTCATCTGTTTGCTTCAGAAAAACATATTTCTAAAAGTAATGCATTTTTCAACCTTCCTTTTTTTTCTTCTTTTTTTTCTCCTTTTTCTTCTTCTTTTTTTCTCCTTTTTTTCCTTCTTTTTGCAGGAGGTGGTGACTAATAACTTCCCAGTGTGTACAGAATAGGAGACTGTGGCATGTTCATCTCTAAACGGGATATGTCTATCACACCTCTTCCCCCAGACTCAGAGATCGTTATGAAAGATGAGGAGGAAACAGATGTCTAAAGCAGAATTGCATTGGCTAGAAATAACCATACAGATGCACTCATAGCTGACAGAGCACACATAACACATAAGATGA
This sequence comes from Rhabdomys pumilio, assembly GCA_030674055.1. NCBI lineage: Eukaryota > Metazoa > Chordata > Mammalia > Rodentia > Muridae > Rhabdomys > Rhabdomys pumilio. The sequence continues at coordinate 37,912,998 of JANHMN010000018.1, forward strand.
AGCCAGCATAATTCTCAGCATGGACTGTGGGGGAGCTCATGAAGTCTCACCTCTATCTGAAGAACTATTGGCAATGAAAGATACTGAGAGAGTCAGTTTTCTTCAGGCATATGGACCCTGAAAGTCTACTGATATATACATACTCCAGTAGACAGGCAACCCCATGACCATGTACACAGAGGCAGTACTGAATGTACTCAGTGGCTATGAGAGAGCCAGGATGCATGGGGGAGGAGTGTGGAGGGAGAAAGAGAGAAAGAGAATAAAGTTGGTAGGAAAAAACAAAGGGGGATGGGGAGGAGTTAGAGAATAGGGAACAGGGATGGTTTTTACAACAATGCATTGTATGTATGTATGACTATTATACACAATATTTTTTAAATGTTTACCACTTGCTACATTACCTGCTTTGGATCTCCATCCTGAGATTATTTTTTTTTGAATAAGGCAGACAGCAGTCATGGCTTTCTATAGCTCATGGTCATACAAGGATAACAGACAAAGAGAAATATGTGGGCCCTGAAAATGACAATGTTTAAGATGCGGTGACAGAACACAGCAGGGAGAAGATGGAGACGGAATGACTAGGAGCAGGGGGGTCAAGACAAGAAGCAGACCAGTGCACACTCAGGTGGCACATTGAGTCATTGTAGATCCTTTATATTTAAATTAACTTTGAATAAACATTTTTGCCTTTTCCTAAGAAGCTCGGTGGTGTCTCATTCAAAACTCCACATTGCCTCGTTCTTTCAGCTTATGATGCAATATTCGTCTTACTTGCTTCAGATGTTGTTTAAATACTTCTGTTTGGGTGCAGGTCCCGTTTGCAGACAATTGCTCGTGTAGCTCAGGCTGACCTCTGACCTTGAACTTATTCTATAATCTAGGCTTTCTTGGCATTTCTGATCTTCTTGCCACTACCTCTGCAGTGGTGTGTGATTACATGTATGCACCACCAAATATTCTTCTACATGTTTTCTTTACAAACAAACAAACAAAACAATTAACTGACTTAACCATTCAAACTACCAACCATGTGATCTTTAGAGTCTCTGCTACTGACTTCTACCTTCACTGCTGTGTAGACAGAGAGCCTAGAAGGTACTATGTTTCTTTGAAATGTTTTGTAGAGGTACTAAAAAGCATAGGACTAATTTCTCTGTGTGAACAATGCATGCTTGAGAAAGAGATTTGGAAACATAGCTCAGTTGGGAGAGGGCTTATCTGGCATTCGTAAAGCCTCCGGTTTGATCTATAATACCCTGTAAAGTCAGGTGTAATAGTGTATGCCTCTACTCCTAGCATTTGGGAGGTAGAGGCCCAGAGTCATCCTTGGCTATATTCCAAGTAGAAGGATAACCTATGCTAGAAACTCTGAAGAGAAAGGGCAGGCTTGACTAGTTTCTGGAACCATGGTCTATGTGACGACTACATCCATTTTATTTTGTGAATCCTTGCTTTCATTTGTCTGTTTAACTATAGGCACCTGTAGGAAGACAGGATTCCATTTCCCTCCATAGAGTTTTATGTACAGCCATTTCTCCTTGTGGTTCTAATTTTCCTTTACATATTTTTATGATTGTCTTGTTATTTATGAATAGTCAGGGTCAAGTTCCCAGTATTTTTCTGGTTATTTTCCTGTTATTAGGATTTTTATAAATCATAACATCTTTTTTATCTTCCAGTCCATTTCGTCTGACACTAATGTGACGATTTCAGTTTTGCCTAACATAAATTTTCCCACCCTGTAATGCGTAACTTTCTTTTGCTACAATGCATAAAAAATATCTCATGCAAATAAAACACATTTTCCCCAGCTTGAAAAATCACTGTCTTTAAACATATGTGTTAAGATGATTCATCTGAATTTTGTTACTCACTGATGTATTTGGACTTAATTCTGCCATCTTTATTTTAGGATCACTTTTCATATTAATCAAATATTAGTGACAATGTGACCATGAAAAATTTGGATTAAATATCCAAGTACAGAACACACTCTGTTCTTGTGGGAGGCCTTGCTCAGTGTCCAGGACAAACACAGGAAGCTTGTCTTTGACTGATGTGCAAAGTTTCTCTAACCTCTCTTTCACACTCAGTGCCTCCTATTCATTGCAGGCAAAAATCTCGATCCTGAGGTCCTGACTTGTGATGGACCCAAATTATATCTCAAGTCTTTTGGAAGCATCAATATCACTGAAATATATCACTCTAGTGATGCCTATTGAGGCTTAAAACATCAGTTTATTATATTAAATGTGCTCTTTAAATTCTATTCGTTGATAACTGCATTAGTTTTGTTTCAGTTGCTTAGATAAAATGCCATGACCAGGGCGATTTAAGGAAGGGTTTACTTGGACTCAGGGTTCCAGAGGCTTTAGAGACTATAATAGTGGAAACAGTATGGCCACGGACAGAAAGCATGGCAACAGAGATAGGACATTGAGGACTCATATTATGAACCATACCTAGGACTGTAAAATTTCCAAAGAACAGCAGTTTAGGGAGGATAGAGCCCAGTCTCTCTGATTCCAAGATGGCCTCCCACGTGGTAGCCTTAGAGTGTGTAAGAACGCTATGTTCTTATATGGGAGAGAAGGTAGAAAAGACCTCAGTCCTGAGGCAAATCTCCTTTTGAAATATTTACTTTTGTGCATATGAGTGTGTATGATGTGCTTAAGTGCAGGCACAGGTGCTCCATGAAGGACATGTGAAGGTCAGAGGACATGTTGTGACAGTTGGTCTCTCTTCCCAACATGTCCTGGAGATCGAACTGAGGTTGTCTGGGTTGGCAGGAAGTGCCACTATCAGCTGAGTCATCTATCTTACTGCCCACTCTTCTTTTAAAAAAAAAATTTAATTATGCATATCTATCTGCCCATCAATTATCTATCTATCTATCTATCTATCTATCTATCTATCTATCTATCATCTATGTATCATTTGTGTGTGTGTGTGTGTGTGTGTGGTGTGTGTCTGTGCATGTTTGTGTTTACTTATACAGGGGCATGTGTATCACTGTGTACATGCGGAGATCAGAGGATAACCATCAAAAATCAGTTCTCAGGGCTGGAGAGATGGCTCAGCAGTTAAGAGTACTGGCTGTTCTTCCAGAGGTCTTGAGTTCAATTCCCAGAAACCACATGGTGGCTCACAACCATCTGTAATGGGATCTGACGTCCTCTCCTGGTGTGCCTGAAGACAGTTACAGGATACTCACATACATAAAATAAACAAATAAATAAATCTTTTTTTAAAAAAATTATCAGTTCTCTTTTACCATGTGGCTTCCAGCAGCCAATACCAGGTTGCTTGGCTTTGCAGCAAGCACTTTTACCCACTGAACCATTTTGATGGTCCCTAAAGTAAATTTTCACAGCAGTATTACTCCATGTGTGAGGTGGGGTCCTCCTGACCAAACTTCTCCTGTGAAATCCCACTTTGCTACTATTACATTGGGGTCATTGATACATGATGGTCTAAAAGAATAAAAAGTTCATCAGGAAGATGTGATTTGCATTCTATCCAGAGCCTCTAAGCGTTAGAGTGAAATACCATTTAATTTGTTTGCACTTCTTGCAACAAAGTCCCACAGATTCTGTAGCACAATAGGCAAGTTTATTTTCCTACAATTCTAGGATTTACCAAAGTTGTTGGGGTCAGAGCCTGGGCCCTGTGACCTTATCAATCTAGACTCAACCATCTGACTTTAACGAGTCAATCAGACAGACAAAATAATATATAAATGCAAAGAAAGGAGATGTACTATCTGTGGCCACACTGAGAAGGACAAAGAGACCCAGTAACTTCCCAGTCTGTCCTTGGGTTTAAATGAGGTTTAGGTTTAAATAGAAGCCAGGGATATCCATAACTAAAGAGTCCTGGTCAAGGTATGATCCAGCCGGTCATCATTGTCTCACCTCCCATCTCTCCTGCAAGTCTGACAAGCTGTAAATGCCTTTTCAGGATGCAAGCTTGCCCCTGGCTGGCATCAGGCTTCCCTCCTTTTCTTTCTCCCAGTAGGAGATTCCTAGGGACATTCCAATTTCTCAGGGCCTCCGTTCCTGCCAGGAAAGCACAAGACCAGAGAATCATCATCATGTTTCTTCTGAGCCCTCCCTCTCTCCTGGCTTGTAGATGACTGTCTTTCTTGAACTATCTGTGACCAGACCTCTTCTTAGGAAACCACACCAGAATGTGTTAGGAAATCCCAATGATATGGTTGTCTAAATAAGACTTAAAAATGATAACATTAATCAGCATACCAACATAAATGAGGGAAATTCTCACAAGGCTTCACCCCCTAGGATAAGAATAACAGTCAACCAATCAATGGGTGTCAAGGGGGTGGGTATTTTCTTAGCAACACTTAGCAACACTAAAATGACCTCAGCAGGTTTTATTTATAAACCTGTATACACGTGTGTGTGTGTGTGTGTGTGTGTGTGTGTGTGTGTGTGTGTGTGTG
>JANHMN010000018.1:37924421-37940042 GCA_030674055.1 Rhabdomys pumilio
TGTGTGTGTGTGTGTGTATTAAATAAGACATTATTCTTCTACTAACATCTATTAGTTATCTTCCCCTCTCTTTAATAAATACTATACAGTAACTGGATTTTTGTTTGTTTTGTTTCATGCTTCATTTGATAGACTATAATTTAAACACTTTCAGTCCTGTCTTATCCCCTGACAGCATTATAAAAGACAACCCAAAACCCCTTCACAGAGAGTCAATCTCTACCTTAACTACAAATGAAACTCACCTGGGGAAAATTGAAAATGTCCCGCTGTCTGGGCCCCACATTTCAGACCAGGTCTACTTACTAGTTCCCAGTCACAACTCCGTTCTGCCAAAACCATCTTTAAAAAGTCCCAGACGAAAGCATGTAAAATAAGCTCAAAAGAAACCCTTCCACTACTGTCTCCAAGCAGCTCTTTATCATATATATAATTATATATTTTAAAAAAAAATAAATTTAAACACTAATGAGAAGGGTGGGGTATGCTTTTGTGCAGTGCATGGAATCTTGCTGGAATATCTGATTCTGGGAGACAAAGCACCTTTAATGTTTTTCAAGATTGATTGCTATTTCATCTTTACTATCAACAATGGCAAGAGCACCACTTTACAATAGCACTCAGTAGAGTCGGCAGCAGTCTGTTCAGGGCCATTTCAGAAACTTTTGGAAAATCTGACTTCATCCCAGGCCAACATTCAGTTAATGATTTTGTTTTGAAATGTAAGGCAGCAGCAACTCAAGTAACAGTTTTTAAAATCAAGCATTCTAACTCCACACAATCGAGAGCCGTACTGATCTGACACACACTGAGGGATGGAGGTGGGAAGCCAAGAGAAGTCTCTGATTTCCCTAATTGAACCATTGTGTTTCTGTAGGGACAGAACCCTTTGTATGTGCAGTAAAAACCACCATGATTCAGAACCATGCACACTGTTGGATCTGAGCCCAGTGCTTCAGGCAGCGATGGATGGCTGACATTGCATGGCATGCCCAGTGCAAAGTGGACATGTTGTGTGTTCAGAGCCAAGACTGTAGTGAGGTCACATGATGCGGCATGAGAACTGCTAGGAACACTCCAACTCCTTACATGTTTGATCTTGAGTTAACTTTTCCCCGTTGTATATTCAGAAACATTCAACTATTGCCGAATTCTTGCAAGTGTCCCATTCAGTCACACAACTCCAAATGGAGTGGAGAGGCACAACCTAAGAAACCAGCTCTTATACCAATTTGCTATGACAGCAAGCATCAAGCACCTACCTTCTTTCATCAAGCACCTACCTTCTTTCATGGGTTGGTGAGATGGCTCAGTGGGTAAAGGCACCTGCCATCAAGCCTAATGGTTTAAATTTAATCCCTGGGACTTACCTACATGGTGGAAAGGGAAGCTTAATTTTATTTCCCTGGAATCCTATGGTAGCAAGAAAGAAAACAAAAAAATGAGAAAACAGCACCCACAAGCTGTCTACTGACCTCTACATGAGTACTCATTTTATGTCTATATCATAAGAGGACACTGTCAGGTAGAAACAAAACATCTGGGAACCCAATACCTCCTCAAGTCTTGGCCTAATGAATTTGTTGGCAAGGAAAGACTGTCACCCTAGAGGTCCAGTTTGGAAACTTCACTTCCTTCCTATAAAAGATACATGACAGGGGGAGCTGGGGATGTGATATAAGTTTTAGAGACTGAAATAAGGCTACCAACATTTCTCCATGTCTACTTTGGCCAACTAGAATTCTACTGATCTAGGCTGTCTCCTGCAAGCTGGTAGATTCCCATGTTGGAATGACTGCCTGTGTCCATTTGAGAACTTTCTCTGCTCTCATAGGCATCTGTTCTGGGCAGAAGACCTGGTATAGAAATGTCCTGTAGCATGGGTGTGTTCATATGGACTCCCAGAGTGTCTTCAAGACAAGTGTACCCTCATTGCTCATTACAGAATTCTGCTTGTGAGTGTCCTTTTTGAGAGCTCTGCTCCCACCCCTACCCCTAGGCTTTTGTCCTCACCTGTGAAACCCAAGAAACTTCCCTCATGAAACTCCTCCTCATAATCTCTATATGGTCTACTTTGATGAGACAAATAGCAACAAGCTACCCACAAAGCAACTTAAGAAAAACCTGAAGTTAAGCTCTAATTCAGACCTGCACGGACAATTTGATTTTCATTCACAAAATCAGATTGTAGATCAGAAATCTGGTTTTTTTTTAAGTAGTCAGACATTTTATCTTGACACAAAGCAGCTAAATTCTTCCAAAAAAATGAAAATAAGTTCAGCTTTCCAGTTTTCTAATCTTTTTTTTTTTTTAATGAGACAAAAAATGGATGTGAGAGGCAAAACAACTTGCTTTTTCTTCAGGAAGCCAGTAGGGCTTCTCCACCTGTATGCCCTTTGGTGAAAGGCCATGGTGATCTGGTGTGAAAGAATTTTTCTTTCAGCATTAAGCAGGAAATAAATGCTCAAGAATGCTGAACTCCAGGCCTTCTAGACATGCCATGTACATCTGTGCATCTGAGGTGACTCCTAGCTGCCAACTTTTTTTTTCTTTAACTCTGAATAAATTTGCTGAGGAAATTAGCTGCGGGTAGCAGGGGGTAAATGCTCAGCTAAAGCTTAAAGTTTGGCTGAAGGATCTCAAACTCTTTTCCAGAAATGTGGGGATTAGTTAAATCTAAGACATTTTATTCAATAACTTTGACACCCCTTGGATTCCCAAATCCCCAAATTAGAAGAGAATTATAAAAGCACTGGGTGACATCAAGCAGGTAGACTTTTCCGATTATGCTGAGGAGTAATATCTCAAAGAAACTCGTTTGAGAGTGTGCACACAGCTGCAGGCTGGCCGGGTTTGCTGAAACTTGAAATCCCATGGAAAAGAGCCTATGGGAATAAAAAAGGAGCCCCATGGGGCTGAGAAGAGAAATACCTGCTGAGGTACAAAAACACAGCCCTTCTCTTTTTCCTCCAAAGAGTTCCATGGAGTCTAAGCACATTCGGGCAGCAGTCTAGACTAGTGTTACAAAAAAAAAAAAAAAAAAAAAAAAAAAGCAGAGGAAAAGGAAGAAGGAGGAGGAGGAAGAAGAAGAGGAGGAGGAGGAGGAGGGAGAGAGGGAAGGGGAGGGAGAGGAGGAGTTAGAGGGGGGGCAGGGGGAGGAGGACATAGATGAAGAAGTCATCATTTGACACCATCTTCTCTGCTCCCACCTTTTCAAAACCTAGCTAAAGGACTGGAGAGATGGCTCACTGATTAAGAACATAGATTGTTCTTGAAGAGGAGATGATGAGTTTGGTTTTCATCAGCCCCACAAAGTCCCTCACCACCTCCTGTAACCAGGTCAGAGTGGTGTGAAGTCTCTGGCCTCTGTGTGTGCTTGCATATACGCCTCCTACACACACACACACACACACACACACACATACACACACACACACACTAAAATAAACAAATCAATAAAAACACATTTAAAAGAAAATGTGGGGGAAATCTAATATTATCACCTGTGGGGACCCATGACAAGAGGACAAGGAAGAGGAAGACTATGATGTTTGGCTTGAACACGCTGGTCTTCAGAACTGAATGATTTCAGCACTGTGGGACAGGAGAGTCATGATCTTCCCACTTGGCTAGCACTGAAGTTACAACCTCAGGATATTGGGGACTCTGGCAATGGACCCAATGAAAGCTGAGGAACAAAAAGCTGATTAGAAAGAAGATTCAGGTCATATTATCTTGGGTTTCAAAAGCCCCTGAGAGTAGACTTCTAAGCTACTGTGATATTTGGTGAGGAACAGTCAAATATAGTTATGTTTTCTAGGATACAAAATGTGTGTTATAAATATTTTTAGTTGTTTTTGTGGTGTATGTGTATAGGTATGTGTCTCTGTGGGGGTGGGGGGGAGGGTATCTGCTTGCATGTGTGTCCATATGTCTGTGCCTGTGTGTTAGTATCTGTATGTGTGTGTGTGTGTGCGTGTGCATGTGCATGTGCGTGTGTGTGTATATGTGTGCATGCACACATGAGCACATTACGGGGTCTTGAGTGAGATGTAGTTATCTAGGAGCACTATAGGCTCATTCCATAAAAGTCACAAAGAATTGAACATGGTGGAAAGAAGACCCATTCCAACACGAAGAAGAAATGACAGCCAGAGAGAAGGGAGCCACTGACAGAGTGTGAAAGCTAAAGATGAAACGGGCACACCAAAGCAGCAGTCTCTGGGAAAGAAAGCAGTAGCTACAGATCCTGAGCAGCCACAGCATGAGAGCAAGATATGGCCTGGTTCAAAACAGAGGAACACTAGCCACAGAGAAAGAAAAGACCCAAACCCCACAAACTTTATTAGAACATAGAAACATCAAGGAGATGGGAGGGGCCCCAGAGGTAGGAGTCCCCCTCAGGGTGCTGTTCTGTAACAGTTGACATCTCTAGGTGTGGTGACAAAATACATTATCCCCAGAAAAACAGAAACAGTAGCATACATAGAGGTACCTCAAAAGACACACATTAGGAAGGACAGACTTTTGTTCTAGAAAAGACTGAGAACTCGCACAATGTGCTATGTGTAAGCTGGTTGCTGGGAAAGATGGTGGTTGTTTTGTGATCAAACCTTAAAACCCAAGGAGAACCAGGGGAGAAATGGTGTATCCTGCTCCCAGTCTTAGTGCCTGGACTCCAGGAGAACTAATGTTTGAATGTGCATGATGTCTCAGTTCAAGCCCCGACTGAACCACCCCTCCTCCACCATTTTGCTCCATTCTGGTTCTCAGCAGATTGGCTGGTCCCAGGCCTAATGGTGAAAAGGTGGCTTTTCTCTTCAGTCTAACTGTCTAAATGCTGTTTCTTCTTGCAATACTCTTTCAGATTTGCCCCCCAAAACAATGTTTTACAAGCCATCTAGGATTCCCTTCACCTCACCAAGTTGAGACATAAAACCAACCATTACAATCTCTCATAAAGAACATTTTCAAAGAGTGATGGAAGATTATTTCTTTAACCAAACACATTAGTCTTAGCAATCTGTCACTAGAGTGCAAAACTCCCCCCATTCAACTCACTTCCCTGGATCAAAAACACTGAAAGCAATTGATGAGAGAGATGACAGATGAGATGGATGAAACCATTGTCGCCTTGAGCACAAAGGCTAAAATGAACTTTGCACCATGGCTGATGGCATGGAATCATGCACATACAATACACATGTATGAAGTTACAAGAAAAGATGCCTGGACCAGATCATACTAACAAATAAGTGTTTTTCCTTGGTGGTGGAAATCATGAAGAAGAAGCAAGTAGCATGAGATGATTCAATGACATCATATAGAAAAGTTACCTAACCCAAGGGAGAGATGCTCATACTGAAGAGAAATGATGGCAGAAACAATCAATGGGTGCGCTCTCATTCGGTAGGCAGGCAGTGTCAGAACTTTCTATATTATCTCATTTGATTGTCTAGATCCCTTTCCTAGATGGGTCTTCTCATCTTCATGGCACAGAAGAATAATTGAAGTTCACAGATAATCCATCCCTTGCCTAGTGCCATCCACAAGTGGTAGGTAGGAGGTTCGAACCCAGTTTACCCTCCAGAGGTTATAATCATTTCATTTGGAATACAATCTTTCTAATGCGGGGTTAGTTGTGGCATGAGTCGCAGGGTCTCCAGCATAGGGCTCCCACCATAATGTAAGGTTCTCGGACAAGTAGGAAACTCAAGTCCCATGGGCAAATGATCCACAAAAGAAAAAAAATTGTCCCAGCTACATGGACACTATGGCTTTTAACACCCCAAATTCCACATGCAACCAAGCCAGAAAAGCAGCAAGCTGAATGGCCAACACTAGTCACGGCATATTAGTTACATTTCTATTTCTGTAAAAAAAAGCACCATGACCAAAGCAACTCATAAAACAAAGTGTTATTGGTCTTATCGTTTCAGAAGATTAGAGTCCATGATGGTGGAGGAATGGCATCGCTGCAAGGACAGCTAAGAACTCACATCTTGATCTGCAGGAAGCAGAAAGCACACTGGGAATGGTGCCAGTCTTCTGAAATTTCAAAGCCTACCCACAGTGACACTCATCACCTCCTCCACCAAGCTCATGCCTCCTAATGCTTCCCAAACAGGTCTGCCAACTGGAGACCAAGTTTTCAAATATAGGAGCTATGAGAATCATTCTCACTCAGGCCACCATACATAGCAACTACAACAGAAACTTTTCACAGCCCTTCCCTGATTGGTTCAAATTCTCACCTTATTTGCATACTCACTTGTCCAATCATGACTTAGCTGAAATACTATAAATTCAAAGGCTCAGGGGCTGCAGAAATCTCACAAAGGAGAAAGAAAAGGAAGACTACCAGAAATAGACTCATTGGAAGTTCCCAGCACCCAGGGCTCCCACTTTGGGTAAGGAGCTAGCTTAATCAACCTTCAGGATTGACAAACAGCTTAACCAGTGGCTGCCAGTAGGGGGAGTCATAGTTGCCTCAGCCTCTAATAGCACACTCTGGGTGCAGAAGAAAATTTACTACTGTAGCTGCTTCCAGCTTTTGAGAGCTGCCAGAAATTGACCCACGACTCCTGTTGTTCTTGCCAGGACTTTACAATGGACTTTCTCTGCAAGAAATCACCCTCTGTTGATACCCTCGAAGTCCTCAAAGAGCTTTCCAGAGCTGCTCTACTTTTCAGAGCCTTAATATCAATTCTGCTATTAAGAATTCTTAACAACGATTCTGCTATTAAGAAAATTCAAGCCTACTCTAGGTGAATTCTGAAATTCCAGATGATGCTGTTTAGTTATATAACTCACCTAAAGTGATTAATTCTGAGTTAGTAATAAAGCACTCCAATGACAATCTTTGATTTCTCCCATTCTGTTCTTGAGATAAAGAGGATAAGAATCTGGTTAAAGATAGAGAATGGCCTCCATCCACTGACACCTTCAGCTATATAATAATTGGAGATCATATGTGTGCCTTCTTAGAGACAAAACAAAAAGGAAGGAAGTGAAACAATTCCACTAGATTTTCCCAATTTATGGTTTGACCTAGAGGAGTAGAAATAGCAGTGAATTTGATCCATGATTGTTCTATGTCCCTTCTCATGATTGTTCTGTGTAACTTCAGCTGTGGACTCAGCATTACTGCCAAGAATATATGTACTCTTATGCACCCTAAACATCTTCAGGAAGAATAAATTGCACACAGAAAATGCTATTTCCAAGCTGGGGAATGTAATTTAGTTTGCAGAATGTTTATCTAGCATGCATAGAGCCTTGGGTCTGGTACTAGCATCATATAAACATGGTGGCACACACATATCGTCATATCACTTAAAGGTTTGAGACAGAGAGTCAGAAGTTCAAGGTCTTACCTGGCTACCTACAAAAGTCAAGTCCAGCCTGGTACACCTGAGTCCCTATCAAAAGTGGCATTTCTATGGGAAGTCATATACCAAGTTGATCTAAAATGTTATTAAATTCAGAGTAGATATTTATTGTTATGCATTTCCCAACCCAAAGATGTTTAAGGTATAATTAGAATCATGTGGGGTGGATGTTTTGTTCATTCAAAAGAGATTTTCAGTCTTATGATTCAGAAATCCCATTCCTAGATTTGTAATCAACAGAAATGCATCAATCTACTCATCAATAAAGGGAATTACACACACACAAAACAATTATATCATATTCATAATTTTCCAAAATGGAAATTATTCCAAATACTAGCGAAACTTGAGAGGATAAATACAAGTACACAGTCATATTGTTGAATGCCTTATAGCAACAAAAGTCAACAACTGTACCCAATGGGATGACAACACATCTCACAAGTGTGATGACACAGAGAGGAGAGGCCAGACAAATTAAGCAGCACACCCTGAGTAATTCTATTTATAAACATTCAAAGTCAAGCATAGTGAATCAGCGATTTAAGACACAAAGGCTGTCTTGAGGGGTACAAGAGTGAAGGAAGGGAGTAAAGAGAGGAGGCTTCTGGGGGAGGGGAACATAGGACTGGAGAAGTCAATGACTTTAAGGCTTAAGAAGTATAAAAAGTCAGAAGATGCACAAAGTCCCTTTCTCCAAGGCTACATAAGCAATAGTCACTGCTTCAGAGATGGTTTCTGGTAGGGCTGCATGCAAGTTGGGCAGGAAACTTCAAAGTTGTAACTTCAGTTATTTGTCATCCATGGGGCTTTTGAGTAATGTAATCTGACCGCCTTTGAGTCGCTCATGCCCCTATGAGTAACCCCAAGACACCCACTGGCTCACTAAGCTGGGATTTGAGTAGACTTACTTCTTTGGGCTGCCTTCAGCATCCTCTCTGGAGTGAACAGATGTTTGTTACATCTCTAAAGAAACATCACGCAACACAACGTTCTTGATCTGAGTGGCGGTTACATGCGTATAATTCAATTTATGGAAATCTGAGTTATGCAAGTGATTGCTGTGTGTGTTTATATTCTAATAAAACATTAAAATGGAAGGGAGAGGCACATCGATGACACAAACATCCCACTGCTCAGGGTTATATCCTGGCTAAGTTGTGTGTCTACTCTGCCTAGTCTGATTCTTTTGCCTCCTATGTTTGCTCAAACTACGGTTCCATCAGCAAGTAACTCACCCACCATCTGTCTTAAAAAATCATTCACATTCATAGTAATCCCACTTCTGAGGAAGATTTCCACTTTGCAACCTGTAATAATTCTTTATCGTTCTACAGAGGGCTTTGGTACCATTCCTCTAATAACACTGTGGTCTTGGGTCCTTTATATACAGCCTTGGAGGTGCTAGAATCAATGATAACATTGATTTTCCATATAACAGCATCTGAATCTTAACTAGGTTATGATTTAAGCCCCTCTCAATTGTGTCCATAGAGAAGTTCACAGTCTTGGGGAAAAGGGTTCCTATTCGTTTTTGAACTCATCAATATAATCATTCCTTGTCATTCTTAGCATAGGTGACTTCCAATGCTTTGGAGTGATGACACATCACTTGCAAAAAGAACTTGACGTAAGTAGATATGCTGAAAATCTAAGTGATTCTAGGTCATAACGTCACTGGAAGAAATAAAGCTTTCAATAGTGAACCTTATTCTTTCTCTCCATTGGCTGGCATCCCACTGGGTTTGTAATATACTGAAAACTCTCTTGTGGGTATATACAATTAGCTACATGGGCATAAATGTGAGTTTATAAATAAGAAAAATGGAGGCAGCTGATATATCTGGATCACGGCGATGGAGGAAGTTTGGAGTGATGACTCAGTGGATACACTCTGTCATGCAAGCATGAGGACCTGAGTTCTTACCCAGAGCCTTTAGTTGGTTGGATGCTGCTGTAACTCCAGATACAGGGAGACAGAGACAGGAGGATTCCTGGGGTTTGCTGTCCAGCCAGTCTAACTTAATCAGCAAGCTCCATGTTCAGTGAAAGGCCATGCCTTGAGAGTTAAGTTAGAGAGTACTTGAGGAATTGAGGCTATCTATTTCTGGCTTCCACATACATACTCACACATAGGCACATACTACACACACATCCACACAGAGGAAAATGGTCAAGCCCAACTTTAAGTCCCTTGGCTCAGGATCAGCATATATTCACACAATAAGAGAAGGCATCCAACGATCCATAAGCAAGATATAATAATAAAAAACAAAGCAAAACAACAACAATGAACAAGTAGCATCAACAGAATAACTTCCACTACATTCCTCCCCTGTAAGGACAATGTCATTTCTGATTTGTCCCTGATGTATTCTCAACCTACAGTTCCCGGTCCCCAGTCCCTTTTGTCTTCCCTTTCCTCAATTACCTGTACACAATTCAAGATATCTTCACTGTGAAATTTCTCCCCCTCCCCCACCTAAAAAAATAAATAAAAATAAAAATAAAACATTAGGGCCGGATGAGCAGTGTGCTAAGATTCCTGAATTCAAAATATCTCTGCCATTCGTGATGTTTTAACTTTCTTTTCTCAGTGGGCAGAAGCCCAGCCATTAGAGGATATTTTCCAGTGTTACAGTCAAACTGTGCATTTTTAGATTTGTGGGCAGGCTGAGTGATCTCCAGCCAGAGGCTCAGCCCTCAGCCTGCATTCCTGTGTCATTCGCCTACCACAGTCTCACTGCTGGCCTCCCCCGAGTCATCACTCTGGAGAAAATGAAGCACATTTTCAGAATTTAATTTAGGAATAACCCAGGCAACCTAAGGCCAACGAACCAGGCAGTTGGTGAACTCAGCAGTGGGAAGAGCTGATGCTCGCAAGATGAAGGCAGGAAATGTGAGGGGTATCTGGCAGGCTCTAACCTCACCTCGGGAATGTTCTGGAAGGTGACACTTAACAGGCCTAAAGTGGTCACATTTTTCCCTACTTACCACAGCACTAGAATTTAACAGTTACACCAGGACTAACGTATCTGTCCTTCTAGGTATCAACTTGAAATTCTCTTCTCATCAGAGCTTGGCCCAGTCTCATGTCAGTACCATTGTCCTTTTCATGGCTTGTAGTCATTACCATCTCATGCTTGGGTGGTCAGACAGATGGACAATGCATTGGTTTCTTTTCTGTTGCTGTGATAAACTATCTCAATAAAGAGCCAGCTTGGAGGAGAAATGGGTTCTTTTAGCTCACAGTTCCAGAAAGGACACTGTCCATCATGGCTAAGAAGGCATAGGGACACAACCATGAAGAAAGTAGGCAGGCAAGAAGCAGAAAGAAAACACAGGAAGCAGGGGAGGTTATCAAACCTCAAAGCCTGCCCGAGTGACACACTTCCTCCAGCATGGCTTCTGATCCTAAAGATTCCATAACTCCCCAGACAGGATTACCAACTAGAGTCCGAATGTTCAAATACGTGAACCTATGTGAGACATTTCTCATTAAAACTACCCAAGATCATGTCTCTCTCTCTCCACAGAAATATTATCTCCCTGAGGATAAGGGTCAGGTCTGCCTTGCCCCTGGCTGTACCCAGCACCACAGCCTTGGAGGTAGTGTTTGATGAACAGTTGATGTTCTAGTTAAACCCATCTAGCTGACTGCTGAATTCAAGACCCTAGAACTATAGTAAGGTCCATGTGCAGAGGGTGGATAGCAGGAATTAAACAAATCCCTCCCCTTTGCTCTCTTCCATCACCTTGGTTTGGTACACTGCTGCTGTTCCTTATGTCTCTGGCCTTTTGTTTCTTGCTTTAATCAGATGTCGTGGTTTAGATCTGAAATAGACTCCAACAGCTGCTGTATTGAAGGCTTGATTTCTTCCACTGCAGCACTGCAGAGACAAATGTGGGGAGGGGCCAACTTTGCTTGGGGATCCTGAAGTCTCTGAACTCATCAACAGATTAATCTACTGATGATTTTTATAGCTTGGGCAGCTACCGGGAGGTGCTAAAAACTGAAGAAGGTAGGGCCTAGAGGTAGAGGAAATCAATCAGAGAGATATGCTCTCTCATGGTATACTTCAACCCAGACTTTCTTCTTCTCCCTCTCCATGCTGGCCCCCATGAGGTAAGCAGCTTCTCCCTGCATGCCTTTCCACCATGGTATACTGCCTTACCACAGGTCATAAATCATGGGACCACTTGATCATGTATTAAAACCACGAGGCAAAGTTAAGTCTAGCTTCCTTCTAAGTTATTTATTTTCAGGGTTTAGTCCGAATGACAGGAAGCTAGCATGCTGAATCTCTTCGTTTCTAGCTAGCAGGTAATTTATGATATTTTCAGATCATCCCTATAAGGAAAGCACTATGAAAATGTATACATTGATGAATAAAATATATATTATACATCTTGTAATACTAAGACATCCCTCACCTATCTCCAGATTCTTCCCATAAAATCTATCAATGCTGTTAAAATGGTACTTCATGTGGGAAGCCTCCTCTAATCTTTTACTATTTGATGGTGCCACCTTATACTCCCACCAAAGTTTTTAGAAATGTAAAATTATTTAATTTTACTACTTGTCTGATTGCTTACGTTTGAGACAAAGTCTCGGGTACACCAGCCTGGCCTTGATCTCACTGTGTGGCTAAGATTGCCCTGGATCTCCTAATCATACTGACTTTCACCCAAGTCCTGGACTTGAAGCATGCTCTATCTATCTATGCAGGTCATGCAGTGCTGGAAACTGAGCCCAGAGCATGCATGCTAGGTGAGTGTTCTACCAACTGAGCCACCTTCCCAGCCTGTAAGTATTTAATATGGTATAGCATGTCTGCCGTATTATTCCTATTCGTCTGGAAAGATCTACTTGCCATCAACTAGACTATACTGATCTTTGTATATATTGTCCTTTGCTATGGTTGTCTGTGTGGTTCCTGATAGTTTTTCCAATAACATTTCTTGAGTCCCATCAAGTTTATTCTTTGAAATACCCACTCCCTGTTTACAGACCACCCAATCCCATAGATAATGTAAAATAACTGTGTGACTCTAAGCACATGACCTTAGATCTTCGAACCTTAGTTTCTTCATCTAGAAAAAAAAAAAGGTGCAATGCTACATATATATATAACAAAACAAACAAACAAACAAACAAAAACAGTGTATATAAAGAACTTAACCTAGTACCTGGAACATCGTATCTGTTCAATAAATATTAATCTCATCTCATTATTATCCTGATTGTTATTTTCTCCCAAGGAATCTGTTGAATTGCTAGGCAGCTATAGTCACTACAACATCCGCCTGAGTTCTGAATTACAGTATAACTCCTTACAGCTTCTGTTCGCTAAGCTTAGTTCCTTTGCTGCTAGACGAGAACCCAAGTGACTTCAAAGAAGGCTCAGTCAACATTCTTGAAAACCTGGTTCTTGGCCCCAGGCCTGAAAGAGCAAAAGGACCAGGGAGTTCAACTGGGGACGGAGAGCTGGATTTCATTAATGCCAAGGGTTTCTGAAGGGAGTAAAGTCATGTAAGATGGTGTTCATTTGCCACCATAGACATTTTGCTCAAAGGCCCACTATGCTGCTTAAATTTCACTGATTTCCTTTAGCTGTAGGATTTAAGTAAGGAAGGAAAACTGGGGAATGACTTCACCATTGGCAACAATCTCTCTCTGGCCAATTGATTGGTAATTACTCTAAGGGCGTCAGAAGTTTCCAAATTGGCTTAGCCCCTTGCCTGGTGCTGAGTAGGCTCCTCAGGGTGGCTCACGTCCACTGCTTGAGTCTAGGATAAGATAGATGACCCAGCTGTCTCTGTGTGTGGTGTGTGCCTACTGTCCTCAATGTCCCTACACCTGACTCAGTTCCTGCCTGTAACTACACACTTACGAACTTGACTCTGTTCTCTCAGTTTGCTACACACTCTCCCACCAAGCTCTTCTACCCCTGGACTAATTGCTTTTTAAGTAAATAGTCATCTGCAGACTAGAGTTCCTTTCTTCATGGCCCTGGACTTTCCGCCTTCTTTGGTGTATTGTTATGCCAGCCTGGCATGTTCTACAGTTAGACAAACCATGCTGGGAAGAAGCTTCTACATACAGGGGCCAACAGTGTTTTAAGATTTCTGTTCATTTGTTTCAGAGATCTGAGAGCAACTGAGAGGTATCAAGAAGGGCCTATGACTCTCTAGTGCCTGGGAGATCTTATTTCAATGTACACACTAACTTTAGAGCAATGTGTAATTTTTTTCCAACTCAAACACCTAGAAGGAAATGAATTATATAGTTCACGAACTACCTACTGCGTTCCATTGCACAATATCAGCAGCCCTCAACTGACCCTCTACCTCAACTTTGGCTATTAATATTCTATTTTCTACCAGATCATCTGAATGATTTTCCTAAAATATATACCACAGAAACTCAGAGCCTGATGGAAGGACATGAAGGTCTTCGGTGCTTTACACACTCTACCTTTTCCCATCTCTCAGTCTGCTCTCATCATCTTCACTTTCATTCACACCAGGCAAGCAGGCAGAGCCTCTTGTCGTCCCCCAAACAAGCCATGCTTTTGCTAAGAAAGAGATCATTGGGATTTTTCACAGTGTCTTACTTTTCTAGTGGGTCGATTTCTATGTGCCTGACCATCCATCACCTGCACTTTCTAAACTTCCCCAACATTAATTTCTTTCTTTTTTATCACACAGCTGTTATAAACCTCTATTTTAATCTCTCTGTCACCCTCTTACTCAGTGTTGATTGTATTGCCTTGGGTCTGGATCCCAACACTGCAATAATGCTATGTAAGTACTGATGAAACTGATTTGTTAATAATTTATTTTTATTTATGTGCATGTACATGCATCTGCATGAGTTTATGCATATCACATGTATGCACGTTCCTGAAGAAACCAGAGGACCATAGATCTCCTGTAGCTATACAAACAGGTAGTTATACACTGCCTGATTTGGACACTGGGAACTAAATCCAGGTCCTCTGTAAGAGTAGCAAGTGCCCTTAACTACTGAGCCATCTCTCAGGCTCTCCCATTAAATGTAATTAATTGTAAGGTCAGGGTCATCTTAAATGGGGCTATAGTAATGTACTCATTGTGTTCTGTGGAAGTTCTTGTGTACAGTTCAATTTCAAAAATTAAATAAATAAAAATTAAATAAATAAGTAGGAGGGTTGCTCTGATGCAAAATAAAACATTCAGCATTTAAGGAACTTTGTGTACATGATTCCCACCGATAGTTCTAAATTTATCTCATACTAATGACTTTCCAAAAGTATTGTACCCTCAGGTTGACCTGCTCTTCTGAGCCAGCGTTCTGCTAAGTGTGAACTTAGACCTTTTGTGCCGTATTCATCCATCAAACCTTTGAAATCCAGGTTCTCACTTTAGCTATGTCCCTTAGACATTTTATGGATCAGTCTTAACTGTCTTCAGTTTTAACCTGACTCTCAACCCAGGCAAAATACATACGCACCTATCACAAATTCTTCCTGCTGGGTAACAATATTCTGTCTGCCCAAGAATCCTTCCAGCTTCCCTACCTGTCACCCAAATCTCATCAATAGTTCTGAACCTGATTTAATTTCTCTCTTCAGAAAAACAAAATCTGTATCTGCTTTTAATGGTCACAACACTTGTGTATGATAATTCCTAATATGTTTAAGCTCCTTGAGGGGATAATTGGTGTGTCACTCACAGTAAATTTTCATGTTACTGTCTTGGGACCATGTATGGACAGGTGCTCCGTCGAACAGAACCCAATGGACATCCAGAATCCAGTGCTGCTATTTTAAGTCATTATAGGTACACCATGTGTATTAAAAGAGTAATCTGACTTGTTTTAGGGAATAGACAGAGAAAAAGTTGATAGAGACAGACCTCCTCCATCTCCCTCCACACTCCTCCTCTCCCTTCCTCCTCCCTCCTCTCCCTTCCTCCTCCCCCTTCTTCCTCTTCTTCTTCCACCTCCTCACACTTCTCTCCCCTCCTCCTCCCCCTCCTCCCACTCAGTTCTCCACCTTTCTCCTCTCTCCTCTCCCTTCCTCCTCCCCCTCCTCCCACTCAGTCCTCCACCTTTCTCCTCCTTCCTCCCCCTTCCTCCTCCCCCTCTTCCCACTTGCTCCTCCTCTTTTCTCCTCTCTGTCCTCTCCCTTCCTCCTTCCCCTTCCTTCTCTCACTCTTCCTGCTCCTCTTCCCTCTTCCTCCC
>JANHMN010000018.1:37940052-38010187 GCA_030674055.1 Rhabdomys pumilio
CATTTCTCTCCTCTGTCTTCCTCTCCCTTCTTCCTCTCCTTTCCTCCTCTTCCTTCCTCCAGTCCTTCCTCTTGCTCCTCCTTTTCCCTCCTCCCACTCCTCTTCCTCTCCCCTCCTTCTCCCCCTCCTCCCACTTGCTTCTTCTCTTTCCTCCTCCCTCCTCCTCTCCCTTCCTCCTCCCCTTTCCTCCTCTCCTGCCTCCTGCTCTTCCTCTCCCCTCCTTCTTCCACTCCTCCTCTCCCCTCCTCCTCTTCTCTGATTCCCACTGCATCCACCACCAGGATTGCCTTTTCCTTCCTCAGGCCTAACTAACTCCTAGGAAGGGCCAAGAGCAAAGTTCTCCCTCACTTTCCCTCAGCACAGTGGAGGCTGGCTGTGAAAATCAGGTAACTCCTGTTTGGGGATAAGCACTGAAAGAACGTGGTAGCTTAAGAGCAAATAACGTAGAGCTAACCGGGCTTCCTCAGAATGGTCCTTGGTTAGCCTGAATGGTTTAGGCCAAAGCCATTTCTCCAGCTTCTTATGCATCTTCTACCACCGTGGTTGGCAGTTTGGGTTCTTACTCGCCGATGCTTAACAGACACTAAACTACTTCTGTAACAGGCTGCCATCTTGTTTTGGTTTTGTGAGTTTTTATTTTTTACATCCCTATCTCAGTTTCCCCTCCCTCCTCTCCTCGCATTCCCCCTCCCTCCCCTCTGCTCTTCCCGTCTACTCTTCCCTTTCTCTTTAGAAAAGGGCAGGCCTCTCATGGATAGCCACCAATGGCATGTCAAGTTGCAGTAAGATGAGGAAGCTCCCTGCTTATTGAGGCCGAACAAGGGAAAGGGTCCCAAAAGCAGGCGAAAGAGTCAGAGACAGCCCTTGCTTCCACTGTTGGGAATCCCCACAGCATGGCTACTTCTTCCTTCCTTCACTCACATGCTCTATACAGCACTTCCTCGGCGTTGCTGAAAGGAGCATGCCCTGTCCTCAGGAAGTGGCTGTAACTATGCTAGTGTAAGCTCAGATATGACACGATAGTCACCTTTCAACCGTAATACTCATGTTCCACCCACACTTGCCTCACCAGGTTCAAAGTCACGCACCCTGTAGATTTGCAAACACAGCGACATCTTCCCTGTGCTGAGCCTGTATATGAGCAAGTTTTTGCATGAGATACTCTTTCTTCTATTTACATGAACATAAGGATATTTCCCTTAAAAGTCATTCTTCCTAAAGAATTTAGGAATCTGCAGAGTTGGCTCAGGAATTAAGAGCATGTACCTCTCCTCTTTGGGCTCCCAGTACTCATGGAGGGAAGGGCACAATCCCCTCTAACGCCAGCTCCAGGATTTCCAATATCCCTGGCTTCTGCAGGCACCTACACTAATATGTACACACACACACACACACACACACACACACACACAAATATATACATATACACACACATATACACATAAATACACACACATGCACATACACATACATACATACACATACATATACACACATACACACACACATATACACACATATACACAATTAAAAATTTTAAAAAGCCTTTAATTTTTTTTTAAAGAATCATCTTTTCCTTTCAGCTTTCAAAAAGAAGCATCCGTGACTACATATTTTAACTGAGGCATTCACCTTCTCAAATCTCAGACCCTTACTTAATCCTTCCTAGCACATTCTAGGACCTTCCATTCTTCCGTTCCTTTTATTACCAGGTTG
This sequence comes from Rhabdomys pumilio, assembly GCA_030674055.1. Classification (NCBI taxonomy): domain Eukaryota; kingdom Metazoa; phylum Chordata; class Mammalia; order Rodentia; family Muridae; genus Rhabdomys; species Rhabdomys pumilio. The sequence continues at coordinate 37,941,769 of JANHMN010000018.1, forward strand.
TCCCTTGCCTTTATTTCCAAAAGCAATACAAACTGAGCAAGGCCGAAAGCTGAGTCTGTCATAGTCACCATTCCTGACACAAATCGGCAGCACCGTAAATATTAGTTGAACAAATGAACAAAATCATTGCACACCACAGACATTAAATCCTTTCTTCCTCTAAATTTCTATAACCTAGAAATACTGATTTAATTTCATGACAATATAAGATCTCTATATTAGCTATCTTTTTAAACAAAAACTATTTTTAAATTTTAATTACGTTTATTCGTTGTTTGGGGTGGAGCAATCGAGGTCCCACCAAGCACATGTGAAAGAAAGAGGAGTGACTCGGTTTCCTCCCTCAGTCTTGCTGGTCCAACCAGTTGAGACTAGAACTCGAGTTTTCAGACTTGTCGGCACACACCCTGACCCACTGACCCATCTTGCTAGTCCCCAGCATTAGTTTTATGCTGTTATGTTGCTGCTAGATGAAATCGGACCTCTTCCTTCTGGTTGATTCTGATCTGCCCTAATTCTTTTCTAATAGACTGAATAACAAACATCACCTCCCCCGATGGAATTCACTTCCTCAGGACTGCATGTCTCTTTGTGACAGTAAAGATAGCTTGAAGGAGCAGATGGGACTATTTTAGAGGGGGACTGGGAGGAAGCTACATTTTGTTTTAACTTTGCAAGTTTCAAAGAATTCTTTCATGACAATACACTGAGACTACTTTGTGAAAAATAAATAGCCACAAAGGAATATGGGTTTAATCGCCTGGATTGCTACATTTGCTGAAATGAACCAGCTGTGATCACATTCTGGGGTAAAAAAAATCATTGTTCAACAAAGAGTTCTATTAAAGATCACCTCTGTTGATGTGTCTGGCTTTCTAAAGTCATGCATCCCACTTCCTGGACCACACATGGCCATCGGGATAACAATTGAAAGGGCATCTTGGGTTGGAGAGATGTTGTCTAGGGCACAGGGCACAGGATGCTAGATCTATTTTTCTTCTCTCCCATAACTACAGGGCTCAAATTACCCAAAATCACCAACAAAACAATTCCTTTCATAGTTCTCTAATCCCAGGACACCAGAAAGGTGCTGGGCTGGCAACTCTGGATGCTCAGAGTCCCAAGTCACTAAACGATAAAAGAAAAAGATAGATTTTGTTTTTATAAATCCATGGTCCTCATGCGTAATCTTAGTGAGCAGACCCTAAGGTTCCTCAGACATAAATCTCCAAGGCTGTTATTTCTGATCAGAAATAGCCTTGACAGACTGATAAACCATTGGAATATGAATTATCATGATAAATGGTCACACATTATTGTGCTTGATTGGCAGGCTTCGTACCACCACCAAAGTCTCTTTTGTAAGGCTAAAAACCTTTTCATAGATGCAGCACAAGAGGGCAAAGACCTCAGAGGCCAGCATCTTCCCTATGTCCGGCACCTGCCCTTTCCACACATCCCTCAAGCCCTCCCTTTTCCACAATTACTCCCTTTCCCATGATTCCACTCCAGTCTCACAATTCCCCCCACTGCACTGCATTCACTCGTCAGTTCTGAACTAAAAGCAGACAGTTACCTTCGCTGTTCTCTAGTTGTCTCATGTCTCCGTTCCCTCCTACCTGATGTCTACATTTGTGAAAGCAAAACTTTCAAGAGCAGGGAACCTGAGAGTGGGTGTACGTGTGTGTTGTACGTCCATGCTTGTATGAGTGTATGGAGGCCGGAAGTCTCTGTTGGGTGTCTTCTTGTATTGTTCTCTACCTTACTTTTTTGAGTCATAGCCTCTCACTGAATCTAGACCTCACTGTTTCTGCTAAGCTGGCTAGCCAGCAAGCCCTTAGGTTCTGCCTGTCTCTGCCTCCCTGGTACTAGGGTGCTACTGTGCTCAACTTTTACATGAGTACTAGAAATACATATTCAGATGCTCATCTTTGCATAACAAACACTTTATCTGGTGAGCCATCTTCCCACCCCAGCACATCTTCAATACCAGTCCATCCCATACAATACAGAGCCTATCGTAATGACAGAGTAGATATCACCGGACCTGTTGCTCTCACCCACCCAGAATCTACTTGTCTCTTTATTCTTTGCTGGTAACGGGTCATTTGTCAATGGATCCTCTTCAATCTGTGCCCTTTTATTCTAGAGGAGGCTAATCCCATCCTTATTTTAGCAGTGGACACGTAATATAGGTTGAACCAATCAGTACAACCCATCTGCCTGGCCACAATGACTGGTTCGCACCACCCAAACTGGGTCAGAGAGATTCAGTTCCAGACCTTGGCTATGAACAACGATCAAAAGAACAGTCTGTGTGTTATGTCTAGGAGTAAACGGCTCTACCATATGGTGTCTCTACTAGTTAGTAGGGAAGACCTTCTCAAGAATGGAAGAATATCCAAAGGGTGCAGGGATGAGATATAGAGGTCCGCTGGTCATTCAATCCAGCCTCACCACCAGCTGGCCTATCCCTTAAGCTTCTTACTCACAGTATTTGAATCCAGTTAAAGTGTGGTCTTTTACCTCAACTCATAGAGAGCATATGGGTTGGTTGAATGTGTGGTGACTGCTGACTAGCTGAATGCATACTCAGCTTTGCTCCTGGGAAGCGCTGGACCCGTTTGGGTTGTTAATACGTCTGCAACACCTGTTCACCAAAGAGCAAGGGTTCAACTTCTGCCTCTGATAAAGATGACCTATGTGATTATAATCCCAACTTCAGAAATGAGATATCTGAATCTATGTCCCAGCTCAGACACTTACAATTTGTACAAGCCCTTGGGTGAGTATAGGATCTTGGGAAAGATCACGGTGTATTACAGAAACTGAAGGATGGACATGTTTGTGTCAACAGTGAACGGAGACTGCAGGCGGCAGAGGCCAGATGACAACATCCATCCTTGAACAAGATACAACAGCAGATAAGAATTTACACTACTACCGCAGTGGCATTTAAGTTGTGGAGCAAATGACAGACCACAAAAATACTAAGTGTGGTAAAATAGTATGAGGCATACAAGGAACAGAAGGCTCAGAGCTCTTGGAGACATGCACGTTATTGGTTGACATTTTAAAACAAAGGAAAACCCTGCTAAAGATGCAGCTTAGTTGGTAGTGCACCTAGAAGCCCTGGATTCCACCCCCAACTTTGTATAAATTTAGTATGATGGCCCATGCCTATAATCCCAGCACTCAGGAGTTCAGGGTGATCCAAGGCTAGCCTGGCCTTCTAGAGGTCCTGCCTCAAAATGAATGAATAGGGAAATTCAGCTTGCTATGCAGGTGGCAAGACAGGCATCCTTTGGGATAGACCCATGTTTTCCTTACCCTTGGCATAAGAAGGAGAGCTTTCTAGAAGATGGCATCCACATGTTAACACACGTGTTAGTAGAATCCTACTCACAGTACATAGGGTGGGTTTGGATGGATGTTTTGAGAAATTTCCTTCCCTGAGGGAAGATTAGACAACATTTACCTAGCTCTCTACCGGTTCCACTGACAAACCAAAGTTCTTTCTGAGGGAGGAACAAGGAGTTTATTATTCTTAATTGCAGAGTATTGATGAGAGGTTGTTTACAGGCCTGTGGGTGACCCCAAAGCAGCTGCACATTACAGTGCATGGATGAAGCCCCTTCTCTTCATCTTCTCCCAAAATATATTCTAGCTCCCCTCAAAGTTCCTAAGGCCATGTGCAGTTAGGGTAGAATTTTGTGCAACAGGCTGGGGGCAGGGGAGGAGCTAGATGAACAGATGAGGGTCTAGTGACCCATCCTGCCTCTTCCTTCTCTGAGAGAATGAATGTCACTAGTCAGCAAGCTCAGCTCTGACAATGTTTGCCAAGCAGACACACCCAGTCTTATAAGGTGGCAGATGCTCTGCTACAAGGATAGTGCTCTGCAAAAGGTGAATAGCAAGAGAAACAGCTGCTCACTGATACATTAAATACGGGAGTCACTGGCCAGTGAGATGGCTCATCCAATAAAGGTGCTTACCCTGAAGCCCAATGACCTGAGTTTGATACCACAGGACCCACATGGTAAAAGGAGAGAACTGACTCCTGAAAAGTCATCCTTTGATCTCCTCCATGGCAAGAAGAAACTGTGCACGTGTGCACACATACACACACACACACACACACACACACACACACACAAATTAAATAAACAATAACTGAGCCAACAGGAGAAAGCCGTTCCCTTTCAGGCCTCTTTATTATTTTATCGAGGAGAAAAACATCTGTGGCCATGAGCATCTCCGTGATCACCCCTCCATAGCAGTTGAAAATCCCCGCGTTCACTACGGAACAAGTCTCAGGTTCAGAGCCTGTGGGAGGACCCTGTATCTGGTTAGATTTTAATAGTAGTCTCTTTTGTTTCAATAAGCCATTGTATTATATATTATCATATATGTTAATTTATTTTAACTTCTGCTTAATTATGTCTTGTTAGTATATAAGAATACTGGGTTTAACTTTGATACTTTAATACTCTATATATTACTGTGAATCACTCTTCTGTACAGCCTTCACATTGGCCTGCTCAGGTGCGTCTCTTAGCATCTCAGGGTGTCCGTTTCCTAGCCCTGCTAGGCCTGCCAGAGGCATCTGGGAGTTCAGGGGAACATCTCTTTCTTTTGTGAAACCTGGAAGTTGGGTTGAGTGGTTTTGAAAAAAAACCTACGCAGTCTTGCTTTTGGATGCTACCCAAGATCACAGGCTAGACTACACCCACCAGAACCCAAGTTAACCACAGTCTCATAGTCTTAACACCTATGTAGAAAAAAAATGCCCCAAACGCACAGCAAGCCACCTAGCACACAAGCATTTGATCTTTGCTGACAATCTCTTGTTTATGAGCAATTTCTGCAAAATTAAAACATCCTTTCTGGCCCTACAAATCTTAACACTACTAAATGTCTCCCCCTAGTGGATTTGGTTGGAGATGTCTAAACGCTCAGGTAAAAAAAACAAAGATATCCAGTCTGAGCTTTTAAATATCACAGTTAGAACTACCATTAAGAATGCATAGAATAAAAAAATAGTACCTTCATTGTGTATAATTTTTTATAAAATCATTTTAAAAAACAAACAAAAACTATTATCTGAAATCACCCAAAATTCATAAAAATCATGGTATTTTGTTTTGACAGCAGAAAATAGAAGAGTCATTATTCAGAAGGGCTAGCCTAACAATAGATGTTCCATAAGTTATGATGGTGGGGGTTGGGGAGGTCTTGGTCTCATGGACTCTTCTGGCTACTTAAAATGACATGTTAGAAGTAAACTCAGGTGGGCCAGCAGAAACGGTTCATAAGGTAAGGGGGCCTGCCACCAAGCTTGACTACCTGAGTTTGATCTTCAGGTAGGAGAGAATTGACTTCTAGTCTAGCATAGAAACAGATTAACATTCTCTTTATCTTATACACACACACACACACACATACACACACACACACACACACACACACACACACACACACACACACACACGGTGACTCTAGATTACAGGCCTGGGAGCTTAAGAGAACAATCTGGATGGTTTTGTTTGGTAGTAACTCCTTAGCTATAATATGAAAGGTTTGACCTGAGAAATAAAAAGCAAGGTGAAGCTTCACTGAATTAAAATCTCCTGCTCTGTGAAAAACAGTCAAGAGAACCAGTGTGCCCAACACAGACTGGGGAAAAGTACTTATAAAAGATTTACCTACAGCTGGAAAAATGGCTCAGTGGTTAAGAGCACTGACTGCTCTTCCAGAGGTCCCGAGTTCAATTCCAGCAACCACATGGTGGCTCACGACCATCTGTAATGGGTTCTGATGCCTTCTTCCGGTATGTGTCTGAAGTCAGCTACAGTGTACTCACATACATAAAATAAATAACTCTTAAAAAAGGAGAATGGAAATTTAGGATTAAAAAAAAAAACGTATCTAATCAATGATTGGTACCCAGACTACAGAGAGGACCTAAAATTGTCCTGGCAGGGGTGAAGATTTTCTACTTGTGCCCCTATCTGGGACATCAGACCACTGAGACCATGGGACCCCCTTCCCACTTCAAGGATTTAGGGAAGAAATAAAGAGGCCCTCAGGGTCAATCAGAGGAAGCACTTGTCTTCAGGAGAATGACTCAGTTAACTTTCCACCTTCTATGGGACTTTAGCACCTCATGAAACTGTGAGGCTAAATGCAACTCGGGGAGAACAAAAACAGCTGGCTAGGAGGTGTAGGATGGAGTGGCGTAAATCAGTCTGATGATCTCTCCAAATCCTTATTCTAAAGGGAAGCTCAACAGTCAACAAGCAAGATCTTGAGGATCTTGCTAGTAGCCCCAGCCTGCATAACGCTAATGGTGGCTCTTATCCTCCTATTCCGTGATTCTTACACTCCGGGATGACCCTCTAGAGCAAGCAGTTTTGTTTATGATTGTCAAGACTTGGTAGTCACCAAGCGTCCTGTAGAAGAATAGATTTGAGTTACAGGTAGACTCTAACGTATCTGTATAATGGAACTATGCCAGAGCTATATGGGCTATATCAAAGCCTATCCTCTTTACTTCTAGGGCAATTCGTCTACAAACAAAGCTCTCATAAGCGTCTGTGATCAGATCTTTATGTACATACACTGGACTTTCCTGGGACCAACAGCTTCACTACACTGGGAACATTCCAGAAACACAAAGTCTCGATTGCTGCCACAGACCTGCTCATTAGACTGCATCTTAAGCTCCTTAGGTGGCTTGTGTTAAAATTGGTGGTGCGTTCAGTAGAATACAGGTACATATCCTCAATTTCAGCCTTTAGAATTCTTAGAGGATACATGGGAGGCTGGGGGGAGGATTGCTGTAATTCTGGCCAGTCTGGGCTGCTAAGGCTGAAAGATTGCTGCAAGCTTGAAGTCATCTTGGGCTACAAGGAGTTCCAAGCAAGCCTGGAGGAGAGAGTAAGACCCTATCTCAACAAACGAACAAATCACAAAACAGAATCCTGGAATAGGGGGCGGGGAAAGGGAAAGTGTCTTCAGTGCATTTTGAGATGTGAAAAACAGAACCAAGACTGTTCCTAATAAACTTCCTTCTTGTGATCTCATCTCTAACTCCTTGCTTCATGAGTTTTTCCCATCTGAGATGTCTTTGTCTCTTCTTCCTGTGCCCAATATGTATGGAAAAATTACCGAGCAACACCAGAGACTTACTCTATGCCAGTGCAAAACATAGAGTCTTAAGAAGTAGGCAGAGGCTGGAGATGTAGTTTGACTTTGTGGCCTTCTTGACTAATATGAACAACGCTCTTGGTCCAATACCCAGTATATATAAACCAGACATGGTACAGCATACTGGTGATGCAGCCCTCAACTAACGGAAACAAGAGGGGTCAGCAGGGCAGGGTCATTCCAGGATACATGAGATTTTGTCTCAAAAAAAAAAACCAACACAACAAAAAAGGCATGCAAAAATTATAATACACTCTCTTTCCATTAAATACCGTAATGGGATCAAATACAAGAACAGAGTTGGAAGGTAGCCAGGTACCAGACTCTGCCAGTGACTTTCATAACAATGAGAATTGTTTTTCTGGGCTGAAGAGATGGCTCAGTGATTAAGAGCACTGACTGCTCTTCCACAGGTCCTGAGTTCAATTCCCAGCAACTGCATCCTGACTCAGGATCATCTGTAATGGGATCTGATGCCCTCTTCTGGTGTGCATGAAGACAGGGTGCGCATACAGAGAAAAATAAGGGAATATGTTTTATAAATAAAAATGAGTTATTATTCTTATTTGATAAGGAAATTGAGTCAGTAAGCTGTTTGAAAGCTTGCCCAAAGCTTCATAGATGAATGCTGTGATTTGCTACAGGTCCTTAGACCCCACATCTGGTCACTTCCTGTCTGCTGACATTGCTTTATAATCCTGTGTCATACATTTCTCAGGAATGTGAGCCACAGATATGATATGAAACCATATTTCTCGTGAATGGGAAGAGTGGGGCTCATGTCATCTAGTTTCTAGGGATCCAGAGCTACCACCTCTCAGCTGGGTTATCCTGTAAATTAAGCTCTCTAATCCTGAATCCTGAGATAGGAAAAGACAAATTTTCCTTCTTCCCTCCATCCTGCCCTCCTTCCCTTCCCCTTTCCTCTTTCCTTTCTTCCCTTCCTCCCCAGCTCTCCCTCTCCCTGCTCTCCCTTCACTTATTCCCCTCCTCTGTATTTTGTTTTGAGATAGTCTCACCCTGTAGCCCAAACTGACTTCAAACTCATCATGATCCTCCTGCCTCAGCCTCAAGAATGCTAGGATTACAGATTTGAGCACTGAGGTCACCTTCATTTAAGTGGTTTTGCTTCTTGGACACTCGGAATATTGAAGACTCAGAGAACAAGAAAGAAATGGGAGGAGTGATTTTGTTTGTGAGTGATTTAATATGCAAGTCCAATCACATGTCTACTTTGCTTAAAATCTTTTAGTAACTTCCCCCATGTCCTGGATCAAGATAAGGATTTGGGTCTTGATGGATTGGTCTTTGAATGTATTGTACTATGTCAGTCTCTCAGTAGCAGTATTTTCCGTGCTCCTGGTTTCTTTCAAGTCCAACTATATTTACTTTCTACTGTTCTCTCTCAAATTGTAACTCTCTTCTGCCACAGGGCCTTTGCACATGATCTTTTAGTTTGGCCTCTTTCATTTGAGAAATTTTTGGTCATTTTTAGACCTCAGTCAAAACATCCATTCTTCCTCACCAGAAAGAGCCTGTATCTCTCCAACCAGATGTAAAGCCTGGTCCTATGTCTCATAACCATGAGCAACATTTCTTCAAAGCTCTCTGGTTTTGCAGCTGATCTTCTATGTCTGTGGTTGTTTAATGGTAATTACCTTCTCCAGACCTACATTTTTAATATGGTGACCCCTTGTCACACATGGTATTGAGCACATGTCGTACTGTTAATACAACTGAAGACATGAAACCATGCATTAATTTTAATTAAAAAGCTAATAGTTAGCTTCCTTACTGGTAATAAGATTGGCTTTTAATGTACATTTGTGTGTGTGTATATATGTGTGTGTACCCATGTGTGTACGTATCTCTTTGTGTGTGTATGTGTGCGCGCATGCACACGTACATGAGTGCATCTGTCCATAGAAGCCAAAAGAAGGCATCTGATCTCTTAAAGCTGGAGTTACAAGCAACTGTGAGCCATCTAATGTGGGTTCTGGAAACTGAACTCATAGCCTCTGAAAGAACAGCAAGGCCTCTCAACCACTGAACCTCCTCTATAGCCCCTCTTATTTTACTTTTATTAGACTACAGTGCTCTAGAATCCAAAGAAAGTCTTGAAGCATAGCATCAGTTGTTTATTTAACTACGTAATGCTCGATACCTAATAAAGCATCTAGAAAACACCAGGGCCTAAATACATACGTTCTATAAATAGTCACATCTTTCCAGACAGACAAAGGGCATACAGGCTACTACTGGGCCTGTGTTTTCTAACTCCATGCTATTTTTTTCATAGAACTTTGAATACAGTGATTATGCTGTGTTCCAATATAGGAACTGCTACTATCATTTTTAGTCATTTGCAATGTCCAGAGCCCTCCTCACCTCTCCGAGATGTGTTGTCAAAACCAAAGACAGATAAATGTGAAACAACTTTCCTCGAGTCCCATTCTTGGTAAACAGCATTTAGCAAATGTTTGCTTGTGAACAACTGTGTGAATAAATAAATAACCTATCAAAGCCTAACAAGACTTGGGATGAAATCTTTGGAGACTTCTGTTGCCTTGGATACAAATGAATCTTTCTATTTCATCTGACTCAAGATTGTTGGCCCCAGCTTATAAAGGCTCACAGGAGATTTTTTTAAAAAATGTTCAGCTCCGGAATAGAGACAGAAACAATATTCTGTTAACCAGATACTGAGTTGCTAGCTACAACGGGAAGTTAGATTTGGACGTACCAACACACCTGTTCCCAGGAGCTCAAAAAAAAGTACTGAGCCTCAGCCTCCTGTTCATCTGAAAGGTTGCCAGAGTTATTCTAGACACATGTCACTATTTGATTCCTTACAAGTAGATCCCCCTGTAGGTATTTGAGCTGATCAACACCCATGTCCAATGATTAGGCCCTTCTAAAAAGCTCAAAGAGTGTGGAATAGGCATATACTTTACCCCCAACTATTAAAAGCCTATAAATATTTTAGTGAAAATGTAATCCATATTCTTCAGGTGGTTCACACTTGGTTAGTTGAACAGCAATTTCTAAAAGAAGTTACCTTCTCAGCATGGCACTCTTGGTTTGATCTCAGCTCACCTTCTCAGTGGGCTCCACTAGGCACAAGCTTTCCCAGGAATATTTATATTATCCGACCACAACGGAGGTTAAGAATGGGAACCATCACTGCAGCTGTGGCTAAGCTCACAAGATAAATTTAACAAGACCAGTCAACGGGCAGCACTAATTGAACTCAGTGAATTATCGATCAAAAAAGGGAGAGGATGGGCTGGAAAGATGGTTCGGCGGTTAAGAGCACTGACTGTTCTTCCAAAGGTCCTGAGTTCAATTCCCAGCAACCACATGGTGGCTCACAAACATCTTTAATGAGATCAATGCCCTCTCCTGGTGTGTCTGAAGAGAGTGTACTCACATACAATACATACATACATACATACATACATACATACATACATACATACATACATAAATTTTTAAAGAAGAGGACATAAGGGGGAAGGGGATGTGTCTAGGGTGCCTGGGGGGATAGGAAAGGGGGTAGGGGTACATATAATCAAAATGCAGTGATTACATGTACACACTTGTCAAAGAGTAAGTAAAGATATTCTATTAAAACAGGAACATGAACTGTGATATCAGATACACCAAGATCAAATCCATGGCTCACTACTTGGAATATATATGACTTCAGACTTTTCATAACTGTAAAATAATGGTAACTTTTGTGAGTGAACTATTTCTCTCACCACTGTGGTAAAATGGCCCAACAAGAGCAACTTGTGGAAGGAGGGGTTTACTTTGGCTCACAGTCTGAAGGCGAAGTCCCTCGTGGTGAGGAGGTATCTCAGCAGGTGCATGACGGAATGGGTCACATTGTGTTCCCAGTCAGGAAGCAGAGGGAGATGAAGGCTGATTGATGCTCAGGTTACTTTCTGCTTTTACTCAGTCCAGGACACCAGCCCACATTAAGTTTGGTCTCATGCAACCCAGTCTAGAAACTTCCTCACAGGCATGCCCAGAGATTCATCTTCCATGTGATTCCTCCAAAGCTGACAATCATAACCAATCACACAGCAGGTTGTACGTTAGTCGGGGTCAAACTTTCCCTCGATGAATCAGCTGTAGGGCAGACAGTGTTCTAAGCACTAGTTATTATGGTTGTGAGGATTGGCTGAAAGGGACTGAAAAGTACCATCAGAATGACTAGTGTTAAGATATTTCTTTCCAGGGCTGGAGAGATGGCTCAGTGGTTAAGAGCAGTGGCTCCTCTTCCAGAGACTCTGAGTTCAATTCCCAGCAACCACATGGTAGGTCACAACCATTTGTAATGGGATCTTGTGCTCTCTTCTGGCCTGCAGGTGTATATGCAGATAGAGCACTTATATATGTAAAATACAATATATATAAATATATATATATGTGTGTGTGTGTGTGTGTGTGTGTGTGTGTGTGTATGCATATATATTCTTGTTGTGTGCATTCAACTGGCCCAAGATTGGTATGATGGTCTCACACTCATCAAAGAACCTGAGTACTTTGTGTTTTGCTTGTTCCAAACCCAGATCCAATCATCTTGCTCACACCCAAGTCCAAAAGAAGGAAAGGGGGAAGCCACGCCCACTCCCTTAGAAGCATGTAGTGCTCACTATTCATGGTGGCATCCAGGCTGCGTAATGAGCCCGAGTGTCTGGCAACAGATGAACGGATAAACGAAATGTGTTGTGCGTATGCGATGGAGTAGTGTGTGTCAATAGCACATTAAAGATAACCTTGGAGAACTTATCAATGTCGCATTAGGAGTGAAAATGAAGCCCCTTCCTTTTACAGAGGTTTGGCCAAAAGAGAGTCCAAATGTGAGCTCACTATTCCTCTCCCTATAGCTGCCATCTGTATGTAGTTTGTGGTCACTGCTTGTCTGTGACCTGTCTGTTGCATGAGTCTGAATCTGTGATCTCTTAGTTGTGCCTGTTTCTAACAAAGCATTTTGTTCTGTGTCTGTTGATCACTACAGGAAAGGAATCAGGGATACTCTAAGGAAGTCTTTAGAAGATTCTTACAAGGTAGGAAGTAATTTCACTGACCTCAACGGATCCAGAATAACTAACACCACTGCCAACAGGCATTTTTTTAAAAGTTATAGCCATATATATAAATACTGCAATATATATATATATATATATATATATATATATATATATATATATTTATATGTGTGTGTGTGTATATATATGTATGTATATATTGCAGTATTTATGGTGGTTGGTTGTTGTGTAAGGTTGCTTTCTACCTCTTGGCTTTGTTTGCAAATGATTAGCACAACACACATATGTGTGCATTCATTATTCTGGGTCGGGGCATGGGAGAGTACAGAACTTAAGAGAAGAGCTATACATTAACTCAGGTGTAAAAGTTACAGGGGAGGTGGGGTGGGGGAAGGTAGAGGAAGAATCATCCCACTACCACCACCACAACCACCACCACCACCACCACTACCATCATCATCATCATTTGGGAACAGTGACCTGTCTCCATCACATGTTCAGAGTTGAGGATCAGACACTCCATTCCTAGTGCTAAGTAAAGCCCAGAGTTGCAGTGGGTATGGTGTGCGTGGCATGAGTGGTGTCTCTGCATTTCAAGGTTCAACAGTCTCCACATAGTTTGCTTTAAAATCCCATAAATACATGATGTAAAAAAACACACTAAATAAATGTTTATTCTCATTGTTGTACCCATGTGACCACAAATCTCTTCTTTCCACTCTCTCAGGATTATACCCATGGGCGGCTTTGTACGCTTGTGGGTTTAGCAAGAAAAGGGAGATCTTGTGAGTGTGGATGCTGCTTCAGCTGAAGGGGCAGGCCCCTCAAACACCCTCATGCAGCCACATGCTAGCCCTGGCTCTCTACTGTCACTGAGAAAGTGATGATGCTCAGAAAACGACTTGAGACTGCTCTCCCAGAGCCTGACCGCAGACGCTCAAAAGACACCTTCCCATCCCAGCTGAGCCTTACCAATAGAAGCTGTTGACAGCGCACACACAGATAATAGGAAACACATTTTTGGCTGGTGACTTACTTCTGGGTCAGCTCTAGAGGACTAGAGCAGATATTTGTTGGAAATTTCCCAAGCTTCCCACTTTACTTTCTCTTTCCAAACAGGACTGTACTCCCCAGCCTTGCAATTCTATGCAGGACTGACTTAAGACAATGTTATTATACCCCATTCAAATAGTTATTTCATAAGTATATATGTGGCTGAATGAGTGTGAGGATGTGAGGGACCCAGACAAATGCATACTTCATTCGATGTTGTACAAGCTCGTGAGATCACAGGAGCTAACAGAGTTGCAAATGGGACTTCTGTTAAGTAGTACAAAAGGTACATAACTTAGAATAAACCAGATTATTAATCTTCAATTTTGTTCAGTTTGATTTATGGGAGTGTTCTGGTTTGTTGTTGTTGTTGTTTTGACTTTTTAGTTTTGTTTTGGGTTCTTGAATTTTTGTTTCTGTTTTTGTTTTGAGACAGGGTGTGGTGGTGGTTTGAATGTGCTTGGCCCATGGGAAGTGGCACTGCTAAGAGGTGTGGACTTACTGGAGGAGGTGGCCTTGATAGAGGAGGTGTGTCACTGTTGGAGGTGGGTTTTGATATATATTTTTTTTCAAGCTCCACCCAGTGTGGGATCAGTAGAACTCTCATTCCCTCCCAGCACCATGTCTGCCTGCATGCTGCCATGCTTCCTGCCACGATGCTGATGGACTAAACCTCTGAAACTGTAATCCACCCCCAATCAAATTTTTTCCCTTATAAAAATTGCTTTAGTCATGGTGTCTTTTCACAGCAATAAAACTCTAACTAAGACACAGGGTTTCTCTGTGTAGATTTGGCTGTCTTGGAATTTACTATATTGACAAAGCTGGCCTCAAACTCACAGATATCTGCCTTCCATGTTCTGGGATTACCACCTCCTGTCAATCTTCAATTTTATAATATGAAAGTAATATGTGACTCCATAGAAACCATGTTTCAGATTTTGAATTCTGGTCTTTACCCAGGCTAGTGAGTGACATGCAGTATGATACTTTCTCATGATGGTGAGCATTGGGTGTGACCAGTTCCCAAGTGGCCATACCACTAGGAGAGTAAACACCTCATCCTCTGTAGTAGAGTGTGCTGTTCAGATGTGTTAGTTGTATTTCATACTGCCTTTGTTACTTGTGTTATTGCTATGGCAAATCACCTGACAAATGTAACTTAAGGAAAGAAGGGTTTGTTTTGACTCACAATTTGAAAGTACAGTGCATCGTATCAGGGAAAGAATGGAGGCAGGCAGGATGTGATGTAATCACATCACATCTGCACTCAGGAAGCACAGAGAGAGGATGTTGCTCTGCTTGCTTTCTGATTCTTTTTAATTAAATACATAACCCCAGACCATACAATGGTGTTACTCAAATTCAGATAATGAGAGGTGTGCCTCCCATTATGTTGACAATCAAGATGAAAAAATTCTGATATATTTTCCCTTCATTTTTATTGTATGTATATGAGTGGGTTGGTTTGCTGTTATTGTTGTTTTGTTGGATTTTTTGTTGTTTTGTTTTCTTGGTTTGTTTTGTTGTTTTGTTTTATTTTGCATGTATGGCATCTGTCTGAGCCATGTAGGTGCAGTGTTCATGGAGGCCAGCAGAGGGCATCAGATTCTCTTTCCCCCATGTCTGGAGTTCCAGACAGTTGTGAGCTACCATGTGGATGCTGAGAGTTGAACTTGTGTCTTCTGGAAGAGCAACCAGTACTCTAAGCCACTGAGCCATCTCTCCAGCCCCTTGTGTGCACAGTTGAGATATTTTCACTCTGTGATGTGCTTATCTAAACAAGATGCCATCATTAAACAGAAAGCATCAGATTCCAATCTACACTGTGTCACTGAAGGAAGACCTGACATTTAACACAAAACAATATTTGCTCAGGAAGCCCAAGCTCACACTGATCCTACATCAGCATCATGCAATAAGTCTTTTGTTGTAAAAGAAATTCCTCAGTACTACTCCTGTTGCCTGGATACAAAAATGAATGAAGATCTGGAAAGCCAAAACTGTATCCACCCAACTGGCTACTGGAAGATATGAATGGTTCCATGAAAGTCCTGAAAAGTGCATACAGGACGGTCACTGGGTGGATGGTGGATGTCACTTGTGAATCACAGACTTCCTATGATATCACAGGCATGTCAGGGATCCCAGGGCCTGGGTATAACCACCATACTTTTAAAAAAGGCTTTATACTAGTATATTTCAAGTTTGGACATATGCATGGAGTTGTGTATCACCATAGCACGAGTGTGACACATTCTGTAGCACTGTAGCTACACTGTAGCAGGAGTCCAGTCACACTCATCATCTACCTGACACCACTACGATCCTTCCATCCTCTGACTCTAAACTCCACCCCAAAAGATCAAAAAAAACATACACACAAGACACACACACACACACACATACACACACACACACACACACACACACACACACACGTGTGCTTTCCATCCTATGGCCTAAGTTTTTTCAGCATTCCACATAAATTGAATTGCTTATCTCATGGCTTTTTCAGTCTGGTATCTTCCATATTGCATTCACGTGTCAATAAGCATATTGCTTTTATTGCTATCCACCAACATGAGATTAAAACCTGTCAGTCTTCTTACTAGAGTCCCCTGTGATGTGACGACAGAGGGTGGAGACAGCTTCTGACATATGCCCCCAGATAACTATAAAGTTGGAAACACTGACCAGGAGGGGAAACATTCGAGGATACTGTGTGGAGAACCGTATCCTCCCAAAGACCCTGTGTTGAAGACTTGACCCTCTGTGTGGCTGCCTGTGAGGATGTTCCCTGAGAACAGGAGCTTCAGAAGAGGTTCTGGCTTGAAGATGAGTGTCCCTCATAGGTTCCTGTGTTTGAGCACTTGATCTCAGTTGATGATCTCACTTGATCTCACTGTTACGTAAGAGTATGAAACCTTTAGGAAGGGAGCCTTGTTGGGGGGACTATGTCATTGGGATTTATACCTTGAGATTTTGTAGCCTGCCTCCTCTCCTCCGCCCTCTCTCTGTCTCTGTCTGCCTGCCTCTCTCTCTGTCTCTCTGTGTGTCTCCGTCTCTCTGTGTGTTTCATTTTGTCTATCTCTGTCCCTCTGTCTCTCTGTCCCTCTTTCTCTCTGTGTGTCTCTGTGTCTCTTTGTCTGTCTTTGTCTCTCTCAGCTTTCTATGTGCAGATAAAATGTGATCAGTTTGCTTCCTAGTCACTGGCCTTATGCTTCTGCTGCTGTGCCTTTTCGGCCTTGGTGGACAGTTGTCCCCATCTGGACTGTAAGCTAAAATGAATCCTTTTTTCCATAACTTGATTTTTATCAGAGTTTTTTTTGTTTTTTTAATCACAGCAACAGAAGAGTAGCTAAACCAGGAGATAAATAAAATTACATGAAATCATAAAAGTTTGGCCCTAATCTGATAGGATCAGATATTACTAAGAGGAAGAGGAAGTAAAGACAGAGCTATGAAACATTCTGCAGCTCCTTTCAAACTCAGCCGCTCAAAGATGTGGCAAGATGGATATCAGCAAAATAGAAAGAAAGCCTACATCAAGAATGGACCACACTGGCCCTTAATAAAGAATATCTAGCCTCCTGCACCATGGATAAGTGATAAATGAGTCTTATTGTCTGTACTGGGAGAGGAATGGGGTGGAGACTCAGCAGAAGAGATGCATTTGGTCCTAAACACGTTTCCTTCTTCATAGGATGGTGATGAAATTAACTTCATATACCAGGCTGTTATGGAGACTAAACCACACAGTAGGTATGAAAATGGCTTAACCCAGTGGTTGGTGCCAAGAAATGCTATGTCTGACACTTCATAATGGCCAACCTCATAGCCATCCCTGCACATAGTAGAAACTGGTGCTGGTTATTTTTTGTCAACTTAACACAAACACTTGGTCAAAGGGAACCTTAAATGAGTGGTTGCCTCCATCAGATTGGCCTGTGGGGTATTTTCTTGATTAATAGTTCATATGAGATGGCCCAGACCACTGTGGGTGATGCCACCTGCTGGGCAGGTGGTCTTGAGGTGTATAAGAAAGCAGACCGAGCCAGAAAGCCAGTAACCAGAGTTCCTCCATGTTCTTTGCTTCAGCCCCTCGCTTAGATTCCCATAAGCCAAAAAGGCCTGTGCCTCTGATAGTGTCTGATCCCAGAAACAAAAACGGAAAGCACAATAGGACCTTATATACACAGAGATATTCTGAAAATACTTGTTTTAGAAAAGTAATAATAACTGAATAGTAGCTGATAAGCTAAGGAATCTGCCTTGGTGTAGTTAGCATTGAAAATGCAGTTCTCCATGCAGCAGCATGACTCAGGCATCCAACGCTGGCTGCGCTTCCCACAATTTAAACAGAAAAGAGGCTGGAGAAATCATCTCTGTTTCCATAAATGCAGATATCAGCTGTTCCCACAATAAAATGTTTGCATGTTAACACTGTTCTCAAGTAATCAAGGGAAAGCACCATGTGTGTCTGTGTGGAACATATGGAGTCTCTTCAGTCGGGAATACAAGGAGCATTACTGGAGATGGAACTCAGTGCTAGAGCACTTGGCCAGCATGCAGAAGGTCCTAGGTTAAATACCCTAGAGGTAGATAGGGGAGGGGTGCTAGGGTCTCCGCAGCTAGATGCAGAAGATTCCCAGGATGGGGCAGTGACAGTGGAATATTCTTGTTTAATTTGCCTGAATTTACAACTGTTTTCTTTTCATAAGACATAATGGGGATTGCCTGTAATATCAGTGCTTAAGAAGCTGAGTTGGAAGATCATGAGTTCCAGGCTAGCCTGAACTATATCAAAACCTTGACCCAAATAATACAACAAGAAGAAGCAACCAGAAAACCGATTCTTTTCAAGGCTGTGACAAATGGGATAAAGCAAAGGTAAATGGAAAGAGTGACTGCTTCCTGGACTTTACCGAATCCTTGGGAAAAGTATAGGCTGGCTAGTTACACACAGGGGTGGGCAGAAGGTGGCTAGTTCCAGCTATTCTTGACTTTACTTTCAATGACACAACCTGGCAGCTGGAAACTGGCCAAGCTGGAATGATTTTTATTATGAAAATTAGGCACATGAGTGTCTCTCTCACTTCTCAGGAGAGCTAAATATTAAGCTCTTTTGAGCATACCGTTGTGCCGTGGTCCAGAATTACTATTACTGTTCCTCGGAGAAAGAGTTGAAGGCAACCAGAACTGTGTCAGGAATCCTTAAGAGTGAAGAATCTATAGCAAGCATTAGAATGAAAGGAACAAAAGAAAGACTGAACTGAATATATATATATATATATTGCAAACCACACTTGGGGGACAAAATGTCGTGGACTGCTCTATCAATATTGGAACCTTCACTGCCAAAAGCCTTGGGGGCTAAATTGTTAGAGCCCACACTGCCCCAAGCTGCTCCAGTCCAAGGGTCGGGGTTCAGCAAGAGAGATAGTGAAGATGGACTGAGAAATGGAGACCAGACAGAGTGTGATTCAATCCCATTTATTCTTCAGTCTCTCTTCTTCTCTCCAAATCCCTAGTTCCTAGCACCAAGTTTCAAGTCCTAATTCTCTGTTCTAAGTTACTAATCTCTTTCCCAGTTCCAAGTTACCTGCCTCAAGTCTCAAGTTTCAACTACTCTTCCAAGATACAAGTGTCTAATTCCTAGTTCTTTCAGCTCCAAGTCTCAAGTACCAAGTGTCTAATACAAGTGTCTAATAATTTCTTCTGTCTGCCTCTCACCTTCTATATGTCTCACTTCTAAGCCACACCTTTAAGTCATGCCTTTAAGCCTTATCTCTAAATTACACCTTTAAGTTACACCTTTAAGTCTCACACACACAAGGGAAAATCCTGGGTATCTAAAACAAGATGTTATCAGAGTGTGCTCAGCTGTTGTAGGCTATTGTAAACAAGTCTCTTGTCAGGGTATATGGCTCAAGATGGCTGCAAGGATGATAGCTGCCTTCTGTTGGCTCCCCACATATGTATATGCAAATATATGTATGTATTTCCATATATTTATATATGTAATAAATATATGGAAACACACACACACACACACATATATATGTGTATATATATGTATATATATATATATACACACACATATATGCATATATATATACACACACATACACACACACACATACACACACACACACATATTATATATATATATATATATATATATATATATACACATACATATTGAAGCAGACAAGGAAAAAGGATATTCTGCTAACACAAGCACATGAAAGGACATATGATGAAAGATTTTTTGCCAAGGACATGCATGTATTGGTCTACCTTATATTGCATAGTTGAGCTGCATTTGTTCGGACTCCATAGAGAGAAATGCACCAAAAAATTTCTGGTGGTGTGCTACAGTTTCTTGCCGCTTCCGAAGACTTGGGCTGATTGGATGCATGTGCTGAGGCAAGACTTCCTGGAGTGACTAAGACAGAGCTTGGCTTGCTGGTACAGCTAGCTGTGTATTGCTTGTGGGTCTCAAGTCTTTGTTGATCTTTGCTTCCTTGAGAGAGGCACAGGTGGAGAACTTCTGGCATTGCTCCTGGTCTCTCCTGCTGACTTGAGCCCAGGCTGAGACTTGAGTCTCTGCTAAGTCATGTCACTGCTGTTGCTAACCTGAGTTTACCAAACTGAACTGCTGGTGCATCTGTAAAGTGTCAAGCGAATCCCACTGTGGCTGCTAACCTATGAACTGAACTGCTGATTCACAGACAACACAGATGGGAGTTGTTCCAAAGAACCTTTATAAAAAGACCCACTTCCCCCCTCCCCCCCATCCTTTCTTTTCCACTACCTCTTGGCAGTGGTGGGGCGGGCTACAAGGCAGGTTAAAGCATTTAAGAACCATCATTAAAAATTAGGCATTTGAAAAAATTAAAGTTACAGTCAATAGTTAAAGATTCAATCTAGGTTACACAGAAAAGACCCTGTCTCCAAAACTGCATTGAGAATGTACGCAAATATTCCACTTTCAGAAGCTTTCATAGGACATTCATCATCACAAGGCACAATGTGGAACCATGTACTGTCCCGCCATAAGGAGTTATTTAACTCTCTAGTCAGTCATGCCATGTGGATAATGTCCAGCCTACAAGCATTCTTCTATGCTAGGTATGTGCACAACAATAAACCTAGCACCTAGGAGATAGAAGCAGGAAGTTCATCTTGACTACATAGCAAGTCAGAGGCCAACATGGGCTATGTGAGACTCTCTCAACTCACACACACATACACACACACACACACACACACACACACACACACATACTGCAAGAGTATATTCACAAGCATAAGGACCTCTCAAATGTAAACTGTAGATATGACTCAGAGATGGTCAACAGAGCTTTAATAAAGTATAAATGTATTACATTATTATCGCCTTATGTATACAAGGAAATATGACTTAATACTGGGATAAAATAGATAATAAAGCCAACATGTCATCCATTGCCCTGTTCTTGAGGATCTCTGGTGTCTGACAAGAGTCACTAAGAGTCAATAAGCAAGATCAATGTCACAACACAGGATCCACTGCCCTCTTCTTGACATGATAATGACATCCCATGGCTATTTGAGGCCTGGCCCACCTTTACCATCTGTCTCTTAAAGCAAATGCATTTGCAAATCTCTTATTTACTCTTTATATGCTCTCAGGCCTTTTTGATCCATTTTGCCCATGGGCTAGTATGCACGACGGTTCAGAGGACAAAGGCATTTGCCCTGTTATTCTGGCAGATTCTGGCCTTGGAAGGTAAAAGGAGAAAACTAACTCGTAAACATTGTCCACTGAACTCCACATGCATGGTGCAGCAGGCACATCTACACACACACACACACACACACACACACACACACACACACACCAATACAATAAAAACAAATGCTCACAGGCTTCCAAATCAGGAAGTAGGATTCTCATAAAACGCCTTTTTTTAATACTCAGGAATTGCCATTCAAGGAGTGACAATTAATCAGGAGGACGAATTGTTAGCTTTTCCGAAATTCCTGAAATCTTGGAGATTGTTAGAAGCACAAGCACCCCTTCCAACTGATCCTTGCTTTTTTAAAATAAAACTATCTCCTCACACCGGTACTCAATTTTCAGAAAACTCCCTCCTGAATGCTACCAAAGCACCCAACATTATGGTCTTCTTTCAGCATCTTGCAGCATCTTGCTCATGGTGTGATGTTGGCCTTGTTTTTCTGGTTGTTTGGGGACAGCTGGTTTGGGGTGGGTTTCTTCCTTACTGTAGTATGTGTTACAACCAGCAGAGGGCAGGATTACACAACACACCCAAGCTCCTCTGCTGGGTCTAACAAGGAAATGGATGAGGGTTAGCAAGGGGAGCACAGAACAAATTATTGCCAATGCACTGAGATGACTGACAGCACGAGAAATATTTGGAGATGACAGTCACCGTGCCTGGCCCAGAGCGTCACTCAACTATTAGCCTAGAGATGTCAGCTTCCCACAGCTCTAAAGCATTATGCAAATGACCCTCAAACTTAATTTGCCTTCTAAATGTCTATAGTATTCATGGTTTACCCTTATCCCACCGTCCTGAAGCTTTGAACTTGCCAAAGTGTATATCAGCCCATGTGTCTTCTGGGTTAAAATCGGAGGGCGATTAGCATGGGAGATTATTCACACCTCGGTGGCTCCGACTACCTCCTTCAAATCAAAGGTAATAGTCTCTTCCCCAGTGTGAGAGCCAGAGGTTGTGTGGGCTGTGGGAGCAGAGATGACAGAAGCGTCTTTTCCAGTGATGTGGTGGGCACGTGCAAGGCACGTACATGGATGAATGCAGCCCTCCCACCACCTCAATAAAGCAAATAATATTAATGCTCATTTTCCAGGCAAGGACACAAAGCCACAGAGTGATGAAATAAATTACGTAGGTGTTAGCATTTCTTCTAGCTCCACCCAACAGTTACCTAGCAACAGCCAGGTACAAGCCTGGCTTGCTATAGAAGGACTGTTTGGCAGTTTAGCGCTCTCTCTCTCTCTCTCTCTCTCTCTCTCTCTCTCTTCCCTCTCTTTCTCAGCTCTACTCCTTTCTCAACTCTTCTCTCATGCCCAAAATAAACTTCATTTTATATTAGCCCCGTCATACAGTTGATACCTGGGGGTCGAGGGAAGATGCCTCAGTATGGGCCTGCTATCCTGGCACATCATGCCACCGCATTACAAAACATTTCACCAGGGGTGTGGTGACAGAAAACCACAGATCTGAGCTTGGAACTCCAGAAGATAGACCCCAGCCATTGTCCAACGTTGTTTTCAGGGGCTTCCACGCAGATAACCATGTTGACAACCAACAACTATTGGTCCTTATTCAAACGAGGACCGCTTTCTACCTTCAATCACTCACACCTTCTTAATAAAGGCCCACCAACGTCCTCATGTGTGCCGGTCACATCATTAAGCGCTGGAATCCACAAATGTGCAGCAGTGGTGCCATTGGATGGATTCGGTCATAAACCTCAGAGGTAAGGCAGAAGCATGGGAAAGGTAAAGTCCTCAGAGCTCCGAGGTAAAGTTTTGACCAGCAGGCTCCATGGCAAAGCATGATTCAATCAGGCATGAACTCCGGCTACAAACAAGAGTTCCAGAAAGGCTCACACCTGTAGTCTCAGCACTCCAGAGATCTGAGGCATGAAGATCGTCATGAATTTAAAATCAGCCTGGGCTACACTGCAAGTTCCAAACTAGTTTTGCCTACACAGTGAAACCAAAAAGCTACTTCCTGAGCCTATGGTGTTTTATAATTCTGCCTTTCTTTGTTTTTTTTTTTTGTTGTTGTTGTTTTGTTTTTTTTCAACACTACCTTCATTCTGTGTTCCTAGTGGACTGAATACTTTCAATGGGGAGGCCATATTTACCGGGTTCCATCAGAGCTCCGCTGCTTCCGTGGCGCTCACTGTCTCTGTACATTGCTTCTCTCGTCTGCACAATCAAACACCATTTGGCTCAATGGGTAGAGGTAATTTTATAGAGCAGTGACCATATGCCTGGCACTGTGCTTTGTGTTACAAACAGATCACAACTGCACTCCCCCCAAAGAGCTCACCTACTAGAGCATTCTAACAAAATGCACCACGTAAATCCAACAGAAGATGTCATGGGCACCAGAACTATTTTCATTCACTGCCAATGATTTGGGAACACTGAGTTTTGGCTAGGCTCTATCTAGAAGTAGCGTTTCTAAAAGAAAGAAAAAGAAAAGGAAAGGAAAACATCAATATAATCCTCTGACATATTTTGAGAATAAGGTCATTTTACTAATGGAAAACTGAGAGCTAAGAGGATCCATTCAGGGAATAAATGGATGACTCAGGGGTTAGGAAGACTCGCTGCTCCTGCAGAAGATCCATATTGGGCACCTAGCATTCAGACAGCAGCTTACACTGCCTATAGCTTCAGTTCCAGGGGATCTGGTGCCCTCTTCTGGCCACCATGGGCTACCTGTACATACCTGGTACACATAAACTCATGTAGGCACACATCTAAGTGAATGAATGAGTGAGTGAATGGATGAATGAATGAATGAATGAATGAATGAATAATAAATAAATAAATAAATAAATTTTTAAAGATTTGGTTACCAAAAGCTGAAAGGTTGTAGAATCAGAACAGGCTTATCATGTTTCTATTTTCTACGGAAGCTCAGACCAAGGAACCCAGCTGAGTGAGTGTGTGTGTGTGTGTGTGTGTGTGTGTGTGTGTGTGTGTGTGCTGTGCATGTGTGTATAAGCCAAAGGCTAAATGTTTCTCATTTTAAGATTAGGGTTTTCTCACTGAACTTGAAGTGCACAGATTCAGTTAGACTGGCTATCCAACCAACCACAAGGATCCTCCTGTCCCTGCTCACCCAATTCTGGGTTTACAAGAGTATGTTTTCAAACCTCTCTTTTGTACATGGATGCTGGAGATCAAACTTGGGTCTTCATTCTTGCATACCAAGCACTTTACCTAGTAAGTCCTCTCCCCAATGCCCAGCCTGGATTCTTGTGAATAATTTGTGATGACCTGATAAATCTCTCTTTGGGGGCTAAGATTTTCTCCTGGCATTTGAGTATTTGTCCAAGCAAAGATGGCTTAATATTCTGAACTGGAATTCAAGCAAACTGCATTTCTTTCAGTGCCTCTCAAGCTCCTCAATAAGATATGAAATGTTATTTTAATATATAACCCTCAAAACCCTCCAAACTCTATTTCTCTCAGATAATTTATAATGAATAGATAAGCAATACCATTTCTTTCCAGGGCTAACCTTGGATACAGTATGCAGTACTAGGATACAGTACACAGTACTAAGGCTGTTGGCACTAATCATTCCATCACATACCCTGAAAGTTCTGAAGATTCAAAATTGCTGACAAGAAGTCTAGATGCATTGAAAAGCATCCATAAGTCACACTTCTCTTAATTTCAGCTAGCAGGGTGGAAAGTTTTCGCTTTAGTGACTCCGTAAATCTCTGAGCCATAAAGCCATAAAGTTCTTTTCTTCCTTAAGTCCTTAAACCAAAGAATGAAGCAGCCATACAAGTTAAGTTTAGAATAGTACAGTCTGAGATGACTTTTACAGATGCTTAACGTGATGGATATAGAGCTAGAGAGATGGCTCAGTAGTTAAGAACACCAGCTACTCTTTTGGAAGACCAGAATTACATTCCCAGTACCCACAAAACAGCTTGCAATTGATGGTCAATAACTCCACTTCCAGAGGCTCTGATTCCCTCTTCTGGTACCTGTGTGCACTACATGTATATTGCACACAAACATTCAAACAGGCAAAACACTGGCAAACATAAAACAAAATATTTAATGACATATCCTCCATCTGTCTTAAACAAAAATCTTGATAGGCTCCTAGTTGATTTCTTGAAATTTTATAAAGGTATAATTTATATGTCGTTAAATGTATTTGCTTGCAGGATACAATTAAGTGACCACAGACAATTATTTGTCCCTATTCAGACTGGGACCAGTCCCTTCCTTCAGTCACTCTCTTTAAAAAGGCCACCAAGTATGTCCTGTGCTCTAAGCATATCCTCAAACACAGGATCTTCTAATTCAGTTTTAGAACATTTTGCACCAATAAAAAAATGAGATCCCCTGTGGTTGTATGATGTGACCTTCTTCTCCAGCCCCTAGAATTAAATGTGCATCTTTATTCTCACAATGCCATGTGTACGCCTCTCGTTTCTAGAGAATACCCAAGCTCCTCTGTGGACCCCATACTGCTCACTGTTGTCTTCTTGATATTCAGGAAAGACTTCATCATACAGACTGACCTCAACAACATTCCACAGACTGGTTCACATCAGCGGATGGAAACGTACCTTAGCTGTCAAGTATACCACTGGGGTCCTGATTTCACACAACTAGGCTATGTTACAAGCACAGAGAAGACACTTCAGCCTCAACTTCAGCAGTTCTCATTTTCTTCAGCAGTTACTAGGAATTGACCCAACTGTCAGTTCCATCTCCCATCATCTTTGTGCCCTGGACCTTGTGACTTAACAGTTCCAAGTGTTTCTTCATCTAACACTTTACTGTGAATACTAAACTACTTACACAAAGCTTATTTTATTAGGTCACCTTGGTGTTCGTTTGTGACAGTCAGGGTTAATTACCAATGGGACAAAATATAGACTTGTCTGAGAGATAAGTTACTGGGAATACCCAGGGTGCTGTTTTGGGAAGTGAGGTGGGAAGCCCCACCCTCTGTGGGTAGCACCATTCCCTAGTTAGTATCCTAGACTCTATAAATGGAGAAAGGGAGCTGAGTGCTAGCATTCATTCATGGCTCTCTGTTTCTAACTATGACAAAGTGACTTCCCTGCCAGACTGGTCCTTAGCCTGGAGCTGAGTCCTGCTCAGCCTTAAGTTTCTAAGAAAAGTGTGAGACTATCCGATATCAGGTGTGAGATGTCTGGAGCTAGAGGCTCCACCCTGCTCTCTCCCCTCAAGGCCCTGAATATTATAGAACGTGCTTTGCAAAAAATAAATGACTGCTCTACATGGTTTGGAGTTGACTCTCTTTTTTCCATTTCATAGTTGCTCATCAGAAGAGAGGGGACCCTGGTGTCATGGCCAATGGCATCTTGTTGTAACATAAGATACTGTGGTTTTCCTAAATGCTTCTGGGATGCATTTTCCAGTGTTGTATAGCTAGCCTTGAGACCAGTACCCCTGAGTGAATTCAACAGATGTCAGCTGCCCTCTGCTGGAGCATCTTAGGAAAAATGAATTCGGATTATAGAATGAAGGACGGAGTGCAAAACTGAAATACTCCATATCTGATGCCCTGAACATAGTGACGCCATTGATTCTGGACTCCTGTTCATTACTGCTTTATCATTTTGCATCAGGGATCTTGGGAATGCTCTCCTTATTCCAGAAGGCTCACTGGATGTTGCTATGGAGATAGGAATTGCTCTGACATCTGCACGCACACACCTCAGCTCTGTTTGCTCGCTTTTTTGGTAAACACTTAATTACATGTTGTACTCTTCAATCAGTGTGGTTGGAAGAGAGTTTGCTTGCCTGATTCCAGACTAAAGATGACTTATCTCTTGCAAGGGGATGTTTTCACAAGTCTGTGGAGTGTAATTTTAATAAGCAGAGTGAAATCTCTAAGTGTTCGTGAGAAAACCAGACAAATAAGAAGGCAAAGGATGGGGCTAATTGCTTCTGAAACTTTAGCTGTATAAAAGCTTGCCAGCATCACACCAACAAATTTTACTCCATGCTAGAAACCCTGATAGTTTGGGAAGAAAGAAAGATGGTTTCTACACCACAACCTAAGCAGGAAAAAAAACAAACCATAACAAAACAGATTTGGAGACTTCACTATCTAGGAGCAAGGCCTTATGCACAATATAACTCTTTGTTAGATTGGAGATCATAAAGAATGACATTGTGGGTCTGTGACTTGTTGTCATACATATACAAAGACTATTGTTTCTGTTTATATAGACACATTTTTCTGTAGAGAGTCTGTAACCATGCTGGTTAATTATTGACAACTTTCCTGGCTCAAGTAAGACTCACCATAGAAGGCAATTTCAGGAGTGCCTATAAGGCTTTTTCTAGGCCAGTTTAACTGAAATGGGAAGATTCACTTCTCCCTTCTTCTTGACTGCAGATGCAATGTGACCAGATACTCCATGTTCCTGCTGCCATGCCTTCTTCTCTATGATAGAGTGTTCCTTCCAACTCTGAGCCAAAATCAGCCCTTCCCTGAGCTGCTTTGGTTTTTATGTAATAACCATATACAGGAATAAGACAAACAAGATAAAGGATCAGTGATCAACACCAGTGTGGTGGAAAACTGTCTGTGGTGCTCTGAAAAAGCATGCTAACTGTCCTTCATGATCTGTCAAGAAAAGATTGTTTATAGGAAGCAACCTACCCCTAGTCTGTACTTCTTACAACTCTGAATTTTGGTTCATACTTAAAATGTTTTTCTCATTTGAAGGAACTAGTTCTAAGTTCAAACTTCCAGATAGGGCTGGCATGACCCATACCCAGTGCTCTAAGTCCCAAAGAGCTGCATCCTGTGAACAACTTAGTTTTAACAAACTGGCTCAATTCAAAGAAGCACTTGTGTGACAGGACTCTGCGAGGCAGATCACTGCCTGATTTGTGCTCTGATGAGTACATACTTGTGTGCCAAGTACACCCTTCCTTTCTCTCAGCTTTAGAATATCCTTGTGCTTTCAGTGATGTTACTACAATTCAAAGGCAAGGGATTGATCTAAGTAGAATCCACAACAGAAGCAACTTGATGAATGAAAGTGGTGTACAGGAAACTTGTGGCAAGAAAATTTTTTCCACCTCATCTTCTTTGTTACCAATTCAATTATGAATAATCAAGTAGCCACTAAACATGTAATCGCTACCCTTGGACTTGTGAGATTAAATAACATTTATTTCTTATCATTACCTGTAGTTCTGTGGGGCCTAGGGAGGACAGCTTACTTCTTCATGACATCTGGATCATGCACTTGATTCTGTTGTCTAAGAGCTGCACGATGGTAGTCTCATGACAACTTCTTTATGCAGTCTTGGAGCTTCTGCACATGCTTGCTCATGTGTTCTCCCCAAGTTGTGTAATACCTTTTTCCTAGGAAGATTTGACAGAAATGTTTACTCACCCCAGGAAACCAATGACAGATCAAAGAAATGATATCAAAAAGTCTAACTTGTTGAAACAACAAGTTTACTTGTTACAAAAATATGGATGAAGGGTTAATTACAGGAGCAGGAAACCCTCAAAGGCAGCTGCATCACTGAAAGCCCTCCCCAGCATGATTGACAATTCATGGAAGCTGGAACCCTGGAGCTTTTTGTACAACTCACAGGCATCTTGATGGATCAGAATCTCTTTCCCGAAGCCTGACTGGTCTAAGTCTCTTTAGCAGGCCTTACTGGTTATGTAATCTTGGGGAAAGTGGTACCTTGTCCATCTGATCAGCTTTAGGGACTTCATAAGACTTGTAAATTGTTTATTTCCTGATTCTTAATGAGCTTACCAGTAGAACTTCCAGAGTTTGAGTGAACTTCCCTCCAGGATAGTATGTTTTAACTCAGAGGAAATTGTTTCATAACATTTCAGTGTTAAATAATAATAAAGAGAACAGCAATGGCCTGTCCTGGGAAGGGAAGCTGACAAATAGTTCCCTCCAAAGAGTGGAATTCACTGGGAGAAGGAGCCTCAAGTCAGGAGAGAAAGCACTAAATAGAAAGCAGTGAGGAAGACAGGAGATGGTTGGGTTTTTTTGTTTTGTTTTGTTTTGTTTTGTTTTGTTTTGTTTTGTTTTTAAACAGTCAGATAACTAGGAGAAGAGGTCCTGGTTTGGATTAAGCTAAACCTCCATTACTTTCTGAACAGAGATGGTACATTATATGTGTGAGGGAAACATGATGGGGACCTTAAAGGAAAGAGGAGGTTCTCCTTTCAGACACCTTGGGACTATAAAGAATGGGATCCCATGTAAGTTTGAGTACTAACATGATGGGGGTAAAGTCCTTGCAAAATAGACGTTGGCAAAATAAATACGCTCATAAGAGTGAAATTAGCAAGAAACTGGCTATCAATAAAATATGATCCTCAAAAGGAACACACACACTATTCTCTTACAAATTATTTTCTTTTGCAGCACCTGTGATGACTAATTCTGATCGTCAGTTTTACTTTGGAAGTACACAAGACCTAGACCAGACCTGCCTTATTTCTTGCTCCTGATCTGTCTCCAGCTCCTGACCCATTTTGTTGCTTTCACCCTGCAGTTGAACTCTGCAGCTTTGCTCTCAAGCCTGAGTGCAGTGCTCCAACAGTGTTTCCTTCCCAGGGCTGCTCTGCCTCCTTACTCTCTCTATGCAGACATTCTCAGCCAGTTTCTGAAACCTTTGTTACCTCTGCTGCAGTCTCTTTAGCTTGTGTTCATTCTGTAATAACCTACACATAGACAAATGATAGATAGATAGATAGATAGATAGATAGATAGATAGATAGATAGAGATATGTGGGGAGCTGACAGAAGGTGGCTATCATCTTTGCAGCCATCTTGAGCCATATACCCTGACAAGAGACTTGATTACAATAGCCTACAACAGCTGAGCTCACTCTGATAACATCTTGTATTAGATACCCAGGATTTTCCCTTGGGTGTGTGAGACTTAAAGGTGTGATTTAGAGACTTAAGAGTGTGACTTAAGGTGTGACTTAGAGATAAGACCTAAGGGTATGACTTAAGGGCATGACTTTGAGGCGTGGCTTAGAAGTGAGACATATAAAAGGCAAGAGGCAGACAGAAGAGATTATTAGTAACTAGGCATTAGGTATTAGGCACTTGGCACTTGGAGGAAGAACTTGGAATTAGACATTAGGCAGTAGGTAGAAGACACTTGGACTAGAGAACTCAGAGGCACTAAGGACTAGGAACTAGGGACTAGGAAGAGAGACTGAAGAATAAACGGGATTGAATCACACTCTGTCTGGTCTCCACTCCTCGAGTCCATCCTCACTCTCTCTCTTGCTGAACCCCAACCCACAGACTGGAGCAGCCTGGGGCAGTGCAGGCTAACAAGTTAGTCCCCAAGGCTTTTGGCAGTATGGGTTCCAACACAGATAGAGTGGTCCCCTACATTTTTGATGCCCAACTTGGGGCAGCTTGGGCCGCAACATAGATAGATAGATAGATAGATAGATAGATAGATAGATAGATAGATAGATGGAAAAATAGATAGGTAGATGGGTGGGTGGATGGTGGGTGAATGGACAGATGAATGGACAGACAGATAGATGATAATGACTGATTTACTATGTTCTGTGTGATATTAGTTAACATTAGTAATTAAATGGAATAAAAAACCTGTATTTGTCTTAGGCTACCTGGTAAACGGATGACATGACAAATTGCTCTCATTGAAAACCACTAAACATTCTGAATTTACTGCTATCCAATACATTGTAACAGTGTGAACATAACACAAACGTGCTCTTCTACACTTCTGGCATAGTGTGCTTGCAACAAAACCCCAGCACAGTCAAGTGGAAGAGCCCTGGGACCTCAGATGAGATGCAGACAGGAAGAGATGGCTAACATCTCCCCTAGGATGGCAAAGAGGCTTGGCACAGGCAACCCTGGACTCCCGCTCCAACACTGTCTTTGTGCTGTGTGTGAGCCACTCTGAGAAAGCAGGAAGGCCTGGGAGATCACTAGAGACATTCCCTTCCTCTGGGTCTTGTCTGAAGCTGAACCTTGTCTAATAGATAATTTTCTCTCTAATGAGAGTACTTGAAGCACATTTCTTTCATTTGCTTTGAGATGGCTGTCAATTTTTTCATCTAGTTCTACACTAATAGAGCCAAAACCCATTTTCAGCTAATTACAGGAAATGCTTCTAATGGGTAAATTGAGTCTTCCCACCCCTACCCCTGTAGTTCTGCCAATGCTACCTTTTCCTCTGTTCCCTGAAGTTCACTTTTCTCTCTTAAAACTCATCACACCAAAGCCCCTCAAAATCACTCAGCCTGCAGTCAGAGGTCAATGGACACTGAGGATGGGGGGAGGAGGGTAACATCCACTGGTTTTGTGTCCTATAGCATAGAATTTACTGATAGCAAACTGTCAATCATGGGATGCAAAGAAATATCCCTTCTGGTGTTATACAAACAGAAGATGGCTTGCCTGTTGCTTGGCAGTGCAGAGCCTGCCAAATGCAAAGTAGTGGGAGTTGGAATTGCCCTAAATATGCTTTCAAAAATGTGAAAGTGCCTAAGCCTCCATGATGTTACTTCACTTCCTCCTCTCAGACATAAACTGGGTCATATGACCCTCTATGTTTGTGCTATTGAAGGAACTGGCAAAGCCCAGAGTGATGGGGGGGGGGGGGGGGGGGGGGGACAGTCTTGCCTGGAATCACACTTAGTAACAAAGTCCAGATGCAGAGATAAAAGGCCTTGCTAGATACTGGCGGATTAACAGGATTAGCTATCAGGTGGCGAACTTAAAAGGAACACATTAAATAGAAAACATTGATGTCTGTGTATTTCCCAAATAGCCAACTCTTCTGCCAACATCCAGTACATTAGTTATCTGTGCCCATTAGTCTTTTAAACAGTCTCTGATGTGTCTGTGAAAGAAGTCAAACAAACCACGGTGGCTGCCTCTCTCTGGCTCAGATACCCAACTCTATCCATAGCTATCTCTTCACAGTCCCAGCCACCCAAACTGACCCATGTCCCCATTTATCGATGCCTCACTTCTACACTTCTACTTAATCATACCGCTGTCCTCTGATGTGAAAGCAGCATTTTAACTTGCCCTTGTGTTAGCCTCATGAATTAATTAAGTGCTTGTGATAGACAACTTCATAATCAGCCAAGAAACACCTGCAAGAAAAAGTTGATATTGATAAAACCAAAGGACTGGAGATATATATATATATATATATATATATATATATATATATATATATATATATACCACTTAATGAAAAAGGTTTGAAGTTGGTTGCTGATCTCCAAAGCTTATGCTCTTTGCTATCTGGAACTCTGAAACATCACAGCCTCACCCCAACTTCACCAACTATGAAGCCCTACCCTAACCAACGCCATGGGGGCAAAGCTTCATTCTTTCTCAGGTTTTCCCAATCACTGCCTCATGAGGCTTTATCAGTCCAGCTTTCTCTCTTTCCAACAGCTGGTAGTAAAATAAAAAAAAATCACAAATCATCTTTGGAAAAGCTGCCTTTGCATGTAGGAGGGGTCTTCTATGTCCTTGGAACTGAAGGACATGGATGGAAAGGTTATCACCTGCGAAGGAAGAAAACCATAGAAGGACCAAAGGGACATACAGGCTTTGATCTAGTAAAGTACTTAAAATTAAAGTCTGTAAAGACAAATACCTTAGGTTCATTTTTGTCTCCATACCAGTGGGGGTGGAGGGACACGGGATCAGGCAAGGGATTTGTCCACTTTCTTCTTTGGGCTCCTCACCAAGGCAACTGGGGAGAATAACATTGTCTGTGTCTCCAGATGGGAGAGTGGGTTAGATTCTCAACTTGTGTATCTGGATCGGCAGTCATCAATCTCTGCTAGCTATTGAGTTTGCTCATTTCCATTCACCTGGAAGGCCCCAGGGAAATGTTCCCAGTTGGCTCTGGCTGGCGTACTGCTGAAGCCACTCTAGTTTTGCAACCCAAAACGGCCAGATTGCCTTGTTCCTCAGAGAAACGTCAGTCATGTGGTCTATGAACTGGACATTGTGTGGGTCAAGAGAAATGTGGAGGCCAGGAGACCAGTGTTCAAATCTCCTCAGTTTCTATAATATTCAGGTTGAATTGTGTCCTCCAGGACCAATAGGGTCAGCATCATGGTGACAGAAAGACCAAAGAGTAATCAAGTAGCTACAGAGTTCGAGATAACATTGACATAACATTGATGTTGTGTGTCACAGGCCCTATCTGTGCTTGCTTCCTTGGTTGAAGGGCTTAGCCCTCACTCTTCTGGAAGAGGGGAACATATTCCAACATCCACTCCCCCCAGCCCCCCCCCCCCCCGCTCTATTGCACCTACCTCCCATAGGTCCCACCTCCCTCCCATAGGTCCCACCTCCCTCCCATAGGTCCCACCTACCTACCATGGGCTTTTAACACAGCCCCTCAGGAGTGAAATATTTTCCCACAACTCCTTGGACTGGGTTAAGAAAATCTTACTCTTTCTTTCTTTATACTTTTTGCTTTTATTGAAAATAGATTATTTTTCCCTCATCTAACATATCCAGATTATTAGTTTCTTCTCCCACCTGGATCTATCCTCTTTCTGTCTCTCATTAGAAAATAAACATGCTTCAAAAGGATAAAAAAAAAACAAAACCAAAGCAAACAAACAAACAAAAAAACTTAACACATCAGAAAAGGACAAAACAGACAAAACAAAACAAAAAACAACAACAACAAAAAAAACAAAGAAACAAAACAAAAAAACACCTATGAAAAGGCACAAGAAACAGATACAGATGCAGAGACTTACTTGTTCCCATACTCAGGAAACCCAAAAAGTACTTAACTAGAAGTCATAATAAATATGCAAAGGACACAGATGGTAAAAAGAAAGAATATATATATATATATGTGTATATATATATATATATATATACACATATATATATATGACATAATATAATAATTTAATATATTAAATGTGTGTGTGTGATAGAACTTATAAAAAAAAAAAGGAAAAGACCCTGGCTTGCTGAGACAAGGATCTTCCAAGGACACTGTTGAGTTTATCTTCTGTTAACCATTTACTGTTGGGCACCCAGTCTACCCTGCAGAGTAGTGTATTTCACCTGAGACCTACCTTGGAGAAAACTAAACCTCATTTGCAAGTGGTTATGACTTGGAGATTGCTTCTGGGTTAGGGATGGAAACATATGCCCAACTCTCCTTTCCATTCTAGGATCCTATCTGCCGTAGATCAGACCCTGTGCCTGCTGCCTCAGTTTCTGTGGGTACACCGGTTTGACCAATCCTGTTGATTTGTTTCCTGGGTGTCCTCCATCCTCTATGGTTCTCATATTCTTCCACTTTCTCTTCTACAGAGTTTCCTGAGTCCTGAGAGAAGGGACCTGACAGAGACATACCATTTAGGGTTGAGTGTTCCAAAGTCTCTCAGTCTCTGTGTAATATCTGACTGTGGGTCTCTGTATTGGTTCCCATCTGCTGCAAGAGGAAGCTTCTCTGATGATGCCTGAGGAAAGCACTGATCTGTTTCCTTGGCTGAAGCCTTAAAGAAATCTTGAAGCCAGGATTGCCAACTGCTTACCAACCTAATTCATCAGAGGCATTGAGGGAAATACAATAGGGAAGATTCTGAGAGTAAATGTGACCTTGGTGGCCAAACATTTAAATACTTTATGAATAAATATCATATGCTGGTAAGTGTGGTAGATATAAGGAATCTAAGAGTAAATAAGACATATTAATTCTGCCCCAGGAAGCCCATATTCCAGTAGTCACAGCTGTGTGCTCAATTAGAGATGTACTCCAGGGAGACTGATAATAACAGCACAATATGGCTGGAATATCAAATGTATCCCCATAGGCCCATGTGTTGGTCTTCAGCCAGTTGGACTGCTTAGAAGATGTTGTAGAACCATCAGGAGCTAGGACCTACCTTAGAGGAACTAGTTCACTGTGGGTGAGCTCTGAATAGAACAACTCAACTCCACTTCAAGCTTGAGCTCCCCGTTCCCTCCTGTGCTGAGCTGCAGAATTTGAACTACACATTCCTGTTGCAATGAATTCTTCCATGCCTCTGCCACCTCTGAGAATGTGGGTCAATGTAAGTCTTTCGTGTCTTAAGCTACTCTATCAGGTATGCAGTCACAGTGATGAGGAAGGGATGATGGAGGATTACATCATGTTTCGGCCAGCTCCTAACATTCCTCTCTTGAACTACCACCAAGGAAAAAAAATCTAGAAATATCAATAGAAATTTGCAGAAATATTTTCCAGTTCCTAAACCAGCTATAACATTTCCCACCTTCTTATGCCTTCTAATAAATCTAACCTTTCAGCCAGTTTATTGAGAGCCATAAGTGTGTGTGTGTGTGTGTGTGTGTGTGTGTGTGTGTGTGTGTTAGGATTAAAACCATATGAAAATTTCATCTTAATCTGTATTCTTTAGATTTCCTTCATGTTTGTAGCTTGCACTGTTCAAACAGGAGTGTTGGTGTAAGAACCTGTTCAGACCATATTTCAAAATACATAGTTTGCATTACCTTTTCTAAGATGGCTTTGTTAGGTTTTAAAAATAGCCTTTGAACTGAGAATATCTGAGAGAAGACCCCAAGATATTCTAGACGTGGGTAATATATAAGCAAAATTTGAATGTTGAGAAACCAGATGCTGGGCTAGAGAGATGGCTCAGAGGTTAACGGCACTGGCTGCTCTTCCAGAGGTCCTGAGTTCAATTCCCAGCAACCACATGCTGGCTCACAACCATCTGTAATGGGAGCTGATGCCCTCTTCTGGTGTGTTTGAAGACAGCTACAGGGTAGTCATACACATAAAATAAATACATAAATCTTTAAAGAGAGAGAGAGAGAGGAAGGAAGGAAAGAAGGAAGGAAGGAAGGAAGGAAGGAAGGAAGGAAGAAAAGAGGGTGGGAGGGAAAGAAGGAAGGAAGGAAGGGAAGGAGGGAGGGGGAAGGGAGGAAGGGAGGAAGGGAGGGAGGGAGGGAGGGAAGGAAGGAAGGAAGGAAGGAAGGAAGGAAGGAAGGAAGGAAGGAAGGAAGGGAAGGAGGGAGGGGGAAGGGAGGGAGGGAGGAAGGGAGGAAGGGAGGAAGGGAGGAAGGGAGGGAGGTACCTGCAGGTGTTTTGTATCAGCCACAGAGTTTGCCTCTTCAGGGGTCAGTTCAGAGGACAGAAAGATGTTGCTTAACAAAATTAGTGAAATGACAACAAAAATTCCCAAATTTACTTGAAAAAAAAAATACAGAGATCTGAAGACCAGACAGGCTCCTTTACCAACATTAAGTAACTTTCTGGCTATTTCTGAGCATCCTTTCAAATGGATGCAGTTTTCTAATTCACCATTCCAAGAACCTGCTGGGTCCTTGAAGCATCTACATAACTTGTGTTGGAGTAAGATGCCAGGCAAAGAAGCTATGCAAAGGTAGGTGTGGTGATTATTTTTTCCAACTTGACGTAGTCCAGGATCCCCTGAGAAGAGAGTCAGAGAGGGACTGTCTACATCCGGTCAGCCTATAGGCATGGCTGTAGAAGACTGTCTTGACTGCATTCATTTGAATGGGAAGGTCTTCCCATTGTGGCTGGCACTATCCCCTCGGGTTGGGTCCTGAACTGCATAAATATTGAGAAAGTGAGCTGAATGTTAAGCGTGTATGCATTTAATTTTTTTCTCTGCTCTTGACTTCAGACATAATGGGACTAGCTGTCTGAGGTTCCTGATACTAAGACACCCACTGTGATGGACTGGTAAACTGAAAAAGTGAGCTGACAGTGAACTCTTCTCCTTTAAGGGGCTTTTTGCTTAGGAAATTTTATCACAGCAACAGAAATGAAACTAGGGTAGCAGGTAATCACACCATGCTGGTCTTCCACAATCTTGCTTGAGAAGGGAGCTGGCCAAAATACACCATGTCGGTCTTGTGTTTCCTGAATCTGGTAAAGAGATGTGTGCAGTTGAATAACCATAGGATCCCTCGGGACTACAGCATTTTCACGGTGGCATTCTCTTACAGTGAAAAGATGCCACGTTTTATAATAAAGCTCCTGAAGCTTGTTTTCCTCCCAAACTCATACGAGAAGGAGCAGAATTAAAGAATCTCTCAGTACCAGGGAGAAAAGAGAAAGAGTTAAGGGAGACTACTGCAGAGACCTCGGATGCTGCTATTCTCCCCCAGGGTGCTACATTTCTGCAGACAATAGGAGTTCCTTTGTCTATGCAATTACTTGAACTTTTCTGATACTGAATGAAGAGCAATCTAATTCCCCTTTTGCAAGCCTCTTCTCATTGTCACTTGAGGAATGTGTCTCCCACACACAGACACACAGACGTGATAACGTCATGCACTCACCTGCTGTGCATCTCCTCCCTTCCCCTGCAGCTTTGCTAACAGTGAGGCATGCCATGAGAGGCAATGCGGCTGTGTGCCTATGCTTCAATGTGTTTCAATAGCCAATTATTTCATGTAACACAGGGCCACTGCTTCTGCATACATGGATTGAACCGAAAATGGGTTGAAAATACTCAAGATTAAAAAAAAAAAAAAAAAAAAAAAAAAAAAAAAAAAAAAAAACTTTACCAAACACATGTAGACGATTTTTTTTTTTTTTTGATGTTTTGTTTTGGTCATTACTCTTTAAGCAATACACGGTGATGAGTATGCTTGTAGCATTTACTTTGGATCAAATATGGTAACTTCTCCAAAGATGAAGTAAAGAATCAGGAAGATGAGCCTACATTAAACAAAACGAGGAGGGCACAGAAGAGCCCTTGTATCATCATTTGGTACACAGCACAACTGATATACCTGCAAGGGATTCTGGGACATATCCCACTGATGTAAAAAATGCACTATGTGAAGCAAATAGCATAAGCCCATGGCAAGCTCAAGACACAGAAAAGTCACGCATGGCAGTATACAACTACAGTCCCAGCACTTGACGCTCCAGGAGTATCCCGAGTTTGAGGTTGGCTGGGGCAACACCTGACTCAAAACCCAAACAAATAAAAATGTAATTTATCGGAGAGAGGAGAGAGAGGCGAACATAGAGGCAGATGTTCACGTGTCTCCGCCAGTCAAAGGTAGTTGGTATATCTAGCTTGGGTATTGGTTCACACCTCTGATTGTATGGGCATCTTGTTATTGATCATTACCAAATATAAAAAGCCTTTGGATAATATAAAAACAAAAGAAAATATAATTTAGCGTATCAGACTACATTTCAATTGTACTATAGGGTTTCTTTAAAATACCGTTTAAAATCCTCTTACATGCATTTAAGAAGAAGTCAGGTCAAAGAAAGTAGGCAGCCTTGGGTAAATCATATTACAGGAATATGTGTACAGGTGTATACTGTATTGGGCAATCAAAAATGGTCATTGCATGGCTAAAGTTGAGGCTTAGAATCAGACCTGTAAATGAGCTTGCAAGCCACTGGGAATGTCTGTGTACTTCAGCCTACCCTGTGCCTCTCAGTTCCGTTAATGCTGCTGCGTGTCATGTTTGAGATGACTCAGCTAGCTGGGCACCACGGTACTTCTCTGTGCCTCCAGGACCTTTCTTCATTCACATTGTTTATTTGTGCCTGTGTATTTATGTGTGTGTGCATGCTTGCATGCGGATATGGACACAAAAGTACATCGCCAAGCGTCTGCCCAATAGCTCTCTGCTTGTTTATCTAGACAGGACTCTCGCTGAACCTGCAGCTCACTGACCTACTAGGGTGACTATCTATCAAACCTTAGGGATACTCTCATCTCTTATTATAAGAGGCCCAGCCAGGTGCTATGATCATAGATGTGGGCCACCAGCCTCTGCTTCTTACACGTGTGCTGGGGAATCTGCTCTTAGGTTCTTTATCGATTGAGCTATCTCCCTAGCCCTGTCTCTTTATGACTGAAGAACCTTACTTGCCCTTCCTATCCAGGGAGCCACTGTGTAGACTTATCAACCCAGCTCAGCTCTCGTCTCTCCCAGGACATCTCCATCTTTTATATTGCCTTGTCTTGTTTTCACCGTAGACATAGTGATTCACTAAGTAGTCCGGGCTGGCTGTGAAGTCAGAATCACAGGCCTTCACCACCACCTCCAACTTCTCCTTGGTCTCAGTAGGCAGAGTTAACTTCCTGCTCTGTGCCCCATCCGATATTCTTAGTACACACTCTATTCCAACCGTAATCAGTTGGCATTTGCAGACTTCACAATGAGAATGAGTCCCAACACTCCCAAGCCTGTGTTACTCATCCTTTCTAATAGACATTTAATAAGTGTTTACTGAGTAAAAGGACAAGTTTTCCTATGAATCACACAGCAAAATCAGTCTTTCAGTCCTTTCCCTCCCTCCACCCCCACCGCTGTTCTGATGTTGATGTGCTCCTCAAAGGAGTCAGTGGGAAGCAATGTGATGTTCACTAAGCGACTTGAAACCAAATGGAGGTGGATATTTTAACAAACTTCCATGGCTTTCAGAGAAATGACAAGAATGGCAGACACAAGAGTGATATAGCCTTAGTGTCCCAAAGCACTATAGGGAAGTAAACAGTGTTATTACTCTGTAAGCCTGAAGAGGGCGCCATCATGAGTTACTGAAAGTGCCTAAATGCCAATGGCAAGTGTGGTCACATGGAGATAGGAGATCCCAAAATGTCCCTTAAGACCAGGCACCTGTCTCTCCCCTCTAAGCTCCCCCCACCCCCACCCCAGCACATCCTGAACACATGGGGTTGCTCACAATGGTCCTGCCAACTTCATTGCTCTCTAGGACAACCTCCAAAGCTCTCACTGATGATAATCTTCACGGAGCCATCACGGCCCCGGGATGTAGGTCCCTTGTTCTGGAGGGTGTCCCACGACAATCTCCTGGCTGGGGACAGGGCGAGAGCAGGGAGGGTTTACTACTGTCTCTGTGCTGCCTCCAGCCTGCGGCCTGCGTCTCCACTGTCTGTAGGTCTCCAGCCCAGCCTGATGCGGGAGGTCAGGGCCAAAGGACACAGAGTGCGAGCAGGAGGGGAGATTGCTCGCCCCCGCTGTTGCCTCTGCTCACTCGGGGGCCGCTGCTGCTGACCAGTCTCTCCCAGGTGCTGTACCTGTCTCTCTGCACTGAGCTGGTCCAGGCCCAGGCTGGGCCAATAAGAAGCCAGTGGCTAGCTGGCAAGGAGGTAGCTTGGTGTCCCAGCTCATGTTCGATCGACCAAGCACCCAGCTGCTTCTCACAGCTCACCACCCAACTCGGGACTCCTCTCCAAATCATTGCATGCTGCTTTCTTATTTCCATACTACCATATGTTCTAGAATCTTCCTTCCTGTGTGCTTTTTGTACCTGAGGATAAGCTCCCTGGCGTTTTCTAAGCTTACTGCAACGAGCTTGCCTGTGTGCTTCCTGTTGCCCTACAGAAAAGAGTGTCTCTTCTCACTTCTACACAAACACATTCTAGTGTTTCTTTATCACTTTTTAAAGTACCTCTGTGCTGCACTTTTAAAAAAAAAGTTTTTAATTACGTGTGTGTACATGTGCGCACCTGCAGAGACCAAAAGAGGACACTGGATCTCTTGGAGCTGGAGTTACAGGTAGTTGTGAGCCACCCAGAATGGGGTGCTGGGAACGGCACCCTGGAATTCTGAAAGACCCGTGTGAGCTCTTAACCACCAAGCCATCTCTGACAACTGTAACATTTTAAGTCCTTTGTTTAACATGTTTAAAACGAAGGACAGGCAGCTGTCTTTGGATCCTTGATACCAACCTTGCCGACCTTTCTGAGTCCTACCTCAAAAGAGTAACTCTTCCTTCTTATTATCTCTTGTTTTGGTTCTGGCAAAAATCCTGAACATGCTTTTCCTGACTTTCTAGGCCTTCCAATCCTTTCTATGAATATTCTCCATCACACATCATCACCACCACCACCACCACCACCACCACCACCACCACACCCAAACACCAATACACACACAAGTCACACAAACATACCAACACATACTACACACCACACCACATAAACAACATATACACAACACATACACATATACACTCAACCCAACTGATCACAAACCTCTCACTGCTAAACACGCTCTTTTTCTTAGACCCCCCCCCCTACACTCAGAAAGGCATATCTTTCTCTCTTTCTCTTATATCCTTCCTCCCAACAACTGCCAAGATTGGCAACTGCCTATCCTGTTGTTTTTCTCCCAATCCCTAATAAAACGGTCTCTGGGCTTCAATAAATAAACAAACAAATTTGTAAACTGGCCAAGACTAGCTCTCTGTCCTGCTCCTAGCGTACAGGTCAGCATCTGAACCACCATAGAGACATGGTGTATATCTAATAGAAGGGAAGGAATGGGTGAGAGGAACAAGAGAAGGAGGGAGGAAGGGAAGAGAAAGAGAACAAAACTGTGCTCACCAGGGATCTTGTTTCTTCCACCCACATCTGTTAATTTTGTTAAAAAGTGTTCTCTACAAGTTGAAAATTACCAGAAAATGTGTCAGATCATTTGAGGTAGAGGTGAAAGTGAGGTAGAGAGTTACATCAGGGTTTTATTAGAAACAGAATGGATAAAAGAAATATATACTAAATGAGGATTTAAAAAAATGATTTAAATAATAGTCTGAGTAAGTCGAACAATGGTGGTCTCACAGCAGAGAGACCAAAAACCCAGTTGTTCCTCAGGCTATGAGACTGAAGGTCTCACCAATCCCAATCTTGCTCTATAGACCTGGAGGATTCCTGGCAAGCTGCAGATCTTCAATTCACTGAAGCTGATATCCATATCAATAACAGAATGCAAAGGCAGAAGCAGCAACAGAGTAGATGAATTTACCAGGAAGAGTGAAGGAAGGTAGGCAAAAAGTTTCCTTCTTCCATCTCAATTACCCAGGCTACCACAGGCACACATTTAGGGTGGGTGTTCCTATTCCAAATAATCAGATCAGGAAAATTCCTTAGAAGGGTGTCCATTGACTTGCCTTTTAGTTGATTCCAGAGACTATCAGACTAACAACTGTGACTAATCGTCACAGAGGGGCTTATTTGTCTCCCTTGGTAACAAAAGTTTTAGATTATATAAATGAAACTGTTTTGCGCCAAACACGCATGACCATCATGCATTAACCACACCTCCTTTGCCTTATACACAAGGGGACTAGGGCTACAGCCAACATGGTTTACCACCTTCTTGGGATTCACCACTCACTCATCACTAGGTCTACTGTTTCCCATGACAACCTACCTGGGTCCAAGAGAAGATTCCTTTTCAAAATG
Source organism: Rhabdomys pumilio (assembly GCA_030674055.1). Taxonomy (NCBI): domain Eukaryota; kingdom Metazoa; phylum Chordata; class Mammalia; order Rodentia; family Muridae; genus Rhabdomys; species Rhabdomys pumilio. The sequence continues at coordinate 37,984,145 of JANHMN010000018.1, forward strand.
CCATGAGTACATCTGAGCTCCATTTGAGGATGTTATAAAACTATCACTTCTAGGCAATACTAGACTCTAATCAATCAACTGAGTGTTTCCAAGTGCTTCATCATGATGAAACATACTGCACTGTGTTCTCCCAAGCCTTCCTGTGTGTAGTAGAGTCAGGAAGATGTCAGTTAGGATGACCCCAGGCTCAAACTGCGTTTACAGTACCCTATACCCACGGGCTCACCCTCCCCCACCCTGTGATGTCACCCCACTGCAAATCCCTTCCTCAGCTCCAGTTCCTTATTCCTGCTCTGTCTCCTCCTGTTCCATTCAGTCTTGGATGCTGGCATTTCCTGGGGATTACTCCTACACACCATCTTTTTTCTCAATGAGAGTCCCACCAGCAATGTAACAACAAACACATCCTGTGAGCCAGACACACTTCCAAGCAGTTTTCTCAAGTTTTCACATTCATTTTGCGAAACAAAATCATGGCCCAGCTCATGTTATCTTTAGTTCTCAGTAGACAGACGGGGAACCAGTGGCAAAGAGGAATTTAATACCTCACCTACCTGGATCTCAGCTGGGCCAGGGGCCAGGGCCAAAATCAGACCAAGTATCATAAACCCAGCTCACAAATATTCTGTGCTATTAATGAAAGACCCCCAAAGGGAGACCCTCACTCAAGTCTTGGGACACATGGCCACCCAAAAACTCACAAGAGTCCGAACTCGATGCAACAGCAAGAGGCTTTATTACCAGTGAGCAGCTAGCTGGGTCCCAGTCACTGACTCACTCTCGAAGGAGCTTTGGACTGAGACCCCAAGCAGTTCTCAAACCGGGTTTATATAGGAAAAACACACAACCCATAGGGGGAAATGAGGAGGAGGAATGGAGTGTTACAGCAGTTATTTTTCAGCCAGGGTGAAAAGTTTCGACACAGGTGTTACAGGGTTCAAGGAATGGTCAGGGCATACTCAGTACAAACTAGAACAAACATTTCCTCTTGGCATAACACGTGGGCCCCAGTTCAGCGAACTGCAACTTGTTTATGTTCTGACCTTAAGTTCACCTCTCTTGAGGGCATTTTTCCACTCAGGCCTTTCAGTGACTCTCCACCCAGGGCAGCTTCGCAGGTGTAGGCAGGGTGGGGATTATCTTGGTTGTCACAGTACAATGTGTTCCTGAAATCTTGTAGGTTATAGATTAGCTCTGCTACTGAAGACCCCATACCACATAGATTAGCTTCACAGCATAGAATTAGTCATCCCAGGATACATCCGTCCCTTTATTCTCCATTCTTTGAGTGAACTTCAGACCAGTTGTAAAACAGATGCACGGTGCTAAGAACTGTGAACATATTTCATTTCACAGTCCTAGCCACCATGATTTCATGTTTTAGATAGAGTCTAAAAGTTGGGGCATTTGAGTTGTTCCTAAAGCCTAAGTATGTCTGAGACATAATTAGCTGCAAGGTTAGCAAGTTAAGCTCTTAAGGAGACATTTGCTGCAGGGCTGATAGCTCACGTGTGGGCACGGGTGTGGGGCCTGTTGGGCAGAGTTGTGATTTCTGAGGGTCTGCCACCTCAGGCCACTAGACGGGGCTCCGGGGAGCAGAAGCTCGGAAATTGGACTGTGTTCACTCCACACCGCAGGCGCCAGGCAGACGCTGCTGGGCTCCGCCTGGGCATGGGGAGAATTCAGTCTGAAGTCCCTCGAGGGCAGGGCTCTTGAGTGGACCTGGAAGCTGATGGTCTCTGTCTTCAGGCCCCCACACTCACTTGGCTGGTTCAAGGCTGGTTTGTTTGAGTTGTCAGGGCTCCGCAGCGGGAATGAAAAGTTTTCTGACAGGAGATTAGGCAGCTCATTAGTTAAGGCCTTCTCCGTATCTCCCTACGGCAGGGCCCCAAAGACACAAGGGAGTCCATGGTTTTACAAGCTTTATTGTCATGGCAGATGGTAGATGAATCTGGCTGCACCCCCTGAAACTCAGGGCAGACCTGAGTTAAATAGGGGGGGGGAGGAGGGAGGAAGGTCTGGGAAGGAATACTTAATTGGCTACACCCTCTGGCCTTCAAGTATCTCATTAATATGGAAATCTCTTGAGGCTGAGGCCTGTAGTCACACCCTCTACCCGTGGAGGGGCTGGTAGGGGTGTTACCCAATGTGAGTGAAAGGCGTGGATCAATGGAGCCTGGAGTCTAGGAGCATGGTGAGATATGTGCCGTCCCTTACAGACATGGACACCTGTTGGGTCTTTATCTCTAAGCCAGTGTTCTACCAGAAACCAAGCTATCCTTTCATGGTCCCGCAATCTGCTACCAACATTTTTGAGACCCTAAAACAGTAGGGTAACAGCTCTCCTTTCCCAAGCAGTGGCTATCACATTTGAACAATTCTGTGTTGTCTGAGAAAAATGAGATCTGACAGGCTACCAGATGCAAGAGACTCCTGAGTCAGCCATCCACTTACGCATTCTGGCTTCTGTTCAGCAGAGGAAAGGAGTCCAATGATGACTGTGAGGTCAGCTCATGCTTGCAACACTGCTCTTTGCTCTCTGTTATCGACTATGAGGAAGGTCACAACCTATGCCCTCAAGTTAGGTCTGGCTATCTGTCCTTATAAGACAGTTGAAGGGCAAAATTAACAGTGGAAAACTGGAAAAGGAGATTTCTTCATTGTATGAAGGAGGAGGAGGAAGAAGAGGAGGAAGGGGAGGAGGAAGAAGAGGAGGAAGAGGGGGAAAGGGAAGGAGAGGAGTAGGAAGAGGAGGAGAAAGAGAGGGAGGAGGAGGAGAAAGAGAGGGAGGAGGAGGAAGAAGAGGAGGAAAGGGAAGAGGGGAGGAGGAAGAGGAACAGGGAGAGAGGAGGGGGAGATGGAGAAGGAGCAGGAAAGAGATCCCATGAGACGCCACCAAGTCCATCTTTGGGTCCTGAGGTGAGATTAATGTTTAAATTGAGGGACAGGGATATATACATCTAAATAGTCTGGTCAAGGTGTGGTCTCACCCACCACTGACCCATCTTTGTTGACACCTCAGTCCCATCCTGTGAGGTGGTCTGAGAGGTCACTAGAAAAGAGTAAAATCTCTTTCTGAAACACAAGCTTTCCCTTCGGCTGAGGCCTTTGCCTTCTCTCAGCGTGAGATTCCTGGGAAAATATCTATTTCTCTGGATTCCCCTCTTCCAATGGAATGAAAGACAGATTGAGAGACACAGGTATCTCCTTAGAGACTTCATTCCTGCTAGGCTGGTAGCAACTTCGTGACCAAGGTGACCTTAGTAACCTTCTCAGCCACAGATTTTTGTCCACCGCAAAATAAAAATAACAAATGCATTCACCTATCAAGGATATTGTACATATGAATCCCTCTTTCTCAGCCATGGTTACATTGTGCCTAAAACACAGCAATCCGTTAAAAAAAAATTTACAATAAAGGAAGACTTACAATGCATCTGGAACATTTACAGGGTACCAGGTACTAGGATAAAGACTGGGATGGGATTGGTGGGAAAGACGTACGCTGTCCTGCTTCCAGAAACCTTATGTTTAAACCTGTTCCTATCACAGTAAAGCCACCAAGACCTTCATTAATGATTATAACAGAAGAGTTTTTGCATGTTTTCTTGTCATTTGAGTCAATGCACAGAGCACACTATTCATCTCTTCAAACAATATCACCGGGTCCTCTCTCAGTTTCTTTGTTTTTTGCACAAATTCTTCTAGTTCACTCTGACATTTGAGAGGAATATTCTATAATCCTCACTTTTTTGTTGTTTATCCCTCTAGGACTGATAGCCTGGCCAGACGCATTGTGCAAGAATATGGAAAATCAATACACTGTGTTCTGAGTATCCCCCAAGAGAGATATGCTTGCTCCATTAATTCAATGGACCACATTAAAGCCCCAAACTGAAATGCTAGCAAATCCTTCCCACTGCTGTGGGTTTTATCTAGCTACAGAGCTGTCTTGCAGGCATTAAACTATAATGAAATCTTGCAGCAAGAACTTCTGGTTTTGGACAGCTCAAACCATTTTATGTGGATGAAACTGGTATGGAACATTGCAGAGAATGATTAACCCATGTCCTACTATTTTGGGGAACACAGTACACTCTAAGACACACTGTGTTATGAGAGTCATGCAATGTGCTGGAGTACAGAGGGAGGTTGCATTGGGGAATCTGAGTGTCTGTCCTTGCTGCCAGAGACAGCATGGTTACTAAGCACCTCAATGTCACTCATCTATAGGATTCTTGAGCCTTTGGCACTTGATGGAAGAATATCTCCAATAGTCACATTTCCTTCCATGTTGCTTGACTCCAAGGAGGTAGCATGTCCTTAACACAAAGTCTAAGGCTAGAGAGATAGGTTGGTCAGCAAAATGTTGCTTTGCAAGAATAAGGACCCAAGTTCAAACCCCTGAACCAATGCTTTTTGAGAGAATACAATTTTAAAAAACAGATATGACCATAGCATGTGCTTGTGATTCCAGCAATAGGAAGGTAAAAATAGATGACTCCCTGAGGCTTGTAGACTAGTCATTTTAGCCTACCTGGAGCTTGCTCCAGGCCAATGAGAGTTCTTATCTCAAAATAATAATAATTAATAATAATGATGATGATGATAATAATAGATGCTAGAGATGGTGGTGATGGTGATAATAGATGCTGGAGAAAGATGGCTTGGTGGTTAAGAGCAGTGGCTGTCATTCCAGATGACCTGGGTTTGATTCCCAACATACACATGGCATCTCATAATCAACTCTAACTCCAGTGCCAAGGAATGTAATGCTCTCTTATGATCTGTGTGGGCACCAGGCATACATCTGGTGCACAGACAGTATGTACAGGCAAAATACCCATGAAATAATAAAATTTAAAAGAATGACAATAATGCTAATAAAGTAAGTGGTACTTGAGAAGTGATACCTCAAGTCCTCTGGCCTCAGTTCGTGTGTGTGTGTGTGTGTGTGTGTGTATGTGTGTGTGCATATACGCACACACATGCCTAGCATGTGTGCAATGAAAGTAATGGAACAGCATATTGGGATAAGAATAGAAACTCAAAGCAGGAACCTGGTTTCCTTCTCAACTGTTCCTTCCACTCACTGTCCACCTACACAGAGGTGTTAGTTTTCCCTGGGTGCTTCCTGCCTATAAATTCAGGTAGCTGGGATAGATCAGAAACCACAGGTCACTATGGCCACTGGAAGGATTGGCCTGTAGGCATGCTTTCTGTAGCTACCCAGAAACACAGGCACAAAAAGACTAAACAAAGAAATGCAGAAAAAAAATAAACAGAGAGAAGGATTTTAAAGTCAAGAGACTGCCAATCAAGTTAGAAATGCTTAGCTTCTTGGGAAAAGAATTTTAGAAAATGTGATCTTCTATAGCTAGCGACAGTCCTCATGAATGTAGCTGAAGTAACTGTTTTCTAACACGTCTTACAAACCTGTTCACTCCAAACCTGGAGTTCACTCCAAACCATGCTCCTGGACTGCCCCACCAGCCCCAATACTGAGAAATAGCGTTCAGATTCACATTGATCTTTTGTCCTCTTACAGTGGAGAACTACTGACTTTTTCAACTAGTGGTAGAGAAAGAAAAATCTAAGAGTTGACAATGTAGAAGCTACCTTCTTCCATAAAAGTGACAGAGAGGACACGAGCTTGTGCCGCTGCCAGAGACTTTTTGTTTGTTTGTTTGTTTTTTGTTTTTCGAGACAGGGTTTCTCTGTATAGCTCTGGCTGTCCTGGAACTCACTTTGTAGACCAGGCTGGCCTCAAACTCAGAAATCTGCCTGCCTCTGCCTCCCAAGTGCTGGGATTAAAGGTGTGCACCACCACCACCTGGTGGCCACCAAAGACTCTAAAGTTCATCACTAGCACACAGATTATGTCCTTAAAACAATGTGGCACACTGGCTGTTCCCACTGCTGCTACCCAGGCTTTGGGGTCACACCTCCCCATGGGATGGGCTGAAGCCTTGAATTTCATTCCATCGCGTATTCTAATGTGTGTTCTTCATCCTCTACAGATACGTGTACAAAGAGGATTATTACTTTGGGTGAAGCCAGTACCTACTATGAACTCCAAAGGACTGAACTTTCATTAGGAGCCTGCCAGAGCATTGTAGTCTATCAGATCACATATTCATAACAATCAATCAGCCTGACTGCAGCTCCTAGGCCAACCCAGAGACTTCAATGACTCACCAGGAGAGGGTGTACAGGTTTAGCTCAGCCTGCATAAGGACGTGGGCTGCATTTGGAGGGGAGGGGGTAGAAAGAGAAGAAAAGAGCCAAGAAATCATGAAAAATGTAAGGACTAAGCCAAGTTCTACTTTTTGGCTCTGTGACAAACAAGCCACATTGCCTCTCTTGGTCTTAGATTCTCCACCTGTTGGCGAGCCACAGCTCCACATAGTAGGGAGGACACTGATTTTAAAACAAAGTACGACATTATGTCTGGAGGCCATGACATCATAATTGCAGAGCCAGATGTGGTGGTATCACACCTTTAATCTAATACTCAAGAGGAAGAGGCAGGGTAGATCTCTATGCATTTAAGGCCAACCTGGTCTACATAGTGTGTTTCCAGGACAGCCAGGGTGATATAGTTAGACCATATTTCAAAACCAAAACAACAAAACTGTATTTGCAAATAGCAACCTCAGGGTTCAACTGTTACTGTACAAATTGCCCTCCAAACTTTTTCTAAAAAGTTTTTATTGAGATAGTGTTTCACTCTGTAGCCCAGGCTTTCTAACAATTTACAACAATGCTTCTGCTTCTCTTTCCCAGGTGCTAGTTATTGTAGTTTGACAGCACCATGCCCAGCTAAAACTTTCATTGTAATTGATTAATTAATTAATTAATTAATTAAAGCTGTACATATCATATGGATTGCTGGGATGATTTGATGTATATATCCTGGAATAGCATGGAAGGGAGGTCAGGAAGGTGGACTCGAATTACAAGGACTCAGTTGTGGTCTGTGCTACAGTGACTGGGTCTGGCCTTCTGTCTGACAAGCGCTTCTCTCATTCTCTTATGTTCGAAGATTAAGTATTTCAATATACAAAGGGCAAATGGCAGCATGTGGATCCACCATAAACTGCCAACAAATGCCATCTCTGTTGTAGGATGACACTCAGATGAGATCTGCAGATGGGACGTTGATCTCCATTTCCAGGCAGCTCCATGAGTCCATCCGTCCTGGACTAATTACAAATCTCTTCAATGGCCCAATAAGGAGCTCCCAGGTTCTGGTTGGTGCCTGTTGGGACATTGCATCTCCAGTGTGTTAAGAGAGCAAAGCCAAGAAACTTTTATAAAGCAGTGGGTCACTGTGAGCTTTGATGCCTACTATGTGTTTATAACATATTCATTGTCAATCCTGCTGTTGTAATGTAGTGACCAATTCTAATAAACACAAGAGGTAGAGAAAGGTGGATCTGTTAATGGAATTCTTCCACATCCTTGACTGGGTAATACCCATTCCATGAAAATTAAACATAAAACGCTGTGGACCCACTGTGTTTAAGGACTCAACATGAGTATTTGAACGTACCAGCATACATATCTGCTCATACAATTACTGCATGAGGTATGTATCAATAGCATCCCCACTTTACACTCAGTAAATCAAAAGTTCAGAGAGATAAATGTGCCAAAGGCTTCAGTCCCAGCAGCAGGAGAAACAAGGACCCTGGAGGGTGAGATTCCAAAGCCGTTGCTCTTTCTTGCATGAGCAGCTCTGGTTTGATTGTCTGTTTACAGCCGAGGTCCAGTTCACTGAATCTCTGTGAGAAAAGACTGTGAGGACCACCAGGGAAATTGTCCCGTTGCATAGCAACCGTGTGCTTGAACGTGGTGACAGGAGATAGGCTCCTCAAGTTTTTTAAAGCAAAATCACTAAAAATAGCCCAAGATATGACAGATAAACTCAGGGTCTCATCAGAAAAGAAAAACCAACCACATCTTGCAGGACCAAACGCTGTGGTTGTGTTGTCCCTGGGGAAACATAAAATTATGGGACACTGGATGCCCGCAGCTTTCCCCCAAAGCACCCACCATCCACACAGGTCTCATGAAATCTCTATCTTTGCATTTTACTTTCCGATTCTGCTGCTGGAATGCAGGCAAAAACACTCTACTTGATTGCAAAACATGGCCTTCAGCCCCACCATATTAATCTCCTAGAAATTAATCACCTTGGCAGGAATCACCTAAGGTGTACATGTTTAGAATGCTTACATTCATCACTCTGGGAGAGACCATGCCAATTACGGTAGCTCCAACTATAAATCTCAAGCCTTGTGAAGAATATTAGATATTTAATTAGATCCCGAAGACCCTCTTCACCCAGTACCTTAAGAGTCTCTGGATCCTCTTTGGAGACAGATAATTAAAGAAAGAACCAGCCCACACATCCTCTCTCCTCCTCTGGGAAGCTGCAAGTGCCCATCAGAGTAATTACTAAACCTGAAGACTGGCCTAGCTGCAGAAGGCACAAAATGCTGGAAAGAGAGAAGTACCTACAGGCATTTGCCCACAAACAACTTTCCAGCTAGTTGGCCATTTCTTTATTCAAATTTTCCATAAATACGTATTAACACAGAGTAACGGGATCCCAAGATGTCCACTTCCTAATCCCCTGAATTTGTCTGTTTAATTACATGCCCCCACAGAGAGTAAGGATGGCATGTGGAATTCAGAACATTAATCCACTGGCTTTAAACTGGAAAGATTAGCCTGGATTATCCAGGTGAGCTCAATGTAATCACAGAGGTTCTTAAAAATGAAAAAATGAATAAAAAAAAGTTAGTAGTTGATAGGAAACGAGGGTACACAGAGATAGATACCTGTCTGACTTTAAAGATAGACAAAGGTGACCCAGGCCAACGTACCAGGGAAGCCACTGCAGGGGTGTCTAATGTTTTGACATCACCAGTATCATCATCTACAAAGTTCAGGCTTGAGAACTGATACATAACAAATACATGTATTTATAATATATGTAATTCAATCACACAATTCTGGCAAGAGAGATGGCTCAACAGGGAAAGCCTCTTGTCACCCAGCCTGATGACTTGAGTTCAATCCTGGGACCCACATAGCAGAAGAAGAAAACCAGCTCCTACAAGATGTCCTCTGAACTCCACAACAACAACAACCACAAATTCATAATGCCTTGAGTGAGTTCACTATTCTGTTAAGCCACATTCATAGCTACCTTTGCCTAGATTCATCTCAGAGGCCATATGGGAGATATGTTCACAAGAAAAGCACATCGCTTCTAACCTAGTGGCATCCATTTTAAATATCTACCTTCCATTACTGTATGAGAATAAAGGTGTATTGTTTAAAGTCACAGCATTTGTGGCCATTTTTTCCTATTGGCAAAAAATAAATCTAGCCGGGCAGTGGTGGCGCACTCCTTTAATCCCAGCACTTGGAAGGCAGAGGCAGGCGGATTTCTGGGTTTGAGGCCAGCCTGGTCTACAGAGTGAATGCCGGGACAGCCAGGGCTACACAGAGAAACCCTGTCTCGAAAAAAAAAAAAACCAAATAAATAAATAAATAAATAAATAAATAAATAAATCTAATACCAGAAATACATAGTTAATAGTTTCATTTTCTGTTCCAAATACAGTGGTGAAGAAGACACCTTCCATCTCTGTAATCCACTCATATCAAGTATAGACTAAGGGAAAATCAGATTATCAGCCTTGACCCAGGCAGTTGTTTTAGTTATTGTTCTTTCTATTCCTACAAGGAAATGCCATGACCAAAATGCAAGTTGGGGAAGAAATGGTTTAAATGACTTACACTTACAAGTCACTGTTCATCACTGAAGGAAATTAGGACAGGAATTCAAGCAGGGCAGGAACCTAGAGCAGGAGCTGATACAGAGGTCATAGAAGGATCCTGCTTGCAGCCTCACCCCCACCCCCTTGCTTGCTCAGCATGGTCCAGGGATGGCACCACCCACAATGGGCTGGGCCCACACCCCTGAATCAATAATTAAGAAAATGTCCTTCAGCTGGGTTTTATAAAGGCATTTTCTCAGTTGGGGTTCCCTCCTTTCAAACAACTGAAACATGTGCCATGTTGACATAAAACTATCCATCGCAACAGTGAAGAAATGTAGACAAGAGAGATATCAGCAACTGAGCTGGAGACTATGGAAGTATCCCTACACAGGTGAAATCCCAGGAAAATGAAGGAATTGGGGGAGGGAATTCTGGCCTCTGACAACAGCACATGCAAAAGACCTAAGGTAGAAGAGTGTGGTGATTCAAATGTAAGAGGCTCCCTTCTGTCACTGAGGGAGGAAACACACTGAGGTATGAAGAAGCTTAAGACATCAGTAAAAGCGCTGTGTTCCTCATGTGGAAAGATGATGGCAGCTTTAGAGCTCAGCCGTAACTGTGGAGATGATTCAGGATAAATTCCAAGAACAGAACTCACAAGGGCACATGTGTGTGTGTGTGTGTGTGTGTGTTTGTCTCTGCTGGCTTGGATATTTCAAGCTATATCCCCTGGAAAGGTATAGTTAGTTCCTATGGCAGTTCTATTTTTAATTTTTTGTTAAACATCCATATCAGTTTCTACAGTGAGGATCGGTTTACATTCTTATCAGTAGGAAATAAAGTTTGCTGGCTCCATGTCTTCACCAGCATTTGCCATTCCATGTGTTCCGGATGACAGCAGTTCTAACTGCGGTAAGATAGAATCTTGGTGTAGTTTTGGTTTGCATCACCCTGGTAATGGGAGGTTGGGGAAGGGTAGGACTACAATATAGTCCTCAGCACACACCATCCTTAGCATGATCTGTGGCAGGACACTTTGCAGCACCTGTTTCCATGTGAGTGGAAAAGAAAGGAGGAACAATTTAGACTAACAAATTTACTTTAGGCAATAAGACTGGACAACATATTTCCGGATGCACCAAGTTGTAATTCATCTACATATTATCTTTCCTTTATGAGCTCAGGTTTTATCACACACACACACACACACACACACACACACACACACACACACACTACAACTGTAGCTACCTTCCAGGGGAGAGGCTGGAGGAGCCTGAGAAGAAGAGAGACAGGAATAGAACAGGGATAAGAGAAAGTTACGGTATGTCTGCTCACAAGATTCTGTCCATGTATATGATTATCAAAAGAAAAAACTAGAAAAGGAACATCTCAAAACTTCCACCCATCAAAAATGTAATTTTCATCTGAAATTTCAAATACATTAAAAAAAAAAAGAGTTGGCCTAGAGAAAAATGTATAATATGTAAATTCTTAGTATTAAAACTAGATACAACATTGTATATATTTTAGCACATTTCGCTTTGTATGTAGGGGGATATTTCTTAACCTATGTTTGAGTTAAAATGGGATATTCACAAATTATAGGAAAACAGAGAATAATTATTTCTATGTGATAATACTTAGAATTATTTCTGTTTTCTTCTTTAATGATCCGTGGTCTTTTGAGTTTCCTAGAAAGATCTGTAATATTGCTTTATCTGGAAAACCTTAATCTTAATATGTGAATTAATATATATGATTATAGACCTTATACTGAAAATCAAATAAAATTATAATGATGTTACATACTATTTTTAAAAAATTGTTATAAGCCCATACAATGTATTAAAAAATTAGGAAACAGTTAGGTTGTTTCCCCTTTAAACCTAATCTATAACTCCATTAATATGATAAAAGACTATTTTCCTAGTTTCAAGAGAGTGTGAAATAGATTTCTCTCCCTAGGCGAATGACCTTTAAATGGAATCAGAGATTCAAACATAATAGAAAAAAGAATTGCAAACATTCCTAAAGGCTTCTTCTTCGCCTTTCACTTGAAATCCAGTATGGAAGAGAAAGGAGGAGGCATCCTTGAAAAGCAAGAGAAATAAAACCCCAGTGTATCATTCTCTGTGTGAGACAGGTGAGTATGATGAGAGAGAAAAGATGGCTATAGCTATTGTCCCTGTTCCCAAACACCTGCGAAGTCAGGGTCTTCTCTCATGTACTCAGAAGAGGACAGGAGCTCCTGCCAGGATCCAGCAGCCTCAATAGACACACTTAGGACAGGTGCAGTGCCATTAGCTCACTTTCTAAAAATATCCACAGAGAGAACCCCTCCTGTTATAACACTAATTGTCTCAGGAATGGCTTGGCAATGGGAGGACAGAGATCCAACCACATGAAAGAAAAAAGACATAGAATCTTTGGCTGCCAAAGTGCTTCATAAATGGTCATGGTCATATGTTCCAAGATGGGAGTGTCACAGGCAAAGCCACCTTCTTATTCACTTATGAAGCCATAGCTATATGCTCTGATGACACCCATGCTGAGAGTGCTGAGATTCCTACACTGTTATGCACATACCTGTGTGGTGCCTTGCCCTTGAGCATGGGTCAACTTCAAGAAGAACCATGTGGAATGATCAGTGCAATGTACATAAGAAATCTCAGACTTGGGATCTTGGACTTGGGTTGATGTTATAATATACCATAACACTTGGAGACTTTAAGAGGGGTTACTTCTTGGGGACCACAGTATTAACTATGACAGGTAGATGCCAAAGATCCCTGTACCCCAGTAGTGTCTGCTGTGCCTTCCTAATCATCTCTGTTTGAACATGTGATGCTAGCTTATTGGTCAGGGGACCTTAATGGAAAGGGATATTGTTCAAGGTATGTCTGCCTACTCACACGGGCCTTTGTGGATAGACCAAATATCAGAGCTATGCTCCTGCTGGCTTAAAGAAAACAAGAAGTCTGGAGAGATGGTTCAGCAGTTAAGAGCACTTCCAGAGGTCCTGAGTTCAATTCCCAGCAACCACATGATGGCTCACAATCCTATATACAGGATCTGATGCCCTCTTCTGGCATGCAGGTGTATATACAGATAGAGTGCTCATATACATCAAACTAACTAAATCTTTAAACAACAAAACAATAAATCATGATTGGAATGCTTATAATAACTGATAGGGACCCTTGCCAGCAGCCATAGGGAAAATGGCGACCTTCCATCATTGGGAACTGAATTCTTTCAGCACCTTCAAAAAAGTATAAAAGAGGACACCAAGCTAGAAACAGATCATGGTAGCCACTGTTGCTGTTAATTTCCTCTTTGCTGGGATGAAGTACCTGACAGAAGCCAAATTATGGGAGCTTTACTTTGTCTTACAATTAAAGGGATATAGTCCATCACAGTAGGGAAGACATGAAGCTACTGACCTGGTTATGGTAGCAGGGTTTGCTACACCTCAGATGATCAAATGATCAGGAAGCTGGGAGCTTGGACAGGAAGTGGACCCAGAAAGCAATTCTCAGAGGCTTTTCACCAGTGACTCACCTTCACCAGCCATGCCTCCTCCTTCAAAGTCTCTACAACCTCCCCTCCTCAGTGCCAGCAGCTGTGGCCATGTCTATGAGGGATTGTCTTAATTGATGATTGACTTGGGAGGGCTCAGCCCATTGTGGGTGGTGTTATATATCCCTAGGCAAGAGGACCTGGGCTGTATAAAAACCCTGAAACTCTGTGTTTCCAGACAAACTTGTATTTTAGGTCTGAATTCCGCTTTTTACTTGTGTGTTTGTGGGTGTGTCTGTATGTGAGTGTGAGTGTGTATGTGTGTTTGTAGGTATGCCTCTGTGTGTGTGTCTATGTTTGTGTATGTGAGTGTGTCTGTGTGTGTTTGTGTATATGTTTGTTTCTGTGCGTTTGTAGGTATGTGTGTGTGTGTGTGTGTGTGTGTGTGTGTGTATATGTGTGTGTATTGCACGCTTTCACATTCAATAACACCCATTGAGTGCTGGGACCTTGCTTTTCTTGCCTTCTTATTCTTTAAATCAAGAGAAAAGAAATCCATTCCTACAATCCTAGAGGGCATCCCCCACAACTCGGCTGATAAATCTCTTGCCCTAAAAGGCAAACTGCCTCAGATCTCCCAGTTGAATACCAAACCAAGACTTTCCACCTCTAGGGAGTTGCAGCTGCATCCCTGATGGAACCACTCAGACCAGCTTCAGAACAGGAGCAAAAGGGGAAGGGATGGGAGGGGGCACAGGACAGAGGGCCAAACAGGATGACCACACACCTTGGACAGAAACTACACTCATGACAGAAGAAGACGTCATACCATGCTGGGAAGCACCAAACTGCCCAGTGCTCAGGTAGCAATTCAACCTGAAGAAGTTTCAGCCACGCAGCCCGTGACAGATTATTAAAACAGTTCTTCTAAAATGACTTTTTAATTGCACAATAACACCCTAGCTTCTCCACCTCCCCTACTTTCGGAAAATGTTTAGAAAGTGTCTGTGTGTCCTAAGAGAAAGACCAGTATAAAATTTTCAAATCACTTGCACTTGGGCTGGCAGGATTATCCCCCAGCAGGGCTGACAATCACAAGAAACCTGCTGCTAATCTGCTGGGGGTTTTCACAGCTGGGGACCTTTTATGCTTTACTCTGGGATGGCATGGAAATGAGCTCTGCCCGACTTTTCTTTTCCCTTTCATGGCCCATTTATCATATCAAAGCCCATTTGTCTGCACACCAGCCTCACCAAATTAGGTAAACAGGGTTCGAGAAGAACAGACAGCTGTTAGCAAGAAGAGTAATCAATACCAAAGCCTCATTGCAGCAGCTGCTGCATAAACACAGTTTTCACAAATATGGCAACTAAGATGCCGGCAGCTAATGGAGAGATCACCGGGGATGCTTATACTGCAATAGAAACCAAAACTCTAAATTCTGTAACTACCCCAAAACGGCCTATGTGATATGCTCCCGCCTTCGTCTCCCAGCCCCTTCCTCCCTCCACCTCTCCCTCCCTCCCTGCACCCACCTGCTTCCTGATGCTCTCATGGAGCTCAATAGCTCTGGTTCTTCCCCCAACCAATGGTTGAACCATTTGAGTTCTGCTTTTCTAAAATCTACCTGTCCTGTTTAGCCTCAAGTCTATGTCCTGCTGTACTGCATCTCCCTACTGATGTGTAAAATATATTTATTTCTGTGGGAGAAGCAACAGAGGAGAACCATTCTTGGGTTTGATCTCTGGGTCTAATGTCTTCTTCACTGTTTGTGCTCCCCCCCCCCCCCATTTACTGAACTATATGAATAAATATACAGTTGCCCATTAGATAGATAACTTCAATTATTTGCTGTATATCTTGGGCTTAACAGATTCTTCTCCATTTTGTGGGGGGGTGGGGGGGGAGAAGAAAGAAAACAGAACAGGTTCACAGGTGACACGATCTGGCCAGGATTGTGGAGCTAGCTAACAAGTAGTTTTGTGAAATAAAAACCCAGGTATGAATTGACAACTGAAAATTCATTCATTCATTCATTCATTCATTCATTCATTCATTCATTCATCGGGCTAAGGATCTATCCCAGGGTCTGGTGCATGCTAGATAATTTTTCCTTATATATATAAAACTTGGCACCACACCCAAAATTCAATACATTCCGTACATGGTTTATGTATACACACACACACACACACACACACACACACACACACACACACACATACACACACACACCCGCGCCAAAAAAACAACCAACAAGTAAAGTCTAACCATCATCTCTATTGTCCAGACAAGGGAAATGAAGCTCAGACAGATAGAACGGGTAGAATCTGCCCAGGCCATGAAGCTGGAAAGGGGAGAGTCCCCAGATCTGAACACTACACTGCTCTTTATTGGGTGTCTTCATCCTGTTTGTCACTGCATGATGGGCCCCTTGCTGATTCACTTCTAATTTGCTGAGGCTTCACCCTGGACCGTGATCACAAGCTGAGATGGCTATTGATGTTCCCTCCAGCCTAGTGCTGGGGATAGAACTAGAACCCCATGCCTGCTTAGCAAGCAGCCTATGACTAAACTACACATCACAGCTCAAGACGGCCATTTTCTAGGAGAGCCCTGACAGAAGGGTGATGGATTCCAGTGTTTCTGTCAGGTAAGGCACAATGAGGAGTTATAATTAAAATGAGGGAAACAAAAAAAATGTATTACAGATCCCAGAAGAGTAGTGTGGAGACCACAACAATCTCAATGATTGTGGGGATGGAGAGAGAACATCAGAGAAGGAAGCTTGTCTACCTAAGGGTTTCGTCCTTCTGGCCTTTCAGTGAAAGCTGATGATTGACTCATTTAATGAAGATGCTTATGAATTACAGGGATTACTTCCATGATCCTGGGGTTGAATATTAAGCTTCATCATGGTCAATGGCTGTGGGGTGTGTGGTGTCAGCATGAGAAGCAGACAAGGGACATCTCAAAGCCACCAAAAAGGGGTTTTGTAGCAAAGTCAAAGGGGGCCAGGGATCCCTAGGCTCAAATAACGTATCCAACAGACATAAAAATAGACTCCAAGAAAAGCTGTGACATCGGGGGAGCAAGGAGGCAAGAAGCAGGTCTGTTTGTTATTTATTTGTAATGTTTTGTTTTGTTTTAAACTCACAATTGTAGTTACCTACTCTGGATCTACCTAAGACTGGCTCTATGAGCAATCAATCAAGAAAAGGGGAGGGACTTACAATGCATTATTCTTTACTATTTGTTCCAGGGTCTGAAACCAATAAATAGTTTCAGAGTATCAGTTTCAAACCCCAGAACAAACACTGACCTCTGAACTATTGTTTCTTGATAGATTCTGGGAAGAGCGGCGTGATGGTTTATATATGATCAGCCCAGGGAGTAGCACTACTGGGAGGAGTGGCCTTGTTGGGGTAGGTGTGTAACTGTGGGCATGGGCTTTAAGACCCTCATCCTTGCTGCCTGGAAGCCAGAATTCTGCTAGCAGCCTTCAGATGAAGATGTAGAACTCTCAGCTCCTCCTGCACCATGCCTGCCTGGATGCTGTCATGCTCCTACCTTGATGATAATGGACAGAATCTCTGAACCTGTAAGCCAGCCCCAATTAAATGTTGTCCTTATAAGAGCTGTGTTGGTCATGGTGTCTGTTCACAGCAGTAAAACCCTAACTAAGACAAGGGGCCACTACTATCTTTAGCCTTTTTGCCCACTGCTGAGCCTACTAGACTCCAGTTGATAGTTCCAAAGAAGTGGTCAGAGATGGCCCTGGCTGATTGCAGTATGTCACAAATGCAAATGAGTAGACATAAATGTGCTAGAGAGATTGGAGGAATGGACAAGAGTAATAGGGAGGTGGTTGTGAGACCGATCAATTGCATTGATCTGGGAACAAATTTAATTATATTTTTAAAGCCAAGGGTGAGACTGAAGAATGCAGTATTGCCTCTCACCAAATAAAACAATCATTGTTCATAGGTACTGACGGCAAAGGGTTGTTCATTCAGGGCTGACCCTTGGGACATACGAAAACCCAACACAAATAATCACCAATTTATATCAGTAAATGCTTTCCCACTTACTGCATGTGAAATTGTAAGTTGTCCTTTCGCTATGCAAACAAACGCTCAGATGTGTGAAAATTCAAAAGAAGGCGTGATTCAAGATGACTACAGGGGCATTGGGAGAATTGAGCCAACACAGCTGCCCTGGGCTTGAGGAGGCTTGGGGTGCGAAACCAACACAAGGGTGAGGGATTGTTGCTGAAATTAGGGCTGGGCAGAAAGGTAGGACCAGATGCTGATGGAACACTGTGACACAGACTCCCAAGGAGTCATCAGTGGACCCCAAAGAATGAACATTGCCTCAGCAGACCTACATTAGGAGGGGGCAACAACAAGTTGCAGTCTCAGGCTCTTGGGAAGAGATTCTGTCAATGCACCTCACAGCTAAATCAACATCTTACGTGCTTTTCCTGGCTTTGAGCTCATTATGTCTATGAAGTTTTAACGCTGCCACAGACAAGATGAAGAAAAACCGAGAACTTTGCTTTCCTCGTTTCCAGTTGTGCTGTGACTAAGTTCATTTTCCTCTAACCATTTTTCTTTCCAAATTTCTTGTGAGATACAGGGAAACTGAGGTAGTGTAAATCAAAGACAAGAGTGCCTTGTAACATCAAGGCCCAGCAGAGAGGAGACTGACAAACTGGGTGGAATAGAGTCTTTATCGGGATCTGGAATGAATCAGGGAGGCAATTCCCTGTACATAGAATTTAAAAAGTGATGTTACCAAGTCATGGTGGGTTGTGAATCTCCCTTGAGTTTTCTTTCATCAATGTTTGGCCAGAATGTTAGAAAATGGATTTGCAGAAACAAAGCGGGAAGGAAAGAGAGAATACACAGCAATCTATGTGAGTAATTGAGCCCAGGAACCTACTAGTCACAATCAATTCACTACTTGGAAAGGGCTAGGGCAACCAACATAGAGTGTTGATATGCCACAATTATTGGCAAAAGAGTTGGCCCTTGTTGGGGACATGTCTCTATTGGCATGGGACCCCAAGTTTCACTCAATCTGCCTAACCCTTTACCAGGTACACAATGCCATTGAAACCCAATAACAGTTGGCTCAATATCTTAAAGGTACCTGGTCAGACATATTCTTTAACTATTCTGTGCTGTTAAGGGAGAACTTAGCCAACCTCAATGTGACCAGGGTATCTGTGCTCTCCCTAGACATTGGATTCTTGGAAAAAGTGTGAGAGATAGTAAGAGACTCTCAAATAGTAAGAGACTGTTCGACTCTTCATGGATAGCCACTTACTCTATGATGGCTGAAATTGTCATATTAATAATTATTTTATGTCTCGAACAGCATATTTCCAAGCAGCAATCCATAAATAAAGTGACCCTCCAGGTGCTGATAGCTCTCGAAAATTCTGATTGTGGCCCCCCTAAGCAAGTGATAAAAGCATGTATGGTGTTAATCCGTGAGACCACCATGTAGGTTGTTCCTCATCTCCCCCTTATGTGACATGCCTCTGGAATGATAGCTCTTTGAGGGCTGGGAGTCAATGATGGGTATTATTCTGGAAGGCACGACAACCTAAGACATGCACAGTCCAGTATACTAGACTCCTCTGAGTTGGGGTCAACAATGTCTAGGCAATGGTACCCCAGCTCCCACTAGGCTGTCAAAATCTGAAAACAAGAGAGTGGATATGTAGCAGGCACAGTGAGGCTGCCTCTATGTAAATGCTGGGGATTGTGCAGCCACAAAAGCATCTCCTGCGGGAGGACCTAGCTGAGAACAGCCTGAGACCAAGGATTGCTGGTGCAAATAATGCCAGCTAATCAGAAACTGCTGTTTAGAAGAGATGCTTTCTTAGGACCAATGGGGTTGTGGATAGAGGTTATTAAAGGAGCTTGCAGTAGTGTTCAGAGAGCTTTCTGTAGCCTTTCTCACCTGCTCCTGGAATTTGTGTCACTGACTCTGCACCAAGTCAACCCCAACCCTTAAGAGCAGGTAAGGTTGGGCACTGATCACTCCAAGGCACAGACAACATACATCTGTTGGTATCTGGCTCTTTCCTTGATATTTTGTCTTGAGAGGATCTTCTAAGCCTAATCGGCCATTGCCATTCCAACATCACTTTGAACTTGCCTCTCCCTGAGAGAGAATTGACTTTCAAGAGTGGGGAGATGCAGAGATCATTTCCTGCTTCATCACACTAGTTTGTTCTCAGTCTTGCATCTCTCTGTGTGGCCCCAAGACTCTATCTACTTCTTGACTCAGGCAGAGAGAAGACAATGGATGACCACACACTTCTGGGGATCATGTTGAGTAAGAAGAAAGCTATCTT
Organism: Rhabdomys pumilio; assembly: GCA_030674055.1. Taxonomy (NCBI): domain Eukaryota; kingdom Metazoa; phylum Chordata; class Mammalia; order Rodentia; family Muridae; genus Rhabdomys; species Rhabdomys pumilio. Next base: position 38,003,837 of record JANHMN010000018.1, read on the forward strand.
ACAAAGGTTACATATGTATAGACTGCTATGATTTGAGTCCTTAACATCCTCCAACAGGCTTGTGTATATTAAACATTGATTCCCTAGCTAATGGTGCTCTTATGGGAGGTTGTAGGACCCTGAAGTAAAAGGCTTGGCTGAAATAAATAGGTCATTAGGGGCAGGACCCCCTCAGGAGTGTATCATCCTGCTTCTTCCTATTGTAACCTAACAGGGATGGAGGGATTTTGATGAGACTCCTGAATTCCTTTATCTTAAACTACTAAGACAATGGATCCTAGGACAGTGAAATTCCCTCAGGAATCTCAAGCTGGGAGCAGAGAACACAAGATGCCTGGGCCAGTTACACGGGGAACTGGAAAAAGATTTACCATTTGTTACACAACCTTATGAAAGACAGTAAAGGCCATGATGGGCAGGGCCATATCTTGACTGGTGGTGATTAGCTGTGCAATCCCTGGCCCTCTATTTAAACCTAAATCTTACTTCAGGATCCTAAACATTGACTCAGAGGCTTATTGTTGAATCTTCATCTTCCCAATGTGGTCACATTGAGTAAATCTCCCTTTTCTGCCTTTTGCTATTAATTTGGCTGTTTTAATTGTATTATTGAGGATGAGTGATTGAACCTTGCTTCCTGGGACACTGGCTGTGCCTCTAAGTTTGCTAACATTATCACATTGCGCATTCTGGTCTGCCAGGCTGTGAATGAGCCATGAGAGATGCTTCTATGGCAGAGGATGGAGCCATTCCAGCTCTCACACCTTGATTTATTTTTGTCACTGTGAGGAGAAAAGTAACCAATATAGAGTGAAATTGTTTCTAGTCAATCCATTAGGAGCCTGCTTTGCGATCCAAGTTTTTCTATATCTCAAAAGCAAGGAGAAAAGCCCACCTCCAAAGTGGGCTTTGAAATTGGCTGTGAAAAAAAAGAAATAATCCCATCAACACAAAAGCAATGAATGTGAATGTCCTGCCTATCCCACGTTTCTGGAACATATGTTACTGTTGCTAGTAATTTGCTGTTATTGCCTGCAATATTCCCGTGGTGTACGGAAAGGGACACTCAGTGGACTTTTTCAGGGCATTAGAAAAAGGAAAAGTAGTGTCTTAGTTACTTTTCTATGACTGTGATAAAACACCACAGCGAAGACAACTTACAAACGAAAGCATTTAATCAGACTCACACAGTTCCAGAGGGTTAAGCATGAGGGTAACAGGAAGATGTGGCAGCAGGAACAGAGAACAAATGGGAATAGCAGGGTCTTGTAAAAACCTGAAAACCTTCTCCAACAAGGCCACACCTCCTAATCCTTCCCAAACAGTTCCACCAACTAGGGGTCAAGTATTCAACCATGTGAGTCTATGAAGGATATCCTCATTCAAACCACCATAAGTCATTTCCCTAGGGCTACTCTGGTGAAGGGGAGTTTTGCTATGGGGGACATCATTTCACACACCTTACTTTAAATTGCTCCCCAAGTTCAGAGGAGGACAAAGCTTATGAAGGAAGCTATAAATACCTTGTTTTCCATGGGGCTAAATCAATTAGCCCAGTGACTGCCCTGCACCTATTTGAAGAACAAAATGTTACTTTCAAATGTGAAGGATTACATTCAAAGAAACATGTTCTGGTTTTTATCCCTGCCTTAGAAGCATTGTCTGTGTTCTGAATGACAAAGCAGGAAGAAAATATAATTGGACAGCCAGCCAGTGGCCTTGCTGGAAGGATGATTCACCTCCTCTATGAATACCCCGCTGATGTCATTTGTAAGGCCAGCATCCTCACAGGGCTTCTAGTTACAGTGTTTAGTGAAGCCTTTTGCTTCTGTGTAGATAACATGGAAGCAAGCTCATTCTGTAGGCAAAACCCTGTAAAATTTGTAGCAGTGGATGTCATAGATGTATGTGTGTGTGTGCATACCTGTGGTGTGTGTGTGTACCTCCTTTTGTGTGTTTGTATGTGTGTGTGTGTGTGTGTGATGTATACATTGAGGAGTGCATTCACATGTTTATCCTTAACATTTGTGGGTTGGTAACCTGACCATAACTCCAGTAAAGAGACTAGCCTACTTTCCATGCTGCCTCTTCATCACGAAAGAATGCTTCCCTCTCTGGAAACACAAAACATCTACAATATCACATCCATTTCATAAGTTGCTCTCGTAACTTGAAGCACCTCTCCTCTCTCCTTCCATGAGCAAACTTCAACTTCTTGCAGAATCGTCTCCCAGTGGTTGGTAGCCACCCTCTCTTGAGTCACAGTCCTCTCCCTCCTTCTGAAGTGATTTCCTTCCTTCTAACTCAGTTTGACTGGTTCTTCGATTCCATAGTCAAATCAACAAATACATACTGCCTGGGTGTTGAGGCTATAGAAGGATGGAAACAGGGCAAAGCTCCTTCTCTCTTGAAGCTAAATGTTGGGTGAGAGGGAGGAAATTGAGAAAAGCTAGATATGTATTGTTTTGTTTATTAATGAGTGCTAGTAAGAAACAATGAGACAGGTGAGGGAGTGAGAAATAAAAATACAGATTTTTTTGGCTTACGGTAGGAGTACCTCCCATATGCTCATCATAAACTGGAAATATTGTCAAGTCAAATATTCATACATGGGCCAGGTAAGATGGCAGATATCTATAATCCTGTAACAAGAGAATCTTGAGGTTGAGGCCAGCCAAGGCTACTTAGTAAAAGCCTGTCTGAAAATACATTTTTTATAATTCAGCAAACCCAGCAAACACCATTGCTTGGCAAAACAGAGCACTATAAAGCCTTGGCTGTCTGTCCTTGTGGTCACGTGGGTCACTGGGCTCTTTGTCTCCCTGCCACTCCTAGCATAGAGAATATATTACCAGTTATCAAAAGGCCAGGAAAAAAAAAATCACAAAACTCAAATGTCAAAGTCCAGTTTCTCCTGAATGCATACAGCTTTTGCACTATTATAAAGCTGAGTAGGACAATTACAATTTGCGGACAGTATATATTTCAGATTCTGCTTTAAATAGCAGCATCAGGCTCTCCATGAGATGCTCCTTGGTTCTCAGGGGCAAAAATTCATGCTAACTTCCTGTCCCTACCGATGGCTCTCACACAGTACTATCCAAAGTAATCTCTTTACCTGTATTGTGTACCAGTACAGGTTGTCTCTGGGATCACAGGGTCCAAAAGAATCCTGCCAGGTACATGAAGGAAAATTTGCACTAACACAGAGTCAGCTCTAATTTTGTTGTTGTTTATTTTATGTGTGTGAGTGTTTTGCTTGCATCTGTGTGTATATACTACATGCATGCCTGGTAACTGTAGAGGCCAGAAGAGTGTGTTGGATTTCCCTTAGAACTGGAGTCACAGATGTTGGGAGTTGGATCCTCTCTCTTCAGTCATAGTTATCTCCCTCCTTCTGAAATAATCCCCTTCCTTCTACCTCAGTTCGACTGGTTTTTCACTTCCATAGTCAATCAGCAAACACATACTGACTACCTTGGATGTTGTTGCCATCTGGATGCTCGAACTAGAACCTGGATCTTCCAAAAGAGCAATCAGTACTCTTAACAGCCGAGCTGTCTCTTTAGTGGTTCTTAACCCTCCTAATGCTTTGACCCTTTAAAACAGTCCTTCATGCTGTGGTGACCCCCAACTATAAAATTATTTTCATTGCTACTTCAAAACAGAAATTTTGCTACTGTTATAAATCATAACATAAATATCTGATATGCTGGATAGCTGGTATGTGACCCCTGGAAAGGGGTCGTTTGCTCCCCTAAAGGGGTCGCAACCCACAGGTTGAGAACCACTGCTCTACAGTCACACAAAGTCAGCTCTATAGCTGGACTTTTTAGAACATACATACAGATGCTGAATGTGCAACAAAGGGCATCACATGAAGCTCTGCCCCAGTGCACCTCTCCATTGTACAGGAAGTCAGAACACATTAGGAGAAACAAAAACGTATTTCCCCTGCCACCACGTCAGTAAATTCAATTCAGCTCAGACCATGTGGTAAGCACATGAAATGAAGAATACTTGTTGATAGCAGCTCATGGTTTGGGCCTAAATAGGAAGATCTGTTGTATAAAAGAAAACCCTCACTTAATCTGGTAATCTGGTATAGTATGGAATTGAGTGAGCTCACATGGTAGGATGTGTATTAATTCTTGTTTAAGAGTTGTTGTTTTTTTTTTTTAGCTAAGTTCTGCTTCTAGCACTCCCCCCTGCCCTGCTCCCCATCGTCTCCATATCAGAGGACACTCAAGCACCTGTAACTCCAGTTCTAGAGGATCCAATACTGGTCTCTGGCCTCTGCAAGCACCTGTACTCATGTGTACCCCCTACACACACACACACACACACACACACACACACAAACACACATACACACACACACACACACACACACAAATTAAAATCTAAAGAGTCTTCATTTTGATGAAGTGTTTTTTTTCGATCTACATTCCCTCACCAAACACTGTGGAATTTTCCCCGAAGTGTGAGTTTTGCCTGGCATCTTGCTGTCCTCTGTAGAAGACTGGAGCAGCCACTCTGCAGAGAACTTCAGGATGACAGGAAACTTAAAAGCCATAATACTTAGATTGTGTTGATATAGTAGCAACTAGTCACGTGTGACTATTTAAACTTAAATTAATTAAACGGAACCAAATTTAAAAAAACGGAGTTTCTCAGCCATTCTGGCTGCAGGGCAAGCGCTCAGAGGCTGCATGTAGTTCATAGCTGATCACCTAAGCACAGAAAGAGAGTATGGTCGTCATTACATAAAGTTCCACAGACTGTGACGCCAGCAACAACATCCTTCCACAACAACTGGAAATAACACCAGGGCAACTCGCAGTCTCATCTGTCTTAGTGATAGACACCGCCTTCTTTACCCAACAAGACTGTTTTGTGTCCATACTAAGCATAGGCCACACAGGATGCTAGAAACCAGCAGCAAACTGACAGCATCCTTTCCAAAAGGCTGGTCCAACTGTCTACCTACAATGTGATGTTATTGTTGAAGTTAAAAACTGAATTGGTGCACATCAAATGGCATTCCTGGAAATAGACTACAGATGGTATGGTCCTCTACTGAGGTTCGGTGTGACAACAAGCTGGGCAAGAGATGGAGTCTAACTGCAGGCAGGGATGTGGCAAATTAGCCTGTGCTGATTTGCTTTCTGCTGCTGTGATCCTGTGTGCTTACAAGAAGCAATTTAAAGGAGAAAGAGGGTTTTATGGTTTGTGTTTCCAGAGGGGATGTAGTCCGTCCATCAGAGTGGGAAAGGCATTACTACAGGAGTATAAGTGTAGTGGCAGGAGCAAGAAGCTAAAATAGAACAGAAAGTGGAACCAGGTTTTAAAACTGTGAAGCCTGCCCACAGTGAAGTACTTCCTCTAGTAAGACTCCACCTCCTAAAAGTTCTATAACCTTCTCAAACAGTTCCATCAGCCAGATGTATGTATGTAGTGTATCCAAACACACTAGCCTACAGGGGCCATTTCTCATTCAAACCACCACACTCCCCTCTTTCAATTGCTTATGAAGGTCAAAGACTTCAACTGGGGTTGAGTTAGGAGTTTGTGAGAAGCTGACTCCAAGACCAAGGTGAGATCACAGAGGGCAAGCTTCCAGTGAAGCAGCCTTTGTTTCTGCCATGAAGCCGAGCTGTCGGCACATCCTGGAAAATCTTGAGCCAATTTCACAACTAATTTCCAGGCTAATTGGGAGTAGAAGGTGCATCACTGGGAGATGCAGCTGAACCACAATATGGTTGCTAGATGGAGCCTTCACACCAATGACAAACTTCCCAGTACACTTGTCACCAGTAATTACGTTTTCTTAATTGTTCTATTACACTGAGATTACAAGACAGAGAAGCAATCAGACATCACCAATCTCTATCTCATTTCCAAGCGTGTGCAGACCATTAAGGGTGTGAATGGCGTGAAGGCAGCACGCAGAGGTGTGTGGGTCTGCGGCAGACTTGGCTCGAAGATTTAAGGCAAGCATATGTCTGTTTTATTATCACACCGTGAAAATTCACCATTCTTGGAAAGGACTATGCTTCAAATCTCATTTGAAGCACATAGAAATAAATCTCCAGTCTTTTGTAACCCACAGTTCTTCTGCGGGCATTTCCTTTATAATTCCTATATAACCCGAACTGCCCAGTTTTATGTCAACTTGACACATGCTACAGTTGTTCTGGAAAGGAAACCTCAATTGAGAAAACGTCCCCACCATATTTATCTGTGAGCAGACCCTGTACTGTATTTTCTTCATCTATGATTGATGTGAGAGGGTCCAGCTCACTGTGTGTGTGTGTGTGTGTGTGTGTGTGTGTGTGTGTGTGTGTGTGT
>JANHMN010000018.1:38010197-38021292 GCA_030674055.1 Rhabdomys pumilio
TGTGTGTGTGTGTGTGTGTGTGTGTGTGTGTGTGTGTGTGTGTGTGTCGGGGGAGATGTCACCTCTGGGCTGGTGGTTTTGGATATGTAAGAAAGCAGGCCAAGCAAGCCAGTAAGCAGCACTCCTCCATGGCTTCTGCATCAGTTCCTACCTCCAGGTTCCTGCCTCCAGGTCCCTTCCCTGACTTCCCTGGATGTCACAGTGTTTATCACAGCAACAGAGACCCTACCTGAGATGTAACCTTTGATGATCATTCAAGACCTTTCTCCAGAAGTCTCTTTTCACTGAATCTTGGCTGCTGATATCTATTCTTTTAATTCTTTTCTCTATTCCTCTCCTCCTTCTCTCTCTCTTCTTCTTTGAGATAGAGTCTCATGCATTCAAGACTAGTCAAGTTTGATATGCAGCCAAGAATAACCTTGAACATCAGATTCTGGCGTCACTACCTCCCAAGTGTTGAATGGCCGGGATTACAAGCCTTTACTGTTGTAGTATGCTAGAGATCAAACCCAGAGCTTCATGCATGGTAGGCAAAAACTTACCAACTGCACATCCCCAACTCATTCTATTCTCCACTTTTCAAAGAGTACTCTCTGATTCAGAATCACCTCGGGGTCTCAGGACAAATGCAGATGCTCGAACAGCCCTAAGTTAGTATCCCTGAGGTCAGAGCCCTTCTGTCTCAGTGAGTTGATTCTCCTGTGAAGTGTTTGACTCTAAGATTTTTGCATCACCAATATCCAATGGGACGTCTCACTAAGAACCAGCTTCGAATCAAAACATGCGCTGGACCAAATTCACATCTTTCCTTTTTAATGGGTCTCTAAAAGTAAAAGGAAGAGAAACGTCAGCCTGCTGTAAGCAGCAGTTAACTCGGAGACTCACAGCCAAACATAACTATAAGTCACCACTGAATGCTTTCGCCTATGTGGGATGTTTATATCACCCTTTTCTGAGGGTCAGGGAACATCGAGGAAGAAGGAGCAGAAAGAGTATAAGAGCAGAGGGGCAGGGAGGGGTGCTGTGAAATGATGTCTTTTGACACGACATGGTCATCACACCTGTGAACTCACTACAGTTGCTTGTATAGGACCTGTACACATGCACTGGAGCTAGCCAACAAGGTGAGCCAACATTCAGCAGGCCATATTATGTAGGAAGCTCCCCATTCGCAGCCCACTTTGTACAACAATCCATTCACCAACCCTGGAGCCTCTCCTGGTTAGGCCTGCCTGTGTTGTTAAGCAATGATGGTACATTTGAGGGACCCTAAGGTCTTTTCCAGTCCCACACCCTCCTTACAACTTCCCCCTCCCACCTGGGGACAAGGTTAGGCCAAGTTCCATCCTCCACCCACAGGAACATTCTTGAGTAAAAAAAATTCTCAGAATGTAATGGCTGATAGTTACCTGACCCTCTGGAAAGTCCCAGGTAGAGTTCAAATGCATGTCACGCTTGCTAGCCAATAGATTTAAAGGTCAATATGCTTAGCCAATAGATTTAAAGGTCAATATGCTTAGCCAATAAATTTGAACTGTATCTTTGCTGATGTAATCTGTGCCCCTAAAAAGTATAAAAACTGCTTGTAATAGCCATTCGGGTTGCCTTCTCATCCCTTGCCTAGAGGGACTGATTGAGGGTTGACCCCAACGTGCTGGAAAATAAACCTCTTGCTTTTTCATCAATCTGTATCTCGGTGTCTCACTCTGTGGCATCTCGAAGTAAGTACCAGTGACCCGAGGGTTGAGGTCTTACACATTACGCTCCTTGGTAGCCAATCTTTCCTCTTCTCTCTGTGGCTACCATATCACCAAGGTGTCAGGGGGCTTTATCAGTACCTGTTGGACTCAGTGGGTCACAAAAAAATAAAAGAAGACATGAAAGAGTAATAAAGGAAGACAGGGATGTATCATGGGACCTTGGAGCGGGTGGAAGAGAGGAGTTCGGTGCATATGATGAAGATACATTGTTTACATGTATGAAACTGTCAAAGAGTAAATAAAAGATACCTTTTTAAAAGTGAGACTAGAGAGATATAGCTCAGGTGGTAAAGTACTTGTCACACAAGAATAAGAACCTGAGTTTGAGCGATCCTTACCATGCCTATAAACAGCCAGGCTTGGTAGCACACACTTGAAATTCCAGTGTTAAGGATGAAGAAACAAGAGCATCTTTGGGGTTGCTGTTAAGCCTGCCTAGATAAATAGGTGAGCCCCATGTCCCTGTCTCAAAAACCAAGGTAGGCAGGGCTCGAGGAGGAGTGATAATCAAGGGTGTCCTCTGGCCTCACACATATGTGCTTACCTGCAGGCCTGCAACACATACACATACACACACACACACACACACACACACACATACACACACACACACACACACACACACTCACACTCACATACACACTACATGTACTTACACACATACACACATAAACTCATACACACACTCACACACACATTCACATTCACTTACTCACTCACATGTTCACACACTCACACACTGATAAAATAGAATTATAAAGTCAAAGCGATACTATGAAGCTCTCCACTTGCAGCCCACTTTCTATAACAATCCATCCATCAACCCTGGAGCCTCTCCAGAGTTGGGCCTGCCCATGTTGTTATGGAAGGGTACCTTATGGTCCTTTATTGCTGAGCTTTCTTCTTCCCTCTGGGGCTATCATATCACCAAGGTGTCAAGGCAGATGGTTCTATCTTTTCAGCATTAACTGACCCTCACTGGAGCTTCTGAATCAATTCCTTTGACCTTAAGAGCAGAATTATCAGTTTAGGAACACATGATCCTTGGTGAACTTTATCCCAAAATGAGAACCTACAGGTTCTATAGCAATTGGAAACATTCCATCTGAAAGGAAGTTTGTTAAGACTACGGTAGTTTTACAGGGATGCTACATAATGGAAGTAAACATCAAGTAAATCACAGGAAGTCCCTGAAACTAACAAGACACATAAGGCCTCTCCCCTAAGGTTACATAAGCAATAAGGGCTGCTGAGGAGACTCAGAGTAACTGAAGTTCCTGCAACATACTCTTTACTTTGTCCCAGTGCCTGCAAATAGAGCAGAGACCCCATGGTTCCAGTTTTCATGAGTCAGAATTTGGTGATGGAACTGCCTTTGAATCATCCTTACTTCAGTATGGAACCCAAATAATCTCATTGGTTTATTAAGTTGGACTTTAGTAGTGTCTTAGTTAGGGTTTCATTGCTGTTGCTGTGAAGAGACATCATGACCAAGACAGCTTTAATAAAGAACAACATATCATTGGGGCAGGTTTACAGTTTCAGAGATTCAGTCCATTATCATCATGGCAGAAAACATGGCAGTCTAGGATGACATGGTGGAGGAGAAGGAGCAGAGACTTCTGCATCTTGATCCAAAGGCAGCAAGGAGGGAACTGTCTTCTGCAGGCAGCCAGGAGATCTCTTCCACACTGGGTGGAGCTTGTGCATAGGACCTCAAAGTCCACTTCACAGTGATACACTTCCTCTAACAAGGCCACCTCTGTTCCAACGAGGCCACACCTTCCCATAGGCCAAGCATATACAGAGCACCACAGGTAGTATCATTACTTTGGTACGTCATCAGTTTCATGTCTGAGGTGAACAGACATTTATGTCACATCTCCCCAGGAATAGTATCCCATAACAGGGATTGATTTGTCTAGACAATGCCTGCCCTCATTATGTGATTTTGCCACCATTGGCCCCTGACCTATTTGTAGAGAAATTCCCGTTTATAACCCAATCCTTCGTGACTCTCTCCACTATCTTTCCTTCCATGGAAACATTATTTGGCTTGGGGGAGGTAGCATGAGATGAGGGAGCTGAGAATAAGGGCTGAGTTGGTGGGAATAGGAGGGAGAACAAGCCTAGCTTCTATTAGCAAGTTGTGTGGTATTTATGTGTGAGGCTTGTTCTGGAATCCTTCTGAGCTGTCCTCCAGGAGCTTAGCTATTAGTGATTGACACACCTCTAAATCAATTGAGGAGGGAAAGGAGGAAACTCATATTCTCTGAGCATTATTTTCCCAGCGTGTTATCTTACTGTTTCTCTGCATCCTACCTGGGTCCCACCCCACTGCCCACAGCAACCACGGAAATTAATTATTTCTCTGCTGTGCCCTACTCCCCTGAACTCTTAAATCCCTTTGCATTGATAAAGCTCTTAATGGTATCCCTCTAATTGTGAGCTGTGAGCTCTTCTTCAGGTAGCTTTTGCTCTGGAGGTGGCCTGTAGATTAAGCTAACCCTGTCTCCTGGGGTGTGCGTCTTTGAGAGGCCTGCGCCTGTGGGGATGTGACTTTGGGGAACCAACTTGACCTTTTTCACTAAAGTTTTCCTTCCACACATTTTTTTTTAAAAATTATGTTCCTACTGGCAAATATGTGTAGAGCTGCCCAGAGAAGTCATTGCTTTTTAAAAAAGGCTACCAGTTGACCATGAGACTCTGTTAACTACACGAGTGCTTGCTGAACACACACACACACACACACACACACACACACACACACGCACCTTTCATGGTATATCTCACAAGGTGATGCTACAGCCCCTCTGTTCTACAGCTTTCAGTCTTATAAAAGCCACAAAAGCTGAAAATTTCCTGTGTGTAGTGTGCATATATGTGCATTCAAATGCACATGTATATGTGGGTACATGTGCATTTGTGTATAAAGGCCATGCACATGTATGTGTAGGTGCATGTGCATTTGTGTATAAAGACCATGCACATGTATGTGTGGATGCATGTGTATTTGTGTATGAAGACCATGCACATACATGTATAGGTGCATGTGCATTTGTGTATGAAGGCCGTGCACATGTATGTGTGGGGTACATGTGCATTTGTGTATGAAGGCCATGCATGTGCATTTAGGTATGTTGGTCAGAGGACCACCTTTATTCCTGTTATATTTTCAACATCTCCCTGATGCCAACTGATTTCCCACCATGCAGCCAGGGGCTCCCTAAAACCCAGATTCTCAGTTTCTCTTCTTTGGTGAAGAGGGTTAACTGCCATCTGGCTATGACAGGCAGTCCTTTCCCTGTCCTTCCAGCAGTATCTACAGCTGCAACATGCCTCCCTACCGCCAGGCGCACTGAACAGTGAGGCTGTCTAAACAAGACTCCATAGCTTCTGGCTTCTGCTATCCCCTCTGCTACAGCATTGTCCTTATCGCCTTGGACGCCTTAGTCCAGACTGATGGGATTAACACCTGGTTCTACCATTTACTTGTGTGATGTTGGGATTCTTACCCAGGACAAACAGCTGAGGTGCATATTTCACACACCAAGGCAGACCTGACCTCCAGATTCTCCTGGCATCCCTCAGTCCCTACCTGTAATAGGTTTCTCCTTCCCCAGAGGCTCTTGCCTATATAATCCAGACATTTTGGTCTCTCCCCACTTTTCTCTTCTCTCCCCGTCTTTGTATTTTCTATCTCTCTGTGTGTGCATGCTGCTCTTTCTCTCTCTCCCTACTCCCGTCTGCCTTCCCCCTCCCCCACAGTGACATCACTTCTCTGGCCTCAATCCTTAGGACCAGTGGACCTGCCTCAAGATTTGCCTCCTAATCAACCTGCCCTTATATATTCTCATCTAGCTTGAACTGGCTTATTTCGACGGCAGAGAGATAATTTATCATGTGGCAGTGTGAAGACACCTGAAACCTTTAAGTCTCAGCTCGAGCATCTTTAAGGACAAAGAGTCAATCAGTAGAAGTCTGAAGAAAAGAGACTTCTCAGATGGAATTCTCAGTCTTTAATTCAACTCTCTGAGCTGTGGTCATCACCCCTTCCTCTTCACATTGTAAATGACTAGGGAGGTAGGGTGTGTTTACAGTCATTCCTCTAGACTGTGAGGCCTGAAGGCCAAGGCTCCGTGTCTCAGCCATGGCCCTGTACTTCTCACAATCAGCTGAGTCATGGATATTGCATGAGGAGTCGTTTATTTCTCCCTCAGGGTCAGACACACCCAATCAACAGGCCATTTATTTCTCTCAGGTATGTTGAAATACAGGGGCTCAGAGGTCAGAATGATGTAGCCTCAAACCAGAGCCCCAGCTTGATATTTTTATTTTCTAATCAAGAGAGAGAGAGAGAATGACAATACCATCATTGTAGAAATAATTCTATTCATTGTCTCTCTGAGGAATTTCTCCCTTACTTTCACATGTCCGAGCATGTGTGTGTGTGTGTGTGTGTGTGTGTGTGTGTGTGTGTGTGTCTGTGTCTGTGTCTGTGTGTGTCTGTGTGAGTACATATGTGCATTTGGTGCCCTGAGGCTGATGCTGAGAATCAGCCTCAACTATCTTCTACTGTATTCATTGAGCAAAGGTAGCTCAATCAAACCCAGAGCTAACTGATATGGCCCCGTCTTGCTAGTGGTCTGGGAATATACTCTGTCTTTACTCTCCCAGGCTGGAATTATCGGTAGACCAATATGCCTACCTGACATTCATGTGGATTCTGAGGATCCTTACAAGCAAGAGTTTCAACCACCGAGCCGTCTCCCCAGCACCCTGCTCTGAGGACTGACATTGATGTATATGAAGTGTGACTATCAGTATTAGTAGGAATCATGGTGTTCTTGGTTTGGACCTTCCTCGGCTTCTCCTGGTATTGTAGTGCTCAGATAACCAGATAAACCCCAGGGTGCTGGGTTAGTGACTTAAAACAAAACAAAACAAAACAAAACAAAACAAAACAAAACAAAACAAAACAAGGTTTCTCTGTATAACATCTCCAGCTGTCCTATAACTCATTCTGTAAACCAGGCTGGCCTTGAACTCAAAAAGATCCACCTGCCTCTGTCTTCCAAGTGCAAGATTAAAGGCATGTGCCATCATGCCCAGCCAGGCTTAGCGCTTTTTTAAGTCTTGGGAATGGGGTTTGGAGAGTTGGCCGAGCAGTTAGAAAGCACAATATATCGTTCTTTCAGAGAACCAGAGTTCAGTTCCCAGAAGGCACATCGGGCCATTTATATGCCTGTAATTCTAGCACGCATGCAGACAGACTTATACCTCTATACATAAATAAAAATATACTTAAAATCTTGGGAACTGCGGTACAACTGTTCCCTTAGCCATAATGGGATTCTCATGACTCCTAAAGTACTCTTGTTTTTATGGAATTAGTCTTCCATTAAAAATAATATACAATGAATTATATTTTTTACTATACTGATGTAAGGATGAATGTAATTCAATTTTTGACTCATTCTTATGTATTACTTAATTTTTACATTCGATTTCTTTGGACTTTAAGAGAAGAAAAGAAAAAGAAAAGAGAAGTAGAAGACATGAATTTGGGAGGCAAGATGTGGTTGGGGGATTCTGGGAGGGAAAAGAGGAGGGGTATGGGAGGTGGATACTATTGCAATCATTTACATACATTGTACTCACGTGTGACATTATGGAAGAATATATGGATTGTAAGCACATCATTAAGCATGTGTGTCAGACACTGTGCCAGTCTTTGGGGAAGCCTACTCTGCCCCCCCCCCCAGAGCTGGATAGAGAGTGTGTGCGTACAGTGTATCTATGCACAGTTCCCTGCTCCATGTGCTTACTCTCCTGGACCTCCCATTGCTAGGCAGTTCATCCCCGAAAGCAGGTGCAAGCGCAGACAGCAGTATCTACCTACACTAGAGACCTGCCACCTTCCTGGGATTTAGTAGGTGTGTGCTTCTGGGAAGTCTACATTGAAGCAGAATACTGGAGACATTGATACTGGCGTTGTGGGGGTGGGAAGAGCTACATGTTAGACACTCTCCTTTGGCCTGGAGTGAGAAGCTAGTTTTCCAAGCCCCCAACTCTCCATCCAGCCTCTTTTCCCTTCCCAGCCTCTGAGCCTACCTACCTGAGTTCCATCCTGGGAAATCACAGAGCGGAAGGAGAGGACTGACTCCTGCAAGTTGTCTTCTGACCTTCATACATGTGCTATGGTACACACATACACATACACACACTAGCAAGTAAAGTGGAAGTTTTTCTGTTTTGTTTTGTTGTTTTTGTGAGACACGGGTGTTTCTCTGTGTAACAGTCCTGGCTGTGACAGTGATCTGCCTGCCTCTACCTCCCAAGTGCTGGGATTAAAAGCATGTGCCACCACGCCCGGCAACAGTAATATTTTTTTAAATTAAGTACTTTTTACAGTTGCTCATTGCACGTGAGCATGCTCAATGGTTTTGAAGAAGCTCAAGCTACTAGACCACAAACATTTTTAGTGTGTTCAACACTTTAAAAGCAGTTAGCGCCACCTTCGGACCTAACCCCGCCCCGAACACGCCCACCTATAGGTCCCGCCCCTCCCGGGTCTAGGACCTTCGGGTCTCTTTGAAGCGCCCCGCCCCCAGCCTCCCCTCCCTGCAGAGTCCCCGCCCTCACTCCTGGCTGGGGCTACTATGCGCATGCTCATCAGAACTAGTTGCTTCCTGAAGCCTCCAGCGGCAGGTAAGAAAGGTACAGCAGAGCTGATGCCGCGACCTTGTGGACTCCGGGAGCCTGTCAGGTAAAGCTCTCTGGCTCCAGGCATTGGAGCTGACCTAGCGGGGCTCCAATCACTGCTTCGGCCTGAGTCTGACGCCCTGCCTATCCACCCTGCAGTTCAGGCTCCTCAGGGCTCCCCTCCAGCCGGAACTTTGCTCTTCTGCTCCTAGGGACAGAGTTGGGATTTCACCTAACAAGATACACACACACACACACACACACACACACACACACACACACATCCTCATCCCCCAAAGTCATGGCGTTTCCCTTTTGCCAATTTGAGTCACTCTTCAGTAACCCCCACAGCGGAACCTCAGAACCCCATCAGGCAGAGAGAGTTCATGTTTCCGGATGGCTTCTTCCACCCTTGATGGAGGTTCTTGCTCAATGCACTGCTCCCAGCCTGGGCTCGCATATACTACAGGCTGTCCTGAGAACTCAACACAAGAGTGGACCAGCCCTGTGCAGAGCTGTTACTTCTATTTTGATGGTATAGTCTCGAGACAGTTTCTAGACCTTTGTTTCCCTGCTGCCTCTGGGCTGTTCTAAGGGCTGTTTAAAAGCCTTCTTCCTCCTTGGCTGGCTAATTGTCTTTTCTGGACTCGGGCCTGTGAGCATTGGCTGTACTGTGTGCCAGTGTTCCTTGACCTAGGACATTTGATTGGTTTGCAGCCAGCTCTCTGTCACTTGGAGAGAGAGTGGCGGTGAGAATAAGCAAACCCTCTTAACTAAAGGCTTGTTAAAGATGCGCTAGTGAGTACCACTCACAGCTGAGGGCCACCTTGTGCATGAACTAGCGACCTTATCTTCACGGCTACCCTCAAGGACGTTACAGATGAGGACTTCCAGGCTCCAGGAGACGATGTCAATATTTTTTTCCATGGGTATCCCAGGCTGATCTCAAACTTTTGGTAGTCCTCCTGCCTCAGCTTCCCAAGCACTAGGAGATTACAGGTGTGAGCTACCACACTTGGCTCCATCCACTTTTTGAGATGGAATGAGTTCTGGTTGACCTAAACATCTACTTTTGCACAATTCATACTACAGAATAATGAAAATTAATATATACTTTCTACAGCCATTGTGACAAAGTCCTACCAACTGTATGACTTAAGGAATAGCAATTAGCCTCTCTTGGGTCTGAAGGCCCCATAATCATGTCTGAAGTTCATAATTAAGGTGTCAGCAGGAGCAAAATCAGAAGTCTTGAGGGATGTTCCTTTGCCCTTTCCAGCTTCTGGTGCCTTCTGGTCATCCTTGCCTTATAGCAGCAGCTCTTGGGTCCCCATTCCTGTCCCCATCCCCCCTCCCTGTGTGTGTGTGTGTGTGTGTGTGTGTGTGTGTGTGTGTGTGTCTACAGCCCCTTCCTTCAGAGACACCTGTCAATGGAGTAAGAGTTCTCCTCTAAATTCAGGGTGATACTATCTCAGGAGCCTTAACTACTTACATCTGCAAAGATCCCATTTCTGAATGTAGCCGCATTCCCAGACCCCAAGTTGACATGAACGAGGTCGCTATCCAACACACCAGGCAGACAAGGAGCATAAATCTGTAAAGCTTGCCTGAGGGACTCAGAAAGAGCTACATGAAAATGGAACCATTTGTGCTGGTGAGAATCTAAATTTTCTCGTAGCCACCAGTAATGACTCTCAAGGCGCAGTCTCTTGAGCTGCCACAGTAGCACTTGTCACTGTGGAAGTTGGATCAAGTGCTCAATTCTCAGGCCTTACCTCAAAAGCACTGAGTCAGGTTTTGGGGTATGTCCCGAAGTCTGTTGGGAACAGCCTTGTAGTAAATCCTGTGGCCGTTTGAGTTTGAGAATTACTTCCACAGGGTGCCTGGGTGTGTGAACATGGCAGAAGGACCAGGCAAACCACATAAAGAGTTTTTGGCACACCAGTCCTGTCTGCATGTACCAATAGTATTTCTTCCCCCAAAACACTAGGAACAGAACCCGGGCCTCCCTTGCTCAGCTACTGAGCTACATCCCAAGCCCCTCTTTTATTTTTTTTATTTTGGAACATAGCCTAGACTTCAAGGCGGACCTTGAACTTACTCTGTAAACCAAGGATGATGAACTTGTCATCCTCCTGCCTCAGCCTCCCAAATAACTGGGACTAAAGTGAGGTTCAGTTTACTTGCAGATATAAAGGTTCAAGTGCCAGGTTATTGGGGGGAATGTTTTACCATATGTCCTCGCTGTTTGGTTTGATTTGGCTTGGGTTTTTGAGGTTAAGGTGCCATGTGTCATAGCTGAGCCTTGAACTCAGCATTTTGCTGAGGATAACCATTAACTCCAGGTTCTCCCGCCATTACCTCTTACATGCAGGTATTATATACATGCATAACCTGGATTACACTGGAATTTTAGATTTAATTTGCCTTTCAAAGCCAACTCACATATGCAATGTGGACTTGATATTTTTGCCTCAGTCAGTCTTCCTAACACATGCCATTTAAGTACTGTGATTTCTGCCGGGTTATTGGAAAATTATAATGAGATTCAGAAATGAAATCCAAGATATATACACACAGGTTCACACACACACACACACACACACACACACACACACACACACACACAC
>JANHMN010000018.1:38021302-38038108 GCA_030674055.1 Rhabdomys pumilio
CACACACACACACACACACACACACACACACACACACACACACACACAAATAGATTGGCAGGGCTAGGTGCTTGCTGCCACAGCTCTGCTTACTGGTGATTTTGTCTTGTCTTCCTCTTAGAAGCAATCTGATCGATGATGCCAAGGCCCGCTTGAGAAAGTTTGATGTCGGGACCAGATATTCCCACTTGTCCTCTAATAAATACTCTGTCCTTCTGCCATTGCTGGCCAGAGGAGGAAAGCTGTACTTGCTATTCACGGTCCGTTCAGACAAGGTAGGTGACAAGAAACTCTTGTGACATCTCAGGGATTTAAAAAACACCCTTCTGTCGCTTCTTCCTCATTTCAAGGCTCCTATTATCAAATGAACTTTTGATAGCATTGGTGTTGGAGGAATAATGGAAGCACAGGATGAAATGGGATTTTCTTTATTTGGTTGGTGATTTTGAGACACGGACTTTGATTTTGAGGCTCTGTAGCTCAAGCTGGCCTTGAACTTAGGACAGTTCGACTATCTCTGCCTCCCAAGTACTGCTGACTTTAAGTTTTCATGTTCATTTTTTTTTTTTTTTTTTGGTTTTTCAAGACAGGGTTTCTCTGTGTATCGTGTTCATTTTTTAAAGTGTGTGTGTGTGTGTGTGTGTGTGTGTGTGTGTGTGTGTACGTGTGTGTACGTGTGTGTACGTGTGTGTACGTGTGTGTACATGATTATAGAGACCAGAGGAAGACAATGAGTAGCCTTCTCTGTTACTATCTGCCTTGTTGCCTTGAAAAGC
The DNA here is from genome assembly GCA_030674055.1 of Rhabdomys pumilio. NCBI lineage: Eukaryota > Metazoa > Chordata > Mammalia > Rodentia > Muridae > Rhabdomys > Rhabdomys pumilio. The sequence goes on from JANHMN010000018.1 coordinate 38,022,079, forward strand.
CCCTCACTGAACTTGGAGCTTGTAGTTTCAGTATAGCCATGGCTTCATGCTGCCACAATCTCTCTCTACCCCACCACAGAAGTGGAGGTTCAGATATGCACAGCCATGTCGACCTCGTAACCATGCTACACAAACTTGTACAATCAAACATTTGTGCTCATTGAGCCACCTGCTCAACCCAAACATAGCATTTTCAAGAGAAGTTTTAGAAAGAAGAAAAAAGGAAATGTATCTTATAAGAAATTGAAAATACTTTCAGACCAGGGTTTCTTGATGTTGGTGCTTAAGCAACCTTTGGGTCCAAACACATCTTCATTGAGGAGCCTTCTTGTGCACTGTTGGATATTTAGGGTCGTCTTGACTTCTACCATGTCAACAGCACACACAGGCACATCCATGTGATGACATCATGTCTCCAGACAGTGCCAGTAATCCTGGTGGATTGGAGTGGAAAAATCACCCCATCAACAATGGCTCTGTTAGACTAATCTACCTCAGGTAAACTAGAGCATACTTTTAGCGGGCTAGCCCTGGAGCCAGCTGCCCATGTTGAATGCAGGGCTGAAGTTATGAACCCTCTGAGTTTATAGCCATCTCGGGGTATATGTTCCTGTCTCTCCCATGTAGTTGCCTTTCTTACTGTTGGAAATATTTCCCAGAGTTGAAGAAACGGCCATCCCAAGATAGAAGTAAATAGACCACAAAATAGCATGGCCTTTCAAGCAGAATAAATTAAAAAAATGTCTCACTGACAGTGTATGTATGTAAATAAAAAAATGTGTAAATAAATACCTTGATTCATACTTTTTTAAATATAATTTACTCTTATTTTATGTATGTCTGTATGAGGCTGTCAGAAGCCCTAGGGCTGGAGTTACAGACAGGTGTGAGCTGCCATGTGGGTGCTGGGAATCAAACCCAGGCCACCAGTGCTCTTAACTATCTCTCCAGCCCCCAGATACCCTGATTTCAACAGAACTGTGGTGATCCTTTTTACTGTAGGACAAGCAAATGATACATAACCATGTAGTGATCAAAATCCAGTTACTCAAAGGAGAGAGACAGACACTCAGCTGGAACCAAGGAAATGGGATCGGTTCGGCTCTGCTCCTAAGCACAGATGAAGTGCTTATAACCTCCTCTTTCTGTGCCTGTGTGTGTGTATGTGTGTGGGGGTGTGGGGGTGTGTATATGTGTGTGTGTGTGTTTTGATTATCAGAAAAACAATAAAGCCAATATAAGACTAAAGCCTCTGGCCAGTGGTACTGCTTTGATAACAAGTTATGCCTGATGATTATGAAGGTCATTTTTATTATTTACTTTTAATTTTAAAGATTTGCTTCTGTGCATGTCATGAGTGCTTTGCCTGAGTGAATGAATATAGGTGGACCACGTGTGCTCAGAGCCTGCATAGGTGGGAAGAGAATTCTGAATACAATGGAACTGGAGTCCTAGGTGGTCATGAGCCACCATGTGAGTGCTCGAACTGGACCTGGGTCCTTTGCAAGAAGAGCAAGCCATTTTAACCACTGAGCAATCTCTCCAGCTCCTCAAGGTCATTTAAAAAATTAGTTAAAATCCCCTTCACTCTGACTGCAAGCCCTACCTGTCTGTGGAAGAGGGAAGCAGAGTGCTCCCCACGGGTGCTCCTGGGCACTGCCCAGGGCCTCCTGCCAAGATGGAGCTCTAACATGGGCTTCATCCCCACCTCCTCCTTTTACATTTTATGTAGAGACAGGGTCTAACCAGATTGCCAAAACTGGCCTTGAAGTAGCCCCGTCACGCCTTGAACTTGGATCCATCTGCTGCCACACTCTAACCAGCTGGGATCACAGGCATGTATCACCAGGCCTACTTCTGGAAAGTTCTGTTTGTTTTTTTTTTTTTTTTCTTTTAAAACACTAATGTGTTGTTATTGTTGTTGTTGTATGTGTTTGTGGGGGATGGGGATATGCATGCTTTGGTGCAAGTGTGGAGATCAGAGGACAACTTCGTTGAGGCTGTGCTCTCCAACCTTTATAAGGCTCCCAAGGATCAAATGTAGGCATCAGGATAGCACCAAAAGTGCTTGGTCAGTGGTGTCACATCTCACTGGTCCTGGAGCAGAGATTTTAATATCTTAAAACCTCATTTTTCTCATATCTAGAGATGGGACTGAAAGCTGTCCTGTGTGCAGTGTGCAACAGAGCCACTCTGTCTCATTGTCTGGCACACATTTGCGCTCGATGACATTTGTGGGGTGGTGGGCTGTGAGAGGCAGCTGGGCGCCTAGTCAAGCATAGGCCTCGAACCCCAGGCTCTAATTGGACGACAGGTGTTTGGCTCAGCTCCTGGGCCTTGGTTCCTTTCATTTAGTTTCAGCCCTCCACAGCCCCTCTCATAGAGAGATCTATGGTCATCAGTCAGAGGAACAGTACCTCAGGCTCTCCCACATGTAGATGAGGTGTCTCCAAATTCTCTGACCAAGCCAATAGGCGTTGTCTGCTGCCAGACCCTGACCCACCCCAAAACTGTATAAAAGAGCCCTATTGGGGAAAAGTAAAGGTGTGTGAGAATCATCCCGGTGTCCGGTGTCCAGTGTCCGAGAGTTTCTGTCATAAGAGCTGTAACACTTGGGAAGAGATCTGCTCTCCTGAAGCGTCTTCAGAACCCTCCCTTCCTTGCTAGCTAGTTTCTTACTAGCCCAGCCCGGCAGGCTCAGTGCTGAGAGACAGGTGCAGCACCTGGGAGTAACTGGGTAGCGACAGCGGAGACAGCAGCGGAGACAATTCCCCCTCCCTGCTTGCACTTGCACTCTATCTTCTTGGCCCGGACCCCTGCACCCATCCGGGCCGAAGATCTTCGTGGGACACCCTCCAGAACAGGGACCCACAGACATTGTTTTTTTTTTTCCTTGTTGCTTTTCTTTTTGTCCTGTCCAGCATAGGTAAAGACTTTTCAGAGTTCCTAGAGTCCTGGAGTCTGGGGCCTTTCAGGCTGAAAGATTTCAGGGTTATAGTGTTCAAGGGGACATTAGGTAGAATGTCCTTTTGGGTAAGATATGTATTAGAAGAGTTAATAATATCATAGGCAGACAGATAGCATGGTAGGGGCTCTGATACAAGATCATGTCTATGAGGCGGAGTAGGGGAGTCCCTTCTTATAGATCTCAGAAGAAGGGAAGTTTTGGTGGCAGTCGGATGAGTTCCAGGCAGGTAATAGAAAAGGAAATAGGGTCTTGCATTTCCAGGAAGGATTGCAAGACTGTAGAACAGGTTGAGGGAAGAGAGATGGAGGGGCAGGTCAGATGAGGTGTGTTCTCCTCATACGGGTAGAAGCATGCTTCTCCATGCCAGTTTCGCACCCTGAGGCAGGCAACTGGGAAAGGAAGAATGTTTTTATATGTGTGGGGTAGTGTGTGTGTGTGTGTGTGTGTGTGTGTGTGTGTGTGTGTGTATGTACGTATATATTCTTGAATAGGACCTCCCCTGTCCATATTATGTTACTCATGCATGTTTTGAGGGCTGACCATTTGGGATTGGATAACCAACTGATGTGTTCTTCTCTGGAGAAGACAATGTCCCCTCTTCTCACTATTCCTTAATTGCCTGCAGTTCTCTGTGTAGGGTTGAGGCCTCTTGGGCTTCCCCCCTCTCCGCCCCCCACTTTGGCATGTCTCTTGGTGTCACCCTTGGTCAACTCAAGTTTAGGCCATCATGTTGGGGTAAGTTTATGAGTGTTTCTTAGTCATGTGAAAAGCTACATTGGGTTTTGAGACAGTCTCTTGCTGGCCTCGGGCTCACCAAGTAGGTTAGGATAACATATATACACACAAAATAACAACTGGATGCAAGAACAATATAAAAAGACATGAGTTTGAAAGAGAACAAGGAAGGGTGTACATGAGGGGGTTTGGGAAAAGTGGAAAGAGAAGGAAGAAGTGATTGAATTCTATTATAATCTTAAAATAAATAAAAAAATCCAAACAAAAGAACCCAGTGAAGACAGCAGGTAAGGCGTGGAACCTAAAGTTGGCTGTTGGCCTCCACATGTACATTGTAACCATGTGGTCCCACACAAACACACATGTACACCCAACAGACACACATGCATCTTACACTACCTATAGAGTTTCAGATTATGAACTCCCATGTGTCGGTAGAGCCCTTTCTGGTCCCAACAACCTGTGAAGGGTCGGGTTGGGTTTTTTTGTTTGTTTTTTTTAATGCCCCTGCTTCAACACAGCAGAACTGTGTTCTAAGAGTAGACAGAAAAGAATTCTATTTTCTAAGAGTAGACAGAATTCTCAGGAATCCAAAAGGTCTTTGTTCCCTATTAATTAGAGTCGAGGTGGAAGGTCACTTGAATTGAATTAACGTGCTCTGGGTCTCTTCGAAGAGCTTTCAAAACATATTTTAAATCAGGTCTGTATTTCTATCAAGCCCAGTAAGTCCCTGAGGACGCCCCTGTCACTGGCTACTGCAGTGTTGAATGTGCAAACAATAAATCACATTTTAAAGGTGACGTAACAGGAAGTGTGTTTTTAAGTCTTTTGTAAGACATGCTGCAGTAGGAGTCCAGTCTTCCTCTTCCTCTTCCGGTATCTGCCATTGATGAGAGGATGTCTGAGGCCAGTCTTGTAGAACTCTGCATTTATAGCAGGGAGGAACTGTGCATGTTTTATGTTTTCAGACGTTTTGTCCAGGGCTGGGAGTGAAGCACAAAGGCAGAATATTTCCCTAGTATGCACAAAACCCTGGCTCAACCCTAAGCACCACCAAATAAAAGGAATGAATGAATGAATGAATGAATGAATGAATGAATGAAAATAACAAGCTTGCTAATGCAGAGTAATCAGCTATAGAAACTGAAATAAAGTTCATAACACCCTTAGTCCTCTCAAAGGACTGTAACAAAATACTTTATACTGGATGGCTTATGAACCACAAACGTTTCCTGTGCTTATGGAGGCTGGGAAGATCGGTATCACGGCATCTGCGGATCAAGCTGTCTTCTCTTTCTGCTTCACAGATGATGGTTTCCCCTGTGTGTTCATGGCATGAGAAAAGCAATAGGTGTCTGTTCACTTCCTTTATGAATAAACTCATTGATGGGGACTTGTCACTATGCTTTCCCGAGAACCCCAACTCCAAATGGTATTGCCTTGTGACCGAGGATTTCAACATTTGAAGAAACAGATATTCAGACCAAAGCCGGCTTCTAGTTTTCCTTATACAGCTCTGTCACCCCAGGTGCTAAGAATGCCAACAGGACATCTCAGTTGAACTCTGGACATCAAGAGCTGACTTTAGAAGACCTCATTAAATCACCCTGCCTGGGAGCTAGACACAACTCCACTCACGGCAGCCTTAGCTCATGTAACTGCCCTGTGGTTCTAACAGGTACATGCTGTCGTGATCTTTGCACACAGTTGGCAAGAAGCTGGCCCCAGAACCCTGCTGAGTCAGACTCTTGCAGCAGATGACTAGAGGACAATGACATGGATAGGTGAGAGTGTAAGAGAAACTGGGCTGGGCTGGCTGAGAAGTTTGGCACAGCAGAAAAGAAAAGGACCAGGACTGCACCTCTCAGAAATGAAAAAGGAGGAAATGACTGGGTTGCCACAAACAGAGACACAGGGTCCTAAAACCAGAAAGGATGGGAGTCAGTTATATGGGTGGAGAAACAAAGAAAGAGAGCTTTCCCATTCTTCTTCATGTGAGTCAGCAAAAATAAACCATTTTATTATTATTATTATTATTATTATTATTATTATTATTATTATTTTTTTTACCTTTTTAAAATTTTTCCCAATCTGCCAATTATTAGTATTATATTAGTATTATATTAGTATTAGTATAAGTATTAGTATTAGTATTATTTCTCTGTATGGTGATGGCTCCTCTACCATACTGTGTTTTAGCAAATGCTTGCTTGCTTGCTTGCTTGCTTGCTTGCTTGCTTATTTATTTATTTATTTATTTATTTATTTATTTAATCTATCTGTCTACCTATCTATTTATTTAATATGTGTGTGTTAGTATGAACATGCATGTGCCCTGGCCTGTTGTAAGGGCGTTAGAGGACAACTTTCGAGAGTCACTTCTCTCCTACCTTGTCATTGGACAGGTTCTCTCATGACTCTATCTCTTCATTTCCCAGCTAAGGGATCCCAAGCCCTGCTCTTTGAGATTATGCTAGCTAGGCTCCCATTCTGTAGAACGATTGCTAATTAATAGGAGAAATTTCAAGCTTCTGGCCCGATCTCCTGCCTCTATCTGTTCGCAAGGATTCTGGAACTGAAGGCGCATGCCATCAGATCCAGCTTTCTATGTGGGTTCTAGGGATCAAATTCAGGTCATTGGGCTTGCATAGCAAACCCTTCTACCAGCTGAGCCATCCTGGTGGCCCTAGAAACTCTCAATAGATGGTGTGGTAATTAAGAATACAGCATTTAGAATTGAACTATAATTTATTGCTCACCGTGTGAACTTCTTCAGGTAATTTAAGCTCTAGGTGCCTTACCCTTTCTGGGAATATAGAAATAATGGTAATCGAATGTGGTTTGTGTGCCCATTAATAGTGATACTTTGTGATCTGTACAAACAAAGGGATATTATTCGGCCAAAGAGGAGTGAAGCACTGACCAGTGATACAACATGGGAAAACGTCACAAATGAGACACTGAGACACATGAGGTCACATGCCATGTGCTTCCCATGAAACAAACTGGAATTCCACTTGGACAGAAATCAGAGGCCAGGGAGTAGGGAGAGAACGCTTACTGGCTGTGGTTTCCTCTTGGAATGGGGAAAGTGTTCTGAAACAAGATATTAGTAGAGTTGTACATCATTATAATAATAATAAACACACCATTACCTCTGATCCTCAGCACTGCCTAAAACAGGACACAGTGGTGCAAACCCTGATCCCTGTACTGAGGAGATGGAGCAGAAAGGTCAAAGATCAAGGTCACCCTTGACTACGTAGCAAATTTGAGGTTAGACTGGGCTTTCTGACACGCCATTTCAATCTTTCCATAAACATAACAGCTTATAGAAAAACCCTTATAAAATATATGTCCTGAGTATGGTAAGCACCCATAAAGGATTTAACAAAATCATCTGTTGGTAATGGTGTCTGTAGTATCCTTTCTTTTAGCTTTTATAACCCTCATTAGTGTCTGTCTGCGTCAGTGTTTATGTTGTCTTTTACAGGCATGTAGAGAAAAAAATTCAGGAATGAGAGAAATCTGCAAGGTTATTACTTTAAGGTGTGTGTGTGTGTGTGTGTGTGTGTGTGTGTGTGTGTGTGTGTGATGCATGGGTGTGGAAAACATCGGTCAAAATTGGATGTCTCCCTCAATCACTACCTTACTTTTTGAAAAATTTGTATTGACATTTTCTTCTAACAGTTTGAGGGGGTGGGGTTGGGGGCAGAAAGGAACCTTTGTACATGGCCAGTAGGAACATGAACTAGTCTGGGCAGGATGGATGTCAGTACTGGAGATTTAAAGTAAAAATTAAACCATGTTCAATGATGTTCCAGGCAACCCAGATATTCCACTCTTTTGAACCAAAGTATTTCAAACTAACTAATCACGGAGATACTTCCACATCAACATTCCTAGCGGCTCTAGTCACAATAGAGTAATTACAGTATCAACATAGATGGCTACTGGCAGAGGCAATGGATCAGGAAAAATGTGGGGTGTGTGTGTGTGTGTGTGTGTGTGTGTGTGTGTGTGTATGTGTGTGTGTAGCAAAAATTAGGAGAAATAAAATAAAAGCAAAAGCATACCATTTGTGAAAAAATGAGTGCAACTGGACTTAACCATGTACTGTTTTCATTTTCTTGTAGTTTTTCCAGTTTATATAGACACATAAAGTCATGAATGTATGTATGTGTATATATATATACATACATGTATATATACATATATATGATATAAAAGGAAAACTGCTTATGGAGACTAAGGGAATGCTAAAAGGTGGGAAGGGAAAGGGAAGAAGAGGATATAAGAGAATTATGTTCTAATATATATATATATATATATATATATACACATATATTTATATATATTATCTTGAATGAATAGCAACACTTAAAACATATCAATGAATTAAAATCAGAAAAAGATTTTATGGACTTGTGAGTTTGCCAAGCAAAATAAACCTGCATCTTTAGGTGTGTTTTCTCTGCAGTGTTACATTTCTTCAAGTACATACATTGTTTATATAGTTAAATTATGATCTCCATTAGGGATATTCTCATGACCTATAGGTACGAGATATAATACGTTAAACATCTTATCTAAGGAGTATGTGGTAAAATATAAAATTAGTACACACACTACACAAATAAGTAGCAAATTTGAATTTAATATTAATATTGAGAAAAAAATGTCTTTGTAGTTTCATCATGGGATATTTTTCTAAACAGACAGCTAACCTTTCTAATAAGGTTATTGGTGTTTAAAATAGTTAATAAATTAAGCTGTGTGTGTGTATACACACGTTGAACGGGCACACGTGTGTATCATGGCATTCATGTGAGGTCAGAGGATAACTTTGAAGCATCACGCTTTTCTTTTTCCACCATGTTGGGTTGGGATTCAAACTCATATGTGCCCTTACCAGCTGAGTCCATCTCACCAGCCCTGGTATTCTGGTGTATGACTTTGTCTTAAGGATTCAAGGAAAAACATATCTTGGACCCTGTAGAGGCTGAGTTGATATTTGTTGAATGCCTAAATGATTCTAAAACTGAAATCTCACTCTGTAACTTTGTTCTTCCAATCCCCCAGCTGAGAAGGCAACCTGGAGAAGTCTGCTTCCCTGGAGGAAAGAGGGACCCGGTGGACACAGATGACACGGCCACTGCTCTGCGTGAAGCCCAGGAGGAAGTGGGGTTGCATCCCCACCAAGTGGAGGTCGTCTCTCACCTGGTGCCTTATCTGTTTGATGTAAGGACTGGCATGGGCCCTCCTGGGCTCTCAGGGGCTTCCACATAATTTCCAAGAGCACTGGGCACAGAGACAGGAGAACTGGATCCTTATGTGGACTCTGCTCCCCATGAGCTCTGTGGGGCCCTTCTCACTCCATCCAGGAAGAAAGAGGGGAGCTACCTCAGTGAGTTTCAGATTTTTCCCATGGAACTCCGGGTGTACTCAGAACTGTTCCATTGATTTTCGGTTGGTGTATATTTTTCTCCGGTATACGTTGATTTTAAGAAGTCAGTTGAAAATAATGCACTATTATACAGCATACTAAATGATATCCCCTTGGAGGGGCCCAATGTTTTCTGTTTAATGTCACTCATTTTTGATGCACACCTTGAGATAGAGTCTTCTTGTCACGGGACTAGGGGCCTTTCTCTCCTCCGCATCATCTTATGTACCGCCCTGTGCTGATTGACAGGTTGCTGTGGTCCTTGGATCTGTAATGATCTCTCACACTTGATGTTTCCATGGCAGTTTTAAGATATACTAGATGTCCTTCCAGTTAAAGGACCTCATGGTTAAGGAATTTTAAAAGAAGATTTTACTTTTATTTATGTATATGTAGTGGGGTGACTAGACATCCAGAATCCCACAGAGGCCAAAAGAGAGTGTCAAATCCACCAGAACTGGAGTTATAGACAGCTGGGAGCCACCTGAGAAGGATGCTAGGAACCTGAACTCTGGTCCTCTATGGAAACAGCAAGTGTTGTTCACTGCTGAACTGGCTCTTCAGCCCCTGGGTCCCTCTTGGTTAAACTAGGGTAAGAGTCTGGGAGAAGATCAAGAGTATTTGACAAGCTGCCTAGAAACTGCCACTGTTTGCCACTGCACTCCTATGTGGCTCGGGACTTCTATATCCTATAAACCAAACAGCATAGGGAAGCCTGGAGCTGGGATAGCCGGTTCTCATAGGCTGTTGCTCCGTAACAGTCACTGCTGTGCAGATGGACTTTAGGGGGTCTCTTGTCAATTTTATCTTGTATACCAGCATTATTTTTATCAGTATAAGTGTACTATAACTGGTTAAAAGTATGTCCAGAATGATGACAGGTTAGATGTCATCTGTTTTTACGTCATGACACCCAGGATCTCCCATGATGCTGGACACTGCTATGGTACATTGGCCACAACTAAGAAACAAGGTTAGAACATTATTATGACCTAAACCCACACTTTCTTAGCTACTTTTCCTATTGTCTTCCCTTCTGCCCTTGACCCCATCCTCCATTTCAGATTGTATCCAGTTGACAGATAACACAGAGACAGGAAGACAGAGATAGGGAGATACAGGCAGAGAGTAGAGAACACTAATGGGAGGGAAATATGGCAGCTTCTTCCTCTTTAGACATATTTTTTTAATGTGATTTTCAATCATCTGCAGATTTCCCAACACATTTTGGGGAGTTGAGCTCAGACCCTTATTGACTGATTAGGCTAAAGCTGTTACAATTCCTCACATCAGAGTAGCTTTATTTCCACTCTCCCTGGGAGCTACTGGATTGTATGTGGGTGGACAGAATAAGGGAGTTCACAGATGCCTCAGTCAGCTCTCTGTTACTCTTAACAAGTACATGAGCTAAGCAACTTATAGGGTATGATGGCTAGTTTTAAATGTCAAATTGCCACAACCTAGAATCACCTGGGTAGAGTCTCAACAGAATTATCAAGATTGGATCAGATTGCACTCTCTCTCTCTCTCTCTTTCTCTTTCTCTCTCTCTCTCTCTCTCTCTCTGTCTGTCTCTGTGTGTGTGTCTCTGCTCTCTCTGTCTCTCTGTCTCCTCTCTGTCTCTCTTTCTCTCTCTCTCTCTCTGTCTCTGTGTGTGTGTCTGTGTGTGTGTCTCTGCTCTCTCTGTCTCTCTGTCTCTCTGTCTCTCTGTCTCTCTGTCTCTGTCTCTCTCTCTCTCTCTCTGTGTGTGTGTGTGTGTGTGTGTGTGTGTGTGTGTGTGTGTGTGTCAGGGTGGGGCATTTCTTTGTAGTTAATGAATGCAGGAGTGCTCAGTCCATTCTGGGTAGTACCATCCCTTTGGCAAGTGGCCCTAGGCTCTAAGAAAGCTACCTAAGCATACACCAGCCTGAGAGCCAGCAAACAGCATCACCCGTGGTTCTTGCCTCATGTCTTTGGCTGTGAACTGAAGTCCTTGCTCAGAGGTAATGCTGTGTGGAATAGCAAGCAGGTCCTCCTTTGAGTTCTTATCTTGACTTCCCTCAGTGATGGACGATGAACTGGAGTTGTGAGACAAATAACTCTTTCTGTCCTAAAGTGAATTTTGGTGAGTGTTTTTGTCATAGCAGTAGAAATGAAACTAGAACATAGAAGGAAGATATATACTTCAGCTCATAGATTTGGAGGTACTGATCTCATGGTTAGTTGGTCCCATTGCTCTGGGGACCATAGTAGAGCGAGCAGCTCATTCTGGCATACCCTGTTGGAGTTCTCTTAAGACCTCTTCATCCATCCTTCTATTCCTCTATGTGTTTCTGGTAGCCAGCAGCTCTCTGCTAAGAACTCACCATTGCATAGGTGAAGATAGCTTGAAGGACATCACACACAGAGAGTCAGAAGTCCCTGGATTGACACCCTGCAAAGCTGTCCTCCCACCAGTGGCTGGGGCTGAACATGGAAACCCAGTTCATTGTCTCTAGAGTATTTTCTACAACACCCTACCTGCCTTCTTCACCAAGCTGTTGCTCTCCCTTCTTAGCCTCTCGCCAGTTTCTCCTGGCAGCATTTTAGTAAGAAATTGCTTACTAATGGCTTAGTATCTGCTCTAGGAATTCCCATGACCTCTGAGAGTGTGCCCTTATGTGGGACCCAGCAAGGCAGAGGGTCTTGGTGACCTATGGCCTCAGATTTACTGCCCTAAGGCCATTTAGGGTCTATGTTCCTCTTGTCTCCTCTCTATCTGAAGGTTGTCATTCACCCTGGGTATAGTTAATAGTATGGCCTGTTTCCATTCTTAAACACTCGTTGGCTGCATCCTCCCATGAGAGGTTCTCATAGGCCTGTTTAACCTTCTTTAGACACCCATCTCACAGTGTGCCTGCCCTCTGGGTTTCCCCAGTCTCTTTTTGATGACCCAGGAACTTCAAATTAGAGACCATACCTGTGTTCAGTCCCCGTCTCCCTTGCAGGCTTTCTAGTAGAGGAGAAGACCCTCCATCAAGAAATTCGGGGCCATGTGCAAACATTTGTACTTCCTAAATAAAACATCACAGTACAACTATGTATATTATGAACATGTAGTTTATAAGCAACTGTTCTTATTAAACTCTGTATCTATTGTCTCTAAATAGAAGTATGTCCCAAGTGGTATCATGTCACTTTTCTGTTGATATGACAATTCCCTGTCCACAACAAGAGGAAGGGTATGTGGCATCATTCCAATGTATTCCTTCAACCAGATTTTAACCTTAGTGTCTGTCAGTGAGAAGTAGCCACTGTGGAGTTTGGAGTTGTTTGCAGAGAATGCTTCTGCTTTGCCCATGTATCTTTACTTGCATGGAGGGCTCTATAAAGTAGACATACTCACACAAATGTGATTCCTAAGTCTAGGGGATCCTGGTTTAATAACACCATTTCATAGTCATTATAATCATATCAGCATTTGTGTGTCGATGCACACACACACATACACACACACACACACACACACACACACACACACACACACACACTTTCAGAGTCTTCTCAGATGCCAACACAGGTGGAGGATCTTTCTCACATGGAGGACATATCTGTGTCTAGATCACCACCGCTGCTCACTTTATACCGTATTATCATAGCTTTGGTCTTCCCTCTCCTAGAAGTGGCCTGGGTTTAATCTTCGAAACGGTATCACTATATTTTGTAATTTGTGAACTTTGGTTTCTGCTTTCAGAGTGATGCGCTGGTAACCCCCGTAGTGGGTTTTCTAGATCACAACTTCCAGGCACAACCTAATGCTGATGAAGTGAAGGATGTGTTCCTTGTACCTTTGGACTATTTCCTCCATCCCCAAGTCTACTACCAGAAACACTGGATGTACTCTGGCCACCATTTCGTCATCCACTGCTTTGAGTACACAGACCCTGAGACTGGTTTGAAGTACCTAATCAATGGGATGACCTCAAAACTGGCTGTGTTGACTGCCTTAATTATTTTGGAGAAAAGCCCTTCCTTCGAAATTGAGTTTGATCTCCGTGACCTGATACCATCTTGTGAAAAGACATTTCTTCGTAGATATTCTTTCAGCAAGTTGTGAAGACACCGAAATCCAAAAGAACATCCATGCGGTTTTTTTTTTTTTTGTCTGAGCTTATGCTCGGAACAACAGCGTTAGCGAGTGGCATCTGACAGGTGTGAATGTTTTTCTACAGCGTGACTGTGGAGGGCCTTGCCTGGCTTCCAGTTGTTGCTATAGAACACTAAAAGCCTTTCAAAACTGGAAAAAATGCACTGGCAGGGGAGTACCATTTTACCCATGAAAAATGTCACTATTTTTAGTCGTGTTAGGGGTATCTGTCATACTTAATAAATATTTGTCAAATATATGGCTCGCAATATTCATCTCATTTTAAAGTATTTGAAGTAGGTTTTTAATCCATTGTTTCATCTGGCAAAAACTTCTGGCTGACCATTCAAACCTACCCTCCTGGGACTAAGGGAGATAGTTCCACCAACATAGTGCCCGTCTTACAAGCATACAGATCTGACTTTGATCACCCATATACGATGACCCAGGTGTGGTTGTGTATATTCGTTATCCTAGCATTGGGGACACAGAGTCAGGCATCTCTGTAGCTTTCTGTCCAGGCAGCCTACCCTGCTTGGCAAGCCCCAGGCCAATGAGAGCCTCTGTTTAAATGAAGGCTGGCAGTTACAGAGGAATAACCCCTAATATTGACTTCCACACATATGCGCGCGCACGCACACACACACACACACACACACACACACACACACACACACACGTTACCCTCTCTCGATTCCACAACAGTAAAGGTTTAGCTGGGCCAGCAGTCTCCTCGGGATCTTTTGCCTTCAAATTGACCCCTGGGATTCAGTTTGCAGTAGTGTGATGTAGGAGAGAGATGACTTTGCCAGTTACATTCAATTTAAGAGAGAAAGGCAGCTCCTCTGGAGGCCCACTTTCTATCTCTTTTTGTGAGCTACAGTATAGATACATATACAACCCAACCATGACCAGGCAGATAAAAATATTCTAATGGCAGAAAACGAAGAATGGTCAGTGTCTGGCTCTCTGAGCAACTCTGAAGCAAAGCAGCCCTTCCAATGGAGTGATTCACAGGGGTCAGTGATGCATGACAGTAATAAAATTCTGTCGTCTTTCTGCCTTGTAATTTTGGGTCCTTTCATTACAATACTGCTGAAACCCTAAAAAAAATATACTGTAATACTTGAAAACAACAAGATGTATATTCATCCAAGCTCAAGGGATTGCAAGCAAAATTGACATCCCAGCTCTGACTCTTTGTCTGAAACCTCTGTGATGTTTTCAGGAAGGGGCAACAGAAGCAGACGAACAGGAGAGGCCCACCTGTCTCCAAATACAACCAGCCATCTCCCATCTCCCTGTGTGCTGATGACAAATAAAACACCAATCTCAAGCACAAATCCCAAATCAGAGAGACAAGCATTCCAAACTGCATGCTTTGAGATCTCCTGACTCCTCAGTGGCCATCACCACAGACCATGCCTCAGCGTCAGCAGGGATTTCTTTGTTTAATTAGGATATAAACTGTGCCAAGGTCGGGGAGGCTGGTAAATGAAACCATATAGCCACAACTCTACAGTGCTAATTTCACATCCTACTGGGTAGTGTTATTAGATTTTCATAACTATAGCTGAAATCTGATGCTCTCCCTAAACCTGTCAGTTTGCCAGAGAAGTGTCCATTGCTGCTGAGTTTTGGTTTGTTTTTTTCCCCCCTCAAAGTTGGCAGCAGCAAGTACCCAGTCCACTGCTTTATGCTCATAAATGTTTAAATGGGGCAAATCTGGATCCAACCAGGAAAGCAGATGTTGGGTGAGCATCCCCATTAACATTCTGTAACTAGCCCTGCATGAGCAGGCCTGAGCCATTTCTGAACAATTACAGAGGCATTTGCAAATGTGTATTTACAATCGGACAGCAGTGTAATTGCTGGTTAGATGGCTGACCTCTCTGTTGGTGCAGAAAGCCTCCCCTTCACACTGTTGATGTGAACTACATGGGCCTTGCCTGCTTTCTGGGAGGCGTTGGGGCAACAGAACTCTACAACCTGAAGACACCCAAGTTAGAGTGTGGATATATATTAATAGCAGCATTACAGTTCCTGTCCTTTATTAATATTTTATTATAGCTATTCTCAGGGCTCTAATCTAAACATCAAATCTAGATCAAATAAAAAAAAAATTGGGGGGGCTGGAGAGAGAGCTTCGTGGGCAAAGTTCTATTCTTAGAACCCATGGAGTGTTTGTTTGTCTGTTTAAAAAGCTAGACACTTGTTTGCAATCCTAGGGCTAGGGAGATGAAAGCAGGCAGAGCCCCATGAGGTTCACTGACAGCCAGCAAATCCAAATGGGAAGACTCCGAGCCACTGAAAGACTTTGCCTCAAGATACGAGAGACAGTTCAGTTAGTAACATGTTTGCTGCCCAAGCATAACAAGATGCCTAAGCACAGACATCCAAGTTTAGATCCCCCAGAGCTGATGTAAAACCTGAACATGGCAGTACAGGCCTGTGAACTCACGGCTGCGGGTAGAGAAAGCGGGTACCAGGGGCTTGCTTGCTAGGCAAACTAGTTGAAGTGATGGTGTTCGGGTTCTATGGGAGCCCACCAAAAATAAAACAGAAATGATTGAGAAAGACACCTGGAGGTCAGTACCTGGATTTCTACATGCAATCACGTGGAGTGTGGGCACTTAAATGCACACCATCACACCATGCCCATATGTATACAAAGATGGCTGGCTGGCACCTAAGAAATGATGCCCAAGACTCAAATACGTATGCATATGATCTCTCTCTCTCTCTCTCTCTCTCTCTCTCTCTCTCTCTCTCTCTCT
>JANHMN010000018.1:38038588-38053714 GCA_030674055.1 Rhabdomys pumilio
TGTGTGTGTGTGTGTGTGTGTGTGTGTGTGTGTGTGTGTGTGTGTGTAAGGGGGAGTACTGAGAGATTACATAAAAATAGAAGTGAGTATATCCTGTCTAGTTTTATATCAACTTGACACATCTTAGAGTCTCAACTGAGAAAATCCCTGCATAGGATCAGGCTATAAGCAAGCCTGTAGGGCATTTTTTTAATTCATGATTGATAGGTGATGACCCAGCCCCTTGTGGGTGGTGATAACTCTGGGAGAGTGGGTCCTGGATTCTATAAGAAATCAGGCTGAGCAAGCCATGGAGATCAAGTGACAAAGTAGCACCCTTCCATGACCTCTGCATCAGCACCTGCCTCTAGGTTGCTTCCCTGTTTGAATGCCTGTGCTGACTTTGAAGATGAGCAGTGATATGGAAGTGTAAGTCCAAGAAGCCCTTTCCTCCCCATGTTCCTTTTGGTCATTGTATCTTGCCATAGCAATAGAGACACTAACTAAGACAGGGGGATATTCGGGAAGAGGCAGGAGAACAAGAGAACCAGGTAATGCAAGTGAATTGGTCAAAAACAGTCATGATATACTTAAACAAAGATTGCATTATAAAACTGTTGCTTCATGCCTTCCTCCTCCTCCTCCTCCTCCTCCTCCTCCTCCTCCTCTTCCTCTTCCTCTTCCTCTTCTTCTTCTTCTTCTTCTTCTTCTTCTTCTTCTTCTTCTTCTCCTTCTCCTTCTCCTTCTTCTCCTTTCTCCTTCTCCTTCTCCTTCCTTCTCCTTCTCCTTCACCTTCCTTCTCCTCCTCCTCCTCCTCCTCCTCCTCCTCCTCCTCCTCCCCCTCCCCCTCCCCCTCCCCCTCCCCCTTCCCCTTCCCCTTCCCCTTTTCCCCTTCCTCTTCCCCTTCCCCTTCCTCTTCTCCTTCTTCTTTAGAAATAGCTCAGAAAAACCAGTGCCCTGGTCCACAATTCCTAAAAGAAGTCATTATTTGGCAATCAGACTCACATGCCAGAATTCCAGCATCCTATGCCATGCAGGAATCAGTGGGGACTACTCACATAATTCAAAACATCTCCTGTCTCCACTCTCTGATTTTGTAAATGGCTCTGTCAAGGGGACAACCTCAACTCCATATCTCCATAGCCAACAGCACTGGTAAAGAACAGGAAGCTTAAGTGTGAGTACCACCTCCATCACCACCAGCCATGGCTCAAACCTGTTTTCCATTCTCCGGTAGAAGAGCATTCTGTTTAGGGATGCTGTCCTGGTTTGCTTCTCTGTTGCTGTGGAAAAAAAAAAAAACCACTGACCAGAAGCAACTTGGGGAGGAGATGGTTTATTTCATCTTATACTTTCAGGTAACAGTACATTATGAAGGAAAGTTAGAGGAGAAACTCAGTAGAGGAACCTAGAGGCAGGAACTGAAGCAGAGACCATGAGAAGTGATGCTTACTGGATCGCTCTCCATGGCTTCTTCAGCCTGCTTTCTTACACAGCCCAGGGATCCCTGCTTGGCTGGTACCACCATACTGAGCTTGACCCTCCCATATCAATACGCACAAGAATCCGAAGTTAGTAAGGCCTTATTTTCTTATTGGCTACTAAGTGTGGCTGTTGTTTTGTGGTAATAGGATTGAACCTAAGCTAAAATACTTGCTAGACAAGTACTGAACCCTAAACTACATCTCCAGGCCTGCCACCATTCAATCCAGCTTGGCTTTGAAGTCATCCTATAGCCCAAATAGGTCTTGAACTTGCCATCTCCCTGCCTCGGTCTCCAAAGTAGCTAATTATAATATTGTCAAAATTATAGCATATAAACAACAGTAACAATAATCATTGGTGTTTTCCTTGTTTAAATCTTCACCATTTTCCTACACTAGGGCTTCTAGAACTTTCTCAGTTCAGAACCCTTCATACCTTGGTGTGGGAAGCCATGACAAGGCCTTACTCTTAGCAAACACTCATCCTTGGCTCTCCTATCTACTATTCTTCTTTCTGCTTACCTTCCATGATTCACTTGTCAGTTCTCAGAACTTCAAACAAGGCCTCATAGCAACCACCTTAGTAACCCTTCCTCCTGATCTCTAGATTTAGCCAACATCCTGCTAGATAGATGTTTTTAGAACCCCTGGTAATGAATGAGGAAAGGCTTTGTAAGAATAACTTAGACCCCACAGCTGCAGCTAGCTTCCTCCACCTGCAAAGCTCTCTTTCCTTTCCTATCCCTCCCCATATCCCATTTTTAGAGTATATAACCGGTATGAACAATAAAAATTTTGCCAGCTTGATCAGACTTCTTGATGTGCTGTGCCTTTTTATTTTCTTATGCATCTCAGTCCTCTCCACAGGGTCTAAGGGTCCCACTTGATTGTCCAGCTGGCCTGGACACCTTGGTAATTTTTCCAAGGCTCATCAAGGTGAAAAACAAAACACCTAACAATTTCATTTGTTCTACAGCTCCATTCTAACAACTTAATATGTATTTATAGTCTCCTAACTTGATAGTCATTGACAATGCAGTTTACACACACTGAAAGAAAAATATTGTTTTTCATTTCAGCCTTAACCATAAGGTTTTATCACTTATGATAAATAGAAGGTTTGAGTAAGTGCTATCATATGATAGCCTGGATCCTCATAGGTAGGAGGGCAGAACTCAGATTGGGAACTCAGCGAAGGCCTTCAGGAGACTGTGGTGACTAAGCCGAGACTAGTGGCCACCAGTGAGATGACATTCAGGCCAGTGGCAGAGTGGCCACTAATGGGGACTGAGACTCATTAAACATGGATTCTAATAGTTACTTTTGTGTTACTGTGACAAAATACCTCACTGTTTAAAAAAGGAAAGATGTCTTTGGGCTCCTGGTTTCAGAGGGTCAGCTGATTATCACAGTGGAGAAGACTGGTAGAGAATGTTGGCCCATGACAGTGGACGTTTATATGTGTTATATTTATGTGATCACAGATAAGGACTCGGAGGAACAGGAGAATGAGGAGTTGAGTATACTTCACTGTCCTCTCATTCCATTCCTCACCCAGTGAACTATTTCCTTCAGGGAGGTCCTATCGTCTAAAGACCTCATACCCTCCTAAAACAGCAAACCAGCTGGGAAGTTAGTATTCCAAAATGAGTCTGTGGAAGAGATTTTTAAGACTGAAACCACCAGACTTATTATATGCCCAGCCTTGTGCTTTTATGACTTCATTGAACCCTCTTGTCATCTTTTATAGCAAGTACAAATATGGTGTTATCTTAGGGTTTCTATTGCTGTAAAGACACCATGACCATGGCAACTCTTCTAAGGGAAAACATTCTATTGAGGCTGGTTTATAGTTCAGAGGTTTGGTCCATTATTACCATGGAAGGAAGCATGAAGACATTCAAGCAGACATGGTGCTGGAGGAACTGCTGAGAGCTCTACATCTGAATTAGCAGGCAGCAGGAAGAAACTGTGAGCCACTAGGCCTGATTTGAACTTCTGAGATCCCCCAAAGCCTGCCCCTCCAACAAGGAAGGCCATGCCTCCTAATAGTCACACTCCTTATGGACCTGGGAGGGCATTTTTACTCAAACCACCACAGGTGCCTATTTTCAGGTACCTATTTTCAGAAGGTTATAGTCAGATGACTAACTATCGTTGCTCATAAAGAGCGAGTCCAATATCATGACCCAAATGTACACGATTTCAAAAGCTCAAGTTCTTCCTGTTCTGCTCACTTACTCCAAGATGATGAGGGACGAGAAGGTTAAACTTACACTTTCTCTGAATCACCACATGTGTGAAGGAAAACACACTGAAAAGTTAACCAAGCAGAGAGAGCACGGGGGTTTATTTTTGCCTGAATCATGTCCTCCAGTCTGTTTGGCTGGCATTACACACAGTGAAATTACTAATTATCTAGGGTGGTTCTCATTCAAACGAAACATACCAATTAATAAAGACAGTGCTGGCAATACTTGCTAATTTCACAATTCATTCATGTCACCAGAGCTTCAGTTAAAGAGTTTGGATGGGGTCAGAGTTAGAGAGATGGCTCAGTGGTTAGTAACAAGTAAAACTTCTGCAGGACAGCTGAGTTGGCTCCCTAAGACCTGCACTGGGCAGCTCCATGGCATCTGATACCCTCTTCTGGCACTTCCATGAAAAGAGAGGGAGAGAGAAACAGAGAGAGAGGGGGGGAATTAAAAATAAAATAATCCTAACTGAAATGAAGAAATGTCCCCCACTTCTTAAACAAGGTAATTAAATATAATCCAAGTTGCTGCTGCTTTCCAACTCATTCCTGATGGATTTACTGAGAATATCATGAGTTTTGAGTGAGTTTATGGGATGGTCACCCACCAACCATCACCAGTTATCTCAGCTGATCCAGCCACTGCAGGTCATGTCACTCACATCCTCTCCAACTGCCTTCAGTTTTATTTACTTCATGGACACCACTGTACTGTCAAGTGTATCAGTGTGACATGCTTTACATGTCGCTCTGCTCTTCTTCTTGCCCAACATCCCCAAAAAGAATGATCTCCCTCCTGTGAGACCCCTCAGTCTGACTTCCCCTGACTTTGGGTTAACAGCAACAGCAAACCCAAGGGTAACCCCCTCATTTGATGACTTCTTTGGACCTTCTTAAATAAGTGCTGCAAATCTGTCTTGTTTCCCCAACACTTTGAACTATACCAGAGATGATGCTTGCATGAGAAAGACTCTGGTGTGAGCCCCGCCAGCCAGAGGTGAAAGGTCAGATGGTCAAGAATTGGAGCAAATGTGTCTCTGCTCCAAGCAGTGGCTGCCCTGCTAGAGATTCTAACACTATAAATCTGGAAGGAGAAGAAATATTTTCTGAAGCAATTTGAAGATCTTCTTTTTAAAGTCTCATCCTCAAGTCCATAAATTTTTATTTTATGGGAGTGGAGTTACTCTGATGTTCCTTGACGGCCACTTCTCTCTCATCACATCTTCGAGGTCTTATTCCACACTTCATCATGGTGTCATTGGCAGTGCCGGATCATTTTTCTTTTCATTTATTGTTAATAGGAGATTTTAAGTTCCTGATTATTTTTCATCTTGGCTTAACTCCCATGTACTTCCTGACTCTGGGTCTGTTTCATTTCTTTCCACCTACCTTAAATTTCTCTTTTACACCTGCTATATTTCACGGCCCCTGGACAGCCTCCTGGGGAGTGACCTACACTTTTTTTTGGCTCCACTAGCAGTCTGTACAGCCCTACATCAGGCTGAATGATCCACTGAAGACAGTGGCGACATTTTGTGAGCATTCTCAATCTGTTCTAAGCTTTCATGCAACCATCACAGCAAGTTAAATAAATGTCACAGGAAGATGTACCTGAATCCTATGTGAACAGAGTATATATGTAAATATATATACTTAAAAATATATTATAAAATTGAACATATTATATTTAACATATATAATATTTTTTATTTATTGTATATACTATATATTTTATCTTATATAGTTATATTTTTATTATATTATTGAATTATATTATTAATATATTATATATTATTAATATATTGTTATATTATGTTACTAATATATATTATATATTGTCCATTATATTATATATCATACATCATATGTCACACATCACACATTATGTCACATATCACACGTCATACATCATATATTATATAGCATAGTACATTAAAGTATATATTATATATGTATATGTAATATAAAATATATTTTATAATTATAATTAATATAGTGATATGTATTAATATATTATTACAAAAATATACATGTGGATACATTAAAACACAAATCAGAAAGAGAAACAAAGGCTAACTATAAGGGATTGAGGAAGAACCAAAGACTCTGTGACTGTGAGGCGGGCTTAGCTAACCTCAGTAGGAGCAGTCTCTATATGGGATCAGTCTTTAGGCCGTATACATCTGGTAGAGAATGCGATGGTGGACATTTTCTACACACTGCATCAATATTCACACTTGGAATAGGAGGGAAAGCTTTGCTATTTCCTTGAGCCCAGGGAAGGATTTGTCATTTTCCCATGGGTCCGGGGCTTTGTTTCTGGACATCATTGTACCCATGACAACAGCACACATCCTCTCAAGACTGTTTGTACTCAAGACTTCCTCAGCCTCCCGTCCTTCAGTATCCAATATGTCACCAAATCCTACAACACTTCACTCTCCGATCATCTTATTCTCATGTGTCCCATCTTTACTAAAGCAACTGAGTTTAAGCTCCTGTCAGGAATGCCTGCAGACATCTGTCTAGTTGCTATTGCTTACTGCCATCTTTCCTCTATAGTAGCAGTTCTTAACCTGTGCATTGTGACTCCTTTGGACAGGTCGCATATCAGATATCTAGCATATCAGATACATTATGATTCATAACAGTAGCAAAATTAAGAAGTAGCAATGAAATAATTTTATGGTAGGGAGTCACCACAAACTGAGAACTGTATTAAAGGGTCACAGTATAGGAAGGTTGGAGACATCATTGCTCTACAGAAATAGTTACTTTTCGGTATTTACATAGCTTCACACTGTGTGTGCCTGTGTGTGCATGCGTGCATGCATTCGTAAGTGCCTTAAAGAGAGAGAGAGAGAGAGACCCAAAGGCCTCTCAATTGCTTTTTGCAATTAGAAATACTGGTATGACTTACAAACTCTCTCCTCTCCCTCCTGCGTGACTCTCCAGCTGTGTGCTGTGCATTCTCTCTCTGTTAATCCCACTCCATCAGAATCGGCCTTGGATCCGTTCATAGACACCACAGGACTCCAAGACAAGCTGATCCCTCAAACCCAGAAGTATTTCACAGTTCCCTGTGTCTTTCTAACTAATTCATTACTTTACTGACCAATGACCTTTTATCAGCTTCATTAGTTCAATTTCTCTTGGTACCATAGACCTACTGTTCATAACTCTTGCCCCAGGAATGGCATGATACTGTATTCATTTCTTTGATTGACACTCCCCCTTCCTCCAGATTTCAAATTTCACAATGACAGGATCAGGTCTCCAGTTTGATCCACTACTTCACTCTATGCCTTGGCTCTGTATTTGGCCAGTGATTGAGGCTCAGTGGATACTAGTTACATTTTAAAAGCACAACTTAATGGGAGATAGCTATTTTTAATCAAATGGGAGGTTTCATTTGTTATGAAGTCAGTGTACTAAGAGAAACTCAATCAAGATTTGTCCAGCAGACTATACCCAGTACATGTCAATCTCAGGGGGCCCAGCATCACCGTCAACCATCACTCCATCCTTAAATACTCTACGTAAAGTGCTCCCTAGAAGGCAGACAACAGTGAGCAGCTCCCGTCTTTAACCTCTGCTTCTCATGTGTCATAGCCATTTTCACACTTCATTTTCTTTGTGTGCAATGGCCCACCAGAAGAAAAGAGTTAGATCTTCTTCATCTGTGGTGATTTGACTGAGAAATGTCCCCCACAGGCTCCTGTATTTGAGCACTTGGTCCCTGGTTGGTAGTGCTGTTGGAAAGGTTGTGGAAGAGCATTTAGTCCTTGGAGACTTCCTGGAGGAAGTACGTCACAGGATGGGTGGGACTTGTGTGTTTATACCCTCTCCCCACTCAAACTTGCTATCTCTGCTTCATATATGTGGGTAAAGGTATTTTCCCACAGCTTCCTGCTTCAGCTGCCTGATACCACTCCTCTACCACCATTATGAATTTCCCCTTTGGAACAGTAAGCCCAAATAAACTCTTTCTTCTGTAAGCTGCAATGGGGCATGGTATTTTATCCCAGTAACAGAAAGTTATCCTTCTAGAACCAATGTCTGATTCTTGGATCTGAAGTATTTCCTGAAGTTTCTTTTTTTTTTAAAGGCTCTATTGTCTTCCTGTGATGCTGTTGAGAGGTAGTGGAGCCTTTAAGAGGTGGGGCCAGTAGAAAGAAGCGAGGTCATCGGGAGCAAGGTCTTTAAAAGGATATTTGGACCTTGATCCCTTCCTCTATCTCTGCTTCCTAGGTATGCTGAGGTAAGCAGAACTCTTTCCTCCTGTGTACCTGTGTCTTACTCCAATAAAACACTCCAATGAAAGCACGTTTATTTTGGTTGATTCTGGCGCACAGTTCAAGGTTACAGTCTAGGCAAGCAAGTCACAGCAGCAGGAGTGTGAGGCAACTGTCACATCATATCTAGTCAAGAAGCAGACAACAATGAACTCAAGCGATGCTCAGCCTTTTCCCTCCTCTTACACAGACCAGGGTCTCTCTGTTATCTTGTCTTAGCTAACACACTTGGTGTAGATTTGGGGAGTGGTCCGCACCAGTTCTAGGTGAGTTTGACCTAGATTCCTATATTACTATAACTCTAGTGTGAATTTCAGTGTCCTTGGGATTTATTCAAATGCTTCAGGGCTTCTCTTTCTTTTAATAACCTTCAGTTTCATTTCGAGCTTCAGTGACTTTTCTGCATTCTGTATCTCAAATTCTTGTTATCCCCCTTTCACATTAAGGTCAACCAAAACCCAAGTCAGAGACCACTTCTTCTTGATTTCATTAATACGTTTTTATGTGACTCAGTGGTGGCTTAGAAGCCTGGGAACGTTAACAACAATTTATATCATGCTGTACAAGAACAGAACTTAAATCTAAATATCATACATTTTCATCTTCAAAATATTCTGTCCAAAATGGATGCTGGCTCCTGACTGGGCACAAATGACATCTTTACTCTTCTCTTTCCTCTCCTATTTACATCTACTGCTAACATCATACTCACTTCCTTTGAAGGGGTGTATCTGTTTGACATCTGGTATCTCGTACACATGAGGACTCATTGTCTGCATCCAGTCAGCTTAGCATTGAGTCACCTTAATATAAGCATTTGTTTGTGCTACAATAGATCCAATTACATTTTTCTCACTTCACTGGATATTTTCTAATGAAATGACAAGGGTCAAGTGAGGACAGGCTTATGTCAAAACCTATGAGCACCGGATTGGAAAATATATTTATGCAAAATATAATTTGATATGCAAATACGAGACTTTTTTGAACACTGCTTCCTGTGACTCAGGCTGGCCTTCACATCTCTTGTCTGTATGCCACTGCATGTTTCTTTATTCTATCAGCAATGCATAACCAAATTCCTTCCATGTCTCTTATCCCCCTGCAGCAGCTTCTCCCAGGCTCCACCACATTCCCACCTATGCAACTAAAGGTGACTTGACTAATCTCGGAGTCTCCTGCCTCTACTTCCCAATGATGAGGCTTGTAGCCATGCACAATTATGCCCTTTTCCTGAGATATGGTAATGAAATGAACAATTTCATATGATAGATGTGAGAGTTTTGTGGGTAGATGAGAGATTTGAAATAATTTGTGGCATTGTAGAAGTCTGGGCATCTGAGCAGCGATGAGGGGACAGACAAGGCAATGACTCCATGAAGGAGACTGGGGGCAGGTGGTATAGGTAAAAGAGAGAACAGACTATGAAAAATGTATACCAGAGAGTAGCAAGGGTGACTTTTAAGATGAGGTAAGAGAAACAGCCTTGAGACAGAGAGAAACAGCACTTGGTTTTCAGCCTGTCAGGTGCACCTTGCCTCTGGTGCTGTCCATAAATAAGCTGTTGACCTTGGAAAACAAACCTATATCACTGAACCTCCGGCTCCTTATATATGAAGTTGATCGTATGTGGTCTCTACACTTCTGCAGAAATCTCATTCCTGATTTGTCCAGCTACATTTGACTACATGTGGGAGTTTGGAGGGTAATTGTGCTTGATGTTTTACACAGGGGAAAAAAAAATGTGACTGAGAAAAAAAAAAAAAAGAATTCCGCCTTCTCCCTACCATTCGAGACCAGCAGCATGCCAAGAGTTTATTATGTGAAAATACCATTTGGTAGGGTTAATTAAAAATTCGACATTCAAAGCAGGGATTTGAAGAAGGAATGTGCAAGCCTAGAACTCTGGGTAGCATTAAGCAGCCCTCTAAATGTTGGATCTTATTAAGTATAGTGTTAGGCATTAGGAAGGAGACATTTGGAGGCCAATGTTCCAAAGCCAGGTGCTGGTTAGCTTTGCACATTTTGTTTGAATTATAGCATGTTTAATAGGATTTAGCTGCAGAGCCTCTGCTTAACAATCTGTTTCCTTGGCAATGCAATCCACAGTGGGGCAAAGGCCATATGGAAAGCATGGGCTATTTGATAATTTAGTAAGCAAAACAAAGAGAATAGAATTTCATTCAATGTACACCTTTGTATTCCTGTTCTCCCCTGCACATGAGAAAAAGGGGGTGACCAGTATTAAGTATGTGTTAGGTTCTTAATAAATGGAAAATACTGTTATTACCTAAAAATCATTTTTATACTCTTCTCAGTACTATGAGAGATACCCAAACATGTTATTCTATTTGTTTCCCCACGTTCATTCTGTATTTCCACAGGTATTACGTCAATCTGTTCTGCTTCCATGTCTCCTACCTGCTCTCCAGCACAAGTTCAACTGCAACTCATACAGGTGCATCCTTCCATGTTCCAATGGGCACCTGCTCTATCTCCTACTACCCAGACCTATAAATTTGCTAGCCTACCTCCCCAAGAGCCTACTCTTTCCTGTGCTGCATACTCTACTCAACACTCAGACCATGTAGCATCTGTCACACCTTGTCACTGCTTCTGGTGTCTTAAAGTTGAATGAAAATGGACTTTGATCTTCTCTTCCTTTTGAGATGACAAGGTCTTGATGGTGCTTAATGCTGGCTCTTTGAATCCTTCAGAAGCATGCTGATCTTATTTGCTCCAAAGCATCTTTTCAGTCAGTGTCCCATCTCCTCAGAATGGTCTCCACCCATGGTTAGTGCCAGTCTCCTCGAAGACAGCATCCATTTAAACCACTGTCAATACATTTGTTCATGCTGAGAAAGTCTTATTCTGATATCACTTTATTGTATATGCACATTTTCACTTCCTACACTCTACATACCTGTTATTTTGACACCTTGCTGGTGTTTTCTCTTATTGCTTGCACCACAATACAATCCCTATGAACATGTCAACTTTTTATTATATTTTCTTTTCTGCTAAGAATGTAAGCAGTCCTTGAATGAGTAAATGATTTGGGATTTTATTTTTCTTATTTTTTTGAAACTAGGTCAAAGTCATTTGCAACAAAGTAGTTCCCTATAGTACTGAAATCTTATTAATAATTAGGTAATCTGGGAGTGGTGGTGCATGCCCTTTAACCCCAGCACCAAGGAGGCAGAGGTCAGCAGATCTCTGAGTTCAAGGCCAGTCTGTTCTACAGAGTGAG
Organism: Rhabdomys pumilio; assembly: GCA_030674055.1. Classification (NCBI taxonomy): domain Eukaryota; kingdom Metazoa; phylum Chordata; class Mammalia; order Rodentia; family Muridae; genus Rhabdomys; species Rhabdomys pumilio. Next base: position 38,049,851 of record JANHMN010000018.1, read on the forward strand.
TTTTAGGATAGTCAAGACTATTCAGAGAAACCCTGTCTTGAAAAAAAAACCAAGTAATAATAATCATCATAATCAGATACAAATATTTTCAAACACTGTGGCTTTTATTTTTACTTATTTTAAAAAATATTAGCTGGGCCTGAGGAGTACTGAAGTTGGACTTTCTACCGGATTCAATTAATCATTAATGTGATAGGCACTAAACATGACTAGTCACTAAATATATTTGTCATGTTGACCCACTTAGAAAAAAATATTTGACCGGGCGGTGGTGGTGCACACCTTTAATCCCAGCACTTGGGAGGCAGAGGCAAGTGGATTTCTGAGTTCGAGGCCAGCCTGGTCTACAGAGTGAGTTCCAGGACAGCCAGGGCTACACAGAGAAACCCTGGCTCGAAAAACAAAAAAACAACAACAAAGAAAAAACTATTTGTTTTATAAGAAGAGTTTTATAATTCATAATTCTTCACCTTTTAATTTAAAACTATATTAAATATTTCTATTATAATATTGTTTAATATGTGATTTGTATTGCTATACATAAAGTATTGCTTAAAAACAGATATTAGCTGGATGTGCATTGTCCTAATAAATTCAGAACTTGGGAAGGCTGAGGGACAAGGATTATCACAAATTAAAGGGTAGACTTGGCTATCTAGTATGTGCAGGCAGTGTGAGTCCCTTCCACTAAAAACTAAGAGGTTAGATATATCATCTGCTCTGGCCTGGGATGATTTTAGAACCATTTATGTATCATTACATTTCATAATTGTCAATGTCAGTTGTCAATTTAATTCATCCTATCTCTATATTTATATATGATAGGAAAAAACAAGGACACTATAGACATCAAACAACTTGTGAAATCACAAAGGCAACTAATTAAAGTTTCAGAGTAGACCTGGGATAAAACTCACTTGTTAGAGTATTTACCTGTTGGGCCCCATTTCTGCCCTGGTTTGGTGTTGGGAGCCGACTTTTAGCAGAAAGTGGCTAGAAAGCAGCTATCATCTTTGCAGCCATCTGGAGCCATATACCCTGATGAAAGACTTGGTTTTCAACAGCCTGCAACAGCTGAGCACACTCTGACAAATATCTTGTTTATTCCACATAGCTTGTTTTGCTGTTTAGTGAACCCAGCTGCATGGTGCACATGGTAAAATGTCTTCACCTATGTTCTCCTGCTTGTGCTTATAAATACCCAGGATTTCCTTGTAGTGGTGTGATGTAGTAGTAGTAGGAGTAGTGGTGTGTGTACGGTGGAGACACTAAACAAGTCTTGACTACAGATCCTCTGGCTTGTCTCTATTCTTCGCATCTCTTCCCCTTCTTCCCCCCAGTCTCTCTCTTGCTAGACCCTGACCTGCAGAACAAAGCAGGCTGCTACAGTTTGGCCCCCAAACGTGGGCCAGAGTGGTCCATTACAGTTTGGGCCTTGAGGACAAACCTGAGCCTGGCTCAAGTTTTGAGACCTGTCTCAGTCACTTCCGTACCTCAGTGACTCAACAAGATGTGTTTGGCCCTGCCTCTCCCCCGCTGTTGCTGATGTAGAGTTTTGTCATTGGCCCTGTCAGTCACCCCATACCCTCTGTCACCCTTCTCCGACCCCTACGTCATCTCACCCCACCAAAACTCCTCCTCCTTATGCTCCAAGGTTTATAAGCGAGAGGCTGATACATTAAAGTTGAGTTCCTGCTTCGAAAAGACTCCAGGCCTGGTGTGTTTCTTTCTGAAACCCTAATTCTCAGCTACTGAGTCCCGCTGGTGTAAAAGACCTTTCTGCCACACGCTTGCCGCCAAACTGTTGAAGCCCCGTGCTAACTGTAAAGGACCACCATTGCCCATGTTTGGGGGCCAAACTATAGCGGCCCGCTCTGTTCCGCAGGTCCAGGTTTAGCAAGAGAGAGAGTGGGGGAAGAAGAGGAAGAGCCGTGAAGAATAGAGACAAGCCAGAGGATCTGTAGTAAAGTCTTCTTTACTGTCTCCACCATACACACACCACTACACCTACTACTACCCCACACATTCACACACACACACACACACACACACACACACACACACACACTACAAGGAAATCCTGGGTATTTATAGGCTTTTGCCACGTGCCTTGTAGGCGCGTGTAGGCGCGTGGATGCAGGTGTGGATATGACGTAAGCCTTACAGGCATGGACAGCACGTGCACCTTACAGGCATGTATGGCATGGATAGCACGTGGATAACATGTGCACCACATGCCTTGTAGGCGTGGATACCACATGCTCCTTGCAGCTGGGGGCACTAAACAGCAAAACAAGCTATATGGGATATCAGAGTGTGCTTCAGCTGTTGTAGGCTGTTGAAAACCAAGTCTCATGTCAGGGTACGTAGCTCAAGATGGCTGCAAAGTTGATAGCTGCTTTCTAGCTGCTTTCTGCTTAAAGTCGGCTCCCAACACGCTGGTATGATCACATCTTCCATACATTCCTTCCTCTGTCTGGGTAATAACATAATAGAAGATTCATGGCTATGAGACTGCTTTATTTGTTCAACCCCCATTCTTGTCTTGTACATCCCTAACACCACCCCTGTCAGGGTGTCTTCAGTTCACTTCTGAGATGTCTGGGACTTTCTACGTGCAAAGATGATGTGTGAGGCAATGATCTCTTCCTCTCTTGGGTCTCAATTTTCATCAGTTAATTTTCATGGGACAGAATCATATGCTGAGAAAGCAAACTAATACCCCACACACAGACACATAGTAGGATCCAGCAATGCTCAGGCATGCTGGAACTTAGAGGAGACTCTGCTATAAATGAGTTGCCAAGAGAACACAGGCTCCTTAGGAAAATGTCCATTGAGGAGGAATATTAACCAGCACTGGGTGAAACCTGGGAGGACACAAGACCTTGTGGTTCAGCAGAGACTATGCTGGTTTGAATTTTCTTTGCTGATTTGTAGGCCCAGCCTTAAGAGATAAGTATCCTCATTGAGCTGCAAGTATGAACCACTGCAGGCTCTGAGAGTCCTGCTGCTCACCTGTCTTGAGCAAGTGTGGATGTATATTTCAAGATCATCCCCTAAGAATTGATCATTAAGAAGGTGGGAAAATTGCGATTATGAAAAATGTCCAGTCTGCTTCCGTGATAGAGTGGCTTGTCCTCCAAGTGTAGCATGAGCATCTACATGATGGAGAAATGATTGCTGATAACCCATAGAACACCTTGGTCCTTCAGTCCTGGCAAGGAGCTAAGCAGAGATATACAGACCAGACATCAGTACAGCTGATAGCCGTGTTGATAGGAATGTTAATAAGGGTGCTAACACTCTCTCTTAGGGGGTAGGAAGGGTCACCAGATTGTAGTGACAATTTTGGAATTTTGATTTCTTTAAAAAAATGCAGAACTATTATAAGAATATGGGTTCTTTTGTTTGTTTTAATCCCAGGTATGAGATATGGGGCTGCTTCAGATGGTCTACAGTAGGTGACTATGATTTGCCTTGTGCTCTGGCAGGGGCATGATTTTGACAGCTGCAGATAGTTCCTGTGAATGTGTGACATTTGGAATTCTTAGAATTTTTCAGAAGGTATATAAAGGCTAGGGACCCTGAGAAGATGTGAGTTGTTGGTTGGATGTTCAGTGGTTTTTGGTTGGTTTTTGATTGGTTGTTGGTTACTATTGGTTACCATTTGTTAAGTAGTCATGTGCAAAGAAGAAAGAAAGAAAGAAAGAAAGAAAGAAAGAAAGAAAGAAAGAGGCAGAAATGAGGAGGAAGAGGAGGAGGAAGAGGGGGAGGAGGAAGAAGAAGAAGAGGAGGAGGAGAAAGAGAAAGAGAGGAAGAAGAAGAAGAAGAAGAAGAAGAAGAAGAAGAAGAAGAAGAAGA
>JANHMN010000018.1:38053724-38066224 GCA_030674055.1 Rhabdomys pumilio
AGAAGAAGAAGAAGAAGAAGAAGAAGAAGAAGAAGAAGAAGAAGAAGGAGAAGAAGAAGAAGAGGAAGAAGATATCCTCACAGCGAAGATCAAACTTGCCCCAAGGAACTCCATGCCTCTAATCAGCAGGAAGTAATCTAATGATAATATCACACCCTCTCCACCCCTGACTGTATTAAAGGATTACTTTTCTTTCCTTTCTATCTTTTTTTCCCTCTCTTATCTAGTGTTATGGGTTTGAAAGGGTGAAAGAAAAGGGGCAGAGAATGGTGGAAGAAAGAACCCACAAAGTGGCAAAAGACCAGTTACACCAGACCCTCATCTAAGATTTCAGACAAGTCTCCTTCCTGCCCCTAACTCATCTTGGGAAAAGGCATGCTAGAGTATGGAGGATGTGAAAGGTTGACTGAGGGTTGGAACTCTCAAGCATACAACTTTCCATTCAAGCACTGGTATGCTTATAAACCAGTATACTTTATAAACTTGTTACCAGGGAAGCTAAACTGAGCTGACACCTTCCTTTGCTTTGTCGTTTCCTTGGCTGAGATGAGTGTTTCTTTTCATCTTCCCAGGCAAAGCCACACAACTTGATAGTTTCAAGGGTTCTGACCTGACCATATAGATTTAGATCGTGACTAATTATGAGTGACTATTTGAAGAAAATATTATGACTGTGAAGTAGTGAGAACCTTCAGTGCCCAAGATATTGCTTCTCATTTGGAAGATTGCTAATGTAAAGCAATAAATGCATGTTTTAATTAGACATGTGGATTCTAAAGACCTTCATTTTCTGCTTACATGGATCAACAACTGTTTGCCCATGACTTCCATAAACTGGTATTACAAAGTGGGGTCTAAAGCGAGACAAAGAACAAATAAAATGAACAATATTGTACTTTATGTAGTATTCCCCTCTGCTACTTTATTTTTTACCCTTAAACTCACTGTGTAGGCAAAGGTGCCCTTGTATTTCTGATCCTCTTGCCTCTACCTCCTGGGTGCAGGGATAACAAGTGTTTGCCAATATGTGGGGTTTATGTAGAACTGGGGATGGAGCTCATCCTACATCTTGTACATGCTAGGTAAGTTCTCTACCAACTAAGCTCTGCCCTCCACCTACCCTGGTTCTTATTTAGTAAAAGAGCAAAGCAAAACAATGAGCAGATGACAGAAAGGAAACTGGCTGCCAAAAAATTCTATCCTTTCCTCTCCTACTTCAGGCAACCTAACAAATGCATTAATGTTGTCTTCCAGCTAATAGCACATCCAGAGATAAGCTTGCTAATGAGCTTTTTGCATTTGGAACATGAGACTGTGGATGTTTGCAGGGCACACAAGCACTGTCAACTGCTGCCTCTGCTCAGCTAGTCCTGAGAAAATAAAGTTGCAGTTCTTATACTAAAGTCATCAAATAAATTCTCTTGACTACGAAGACTTACTGGGACCTCCGGGATAGCTAAAAGTAAGCAATTAAATTATCGCAATCTACTCACATCTTGCAGTACAACCATTCCCACATACAATTTTCGCTCTCTTGCTCTGCAGCTGAATCTGGCTGAGTTAATGAGAAATGAACCATGCCGTGTATTATTTATTTCTCAGATTATCCCCCAAACACCCTAAAGCTTGATCAATAAAAATGAAACCTTCAAGGAGCCAACATTTCAAAAAAGCAATACTGAAAAAAAAAAAAAAAACACTTGGAGGATACAATTCTCTTGGCTGATTTAAAGTCTAAAGAAATGAATCCACTCTCTCCCTGCCCACTGACTCATCCACAGAAGCAGTTCTCCAAGGGGCATAGTAGACTCCAATTTTGAGACTCTAATAGTTCAAATAAGGACTCAGTTGATACCACAATGCTCTAAAGTACAGAATCACATTGGCAACCACCACTTTTGCAGTTTTACTGGTGTTGGTCTAAAGCATAAACATAGATTATTGCCCAGACCCCGATTTGCAAATAAAGTTTCATTAGCATACAGCCCTGGAGAATCAAAGAGTTCCTATAGAGTACTATGACCTGAAAAGATTCTAGAGCCTTTCAAGTTTCAAGCAACACACACACACACACACACACACACACACACACACACACACGCATAAAGGATACATATTAAACTCCATGTCCCTTGGGCTGGAAAGATGGCTCAGTGGTTAAAGCACTTGCTGCTCTCCCAGAGGATCTGGGATTCGTTCTCAGCCCCTCACATGATGGCTCACCGTCATCAGGAACTCCAATTCCAAGGAATTTGATTCCTTTTTCTGACCTTTATGGGCACCAAACATGAATGTGGTATATATAAACCCATGCACAGGTAAAATGCTTGTACAATAACTAAATCTCCAAAAAGATTCAACTCCATGGTTCTCAAACCAAAGTAGACTATTTGACAAAGAGTTATAGGGAAGAGAAGGGCTAACAAGACTGGGAAGGGGATGAGAGAGGGTGGAGAAATTATAGCAATCAGAGTGTACTTTATTTTTTTATATTTATTTATTTATTTGTTTGTTTGTTTGTTTTTCGAGACAGGGTTTCTCTGTGTAGCCCTGGCTGTCCTGGAACTCACTCTGTAGACCAGGCTGGCCTCGAACTCAGAAATCTGCCTGCCTCTGCCTCCCAAGTGCTGGGATTAAAGGCGTGCGCCACCACCACCCAGCCAGAGTGTACTTTAAACATGAGTAAAATCATCAAAGGACAAATTAAGTAAAAGTTCAATATATATATTGAACTTTATTATTGAATATAATATATTATTATTATTATTATTATAAAATACATCACTGCAGGATGTCGACAATAAGAATTACTATCATTTGCTTCTTAACTAAAAAATGCTTGCCAAACCCTAGTCTAGATGACTTCCTAGACTCTTTCTATTTTGCCCTCTGTTCTAGAACTGTGGTTCAGTGTGAAAAAGAGCTTACTGCTTCAACAGGCAATCCAGGTTTGGTTCCCAGAGTCCACATCAGGTGGCTCATGACGCCCTGTAATTGCAGTTGCAGGAGATCTGGCGCCCTCTTCTGGACTCTGTGGGTACCTGCGTAAATATGGTGCGTGTAAACTCATGCAAGATCCTTGCGATTGCTAGGCAACCAGAGCTACATCACTATACAAAAAGACCTGTCATCTCAGCCACAAAATTCTTCTTAAAGTATCTCCCATGGGTTTCAGTGGTCAGGATGTAGCTATTTGTATAGAGAGCACTACACAACCTGCCACACTCAGGTCTCCAATTTGGCACTTTATTAATGGCTGGTTCAATTTTTTATTTTTTGGTAGATGTCACAATTAATATATTCCCATCTTGAGATGACTTCATGGAGAAAGAAAGTAAATATCTTCACTGTAATCTATCGTAATCCAACATTAATGAACATACCCCCTCAGGTCTCTTTCCATCGGACAGAAGTAATTAACCTCGAAGGCTCCACAAAGAAAGACAGCTGAGTTCTGGGGCAGGGGGAATGATTAGAAAAATCAGCAAGTGACTCATTATGGTCCAAGAAGTAGGAACAGCAGTTCACTGCAGCATCAAAGAACACAGGACATGCACAGAGCCTATTTAGGGAGCAGGAGGAGCTGGGGCTTTGAATGTAGGTGTGAAGCCGGGGAAATCAGAAGATGAAGCAATCAGACTCGTGGAGTACCACTAAGAGAAACTTTCAACACCTCCCCAAAGATTCTGCAGATAATGAGCAACCACTGAAGGGTTGGAGATTGATAAAACCAGAGCCACAGGGCTATTCTGGTGGCAACAAGGGGGCTGTTCTTCAAAAATTCAGCACAACTGACTTAACTCGTAGCTTGGTGTAGGTCTGCATAGGTGTCTGCCTAAGTGTCTTTCATATGCATCATCCTTGAATTGCTGGAAAGAAGGGGGACCCAGAAAAAGCTGTTCTGTTCTACACAGATGCCACTTTGGTCTGAGGTAGAGGTGCGGTTGTTCAGAGGTAACCAGCATGCCAGTGGCTACTCCAATGCTTTTTTAGTAGAGAGGGGAAGGGGTACAGAGATTAAAGGGCAATAGATCTCCTATCCAGCATCCCCAGAAGTCATCTTGACTCCCTCAAGATAAATCTGGTTCTAGTCTCTTCTGGTCATTTCCAAAACTAAAAATTTGTGTGCCGGTGATAATCAACTGTCTTTGTAATGAACATTTTCAGACAATTTGGAGGGTTAGCAGGACTCGGAAACATTAGTTGTCCCAATCCTTCAGTTATCTGAGACCAGAGAACCATTGGTTAATGTAGACAGGCAGCCTTGGATTCCCCTGAGTTGTCAGGACATAGAAACAACAGTGAAGAAGACAGTAATGGTGACAAAGGCAGTTCTGTCAGAAACTGCATCCAGCACTCCCTCTTCCTAAACTGCCTTTAATCTTTACTTTAGCATTAGTATTATGTTTGTGTGGGTTTATTTTCCCTCTGTGACAGATAAAACAAAAATACCTTACACAAACATCTCCAAGGAGGAAGGGTTTGCTTTGGCTCCCAGAAAGTTCAGCCCCTCCTAGAAGGGAAGGCATGATAGAGAGATTCCCTCACACAGATTCCCTCAGTGCCAGGCCAAGGTGCACTTTCTTCCCCCTTGTCATCCCTTTTATTTCTAGGGCCCCAACACATGGGTGGTGCCACTCACATCCAGACTGGATGTTTCCTGTCAGTCAACCACCACACACCCTGGAAATTCTCAACATAAAATGTATGAGCTAGAAATATGGCCCAGTGGAGAGTGTTTTTCTTTCATGTATGAGGTACTGGATGTTATCCAGAGCAAAACAAAATTAATTAATTAAATATGAGATACTTAAAAAAAACCCTCACGGTGTATCATAATGCAGGTCATGCCTATTTCCATGTGTAGGCATTTTTATAATGCTATCCTCTCCTAATGTTGCTTGGTGATATTTTCTGCTCTATTATTTCATATTGTATTGTGTTGAATATGCCCGTGGCCTTTGCGAGTATGTTGGTCATCGTGCACTAAATTGATCTAGTTGAAGAATTAGAGACAGTGATGGCTGTTTTATTAAAGCATCCAAGGGAATATGTAACAGGCCCAAAGCAACATAAATTCTAGCACAGCTGCAAAATCCACCCTGCTCACCTTGTGTTAATCCAGATACCATGTCACAGGGCCTCTGGTGAGAAGGAAGATGTCTTGGGACAGCTAAAAAGGATGTCAACAACTGTAGCAGTGATGTTTTTAAAAGTTGTTGATACCTTTTCCCTACCTACTTAAAAGTAGTGACTTCAGTATGAAGTAAAAAGTTGCATGCTATTATTGTTGTTATTATTATTATATATTTCTTTTTTTAGTATTTATTTTATTTTCAATTGTGTATCTGTTAATGGGCATGCAAATACGGGTGAATACAGGTTAGAAGACAGCACTGGATCTCATTAACCTGGAGTTACCGACAGCTGTAAGATGCCACATGTGGGTGCTGGGAACTAAACTCAGATCTTCTGCAAGAACGATATGTGCTCTTAACTACTGCAGCATCTTTCCAGCCCCATTGCAGCTAACATTAAATGGCTGCCTTTGTACCAAATGTCATACATTACCAAATTTAAATGACGGACACATGAGTGCCTGAGAGGCAGCATGACACTGTGACACCTATGTTGAATTAAGCATGGATGTTATACACGTGCTCAGTTTTCATTTCTAAGTTAGAAAAAAGATTCCAACCCACTTGCTCCACTTTCTATGGAGATCAGACACAGCTGATAACAGCCATCCCTCCTAGTGGTTACATTAAGAGTTAAAATGCTGAAGAGCTTTGTAAACTGTAGAAATGTCCATCATTTCCTGACGTGTTTATCCTTCTCTGAATGTTCAACATTGCAAAGAGGCTGGAAAGATGCAGCTCCCTCAGCTGTGTCCTTTTATTGAGGAAAACACATGAAAGCCATGATGTTCTTTCCTAATGCACTAGGACATTGTGCCAAAATCAAACAAACAACGAACCAAGACAAAACAAAACAAAGCAAAAACCAGTTGTTTTTAAAACACCTTATTTCTTCCCAACAAAGCCAATGTGGCTATTTGGTCACCCAGCTGACAAGCATCTTCAAGAAGTACTTGTCCCTACAAAGGGCCCTTGGGCTGTCAGAGTCAAGCACTAGGAGCCCATTCCTACAACCTCCCATGCAACAAAAGCAGGGGTGCTTGCTTAGGAGGTGTCCTTGGTTAGTAAAGTTTGATCCTCTGTCTAGGCTATTAGATTTCCTGGGAAATCCTTTGCTTCTAAAGACTAAGGACCAGGGTGCAGATTTGTGAAACAGGAGACAAGAAAAGGAGGATTCCAAGTTCCAATGAGGAGGGTCTCTGTGGAATAGCCAAGATGAAAACAGAAGATGTAGATTGTTCTCTGTGTATGTTCCTGCCTTGACTTCATCTCCAGCCTTTGCTCATGCATCCCAATCCCTGTTCCCCATCCTCTAAGGCTATCTTCTCTGTAAAGGCATATCTTACAACCTGGCGTCCTTCTCTGTTCCCTCTCATCTCCCCCTTTTCATCCACAGCATCTCTGTGTTTCTTTAACTCAACAGAAATGTAACTTCCAAAATTCCATGCGATGCACAGCTGCTAGGGGAGGGAAGATAACGTTGAACACTATTCCACATCTATTCCTCTTGTTATGACTGAAGTATGAGTGAAGTTCTTAAGTACCATGCCAGAGAGGGCTGTGATATTCAGATGCTGGATTCCAAGGTTGAGGACCAAGTCTCAGCCCTGGCTCCAACACATAGCTGCAGTGTGATTCCAGGCTCACCTCTAGTGTCTTAAAACCACAACATCTTTAAGATCCTGATGTCATTTATTTTGGATAAGTATCAGGATTCTAGTATCTTCTTCCTGGAGGATCTCCTTCCTGAGTTAATAGAATGGTCTCACTAGACATTACCAATATTGTTTCAGGCAGTTTCCCTTTCTTAGGATTGTTGTGAGGTTGGGGGAAAGGTTACATTTAAGGCTCCTAGGATTGTCTATGTCAGTATGGTGGTGTGAGTAATATGACTCCTACCCTTCACTAGGCAAAGGGAACCCTCTATCCTTCCTAATTCTTGACGACTGCCTGTGGGCCTCATGGTACACTTTGGACACTGTGGCAAGATAGTTCCATGGATAAAAGTAGTTCTAGCATAGCCCCTGGGACTTCTGACCTCCACTCATGCCCTGTCATTCACATCAAGAAACACACACACACACACACACACACACACACACACACACACACACCTGCGGGGCTCAGGACAAGCCACATCACTCAAGGTTGTCCCAAGACCTGAAGTGATTGATACCCCCAAGTCATCTCACAGCTAGTGGGGAGATATTAGGACATTACAGACAGGACAGACTGTACCCAAGTTGAGACTCACCTCACACCTTCATTTGTTTCATTCATTCATTCATTCATTCATCTTCATCACTCAGGAAGCAAGTTCTCCCCTTTCATTTGTTAAGCCTCCTAAATTGAAGGAGATTTTTTTTAAACTCATTTTTAAAAGTTGGTTTACAGAGCAATGGGTTTCCTTATGACATTTTCATTCATGCTTATTTCACTTAACGTCGTGATCTCCAGCTCCATACATTTTCCTGCAAATGACATCCTTTCATACTTCTCTCTGGATGAATTAAATTCCATTGTGTATATACAATTTTCTTTATTTTTTTCATCTGTTGATGGGCATCTAGGCTGGGCCCATATCTTGGCTATTAATGCTATTACCACAATAGATATAGATATGCAAATATTGCTATGGGGTGCTGAGTGGAGAATCAGATATATTTTCAAGAGTAGCATCATACGGCAGTTCTGCTTTTAGGTCTTTTAGGAACCTGTATATTGATCTCCACTGTGGATATACCAATGTAGATTCTTACCAGCAACATGCAAGTATTCCTTTCCAAGAGAAAAATTTTGTCTTCAGTATCTCCCTTTGAAATACCAACTTGGCCAAGCTTAAAAGTCTTCATTCCCATGTTTCAAAATACCACCAATCATGGGGCCAGGCTACTCTCACCAGCCAGGCTTCAGGGCATAGTAAGAGTGGAGTTGGCATGGCAACTTCTCTGTGTGCAAGATGCCGGGGCCTCTGGTCCCATGAGAAACAGTAGGCTCAGGGCTAAATTCTTATACTCTAGTCTTAGATCTAACATTGTTTTGTGCCCTGCAGTGTGTGTGTGTGTGTGTGTGTGTGTGTGTGTGTGTATGTGTGTGTACGAGTGTGTCCATCTGTTTGTCTGTCTGTCTGCATACTTAAGTAAATATGATACTACTAAATGCCAAGACCTCATACTTACAAAGACTTTTCATTTATTCTTAGCCTTTGTAACTATTTTATGTGATGCTCTTGAGATTTGATCTAAAGTTAGCTGAACACTGAGAACCATTCTCTTGTATCTGTGATCTTTGTCATAGACATGTCCCTCCTCTAGGATTATTTTTTAAAACATAGCTACTTGTTTTATTCAATTTTACTTATTTTGAGAAAGAGTATCGAGTAAACCAGGCTACCTTCACATTCACTAAATACCCAAGAATGACCTTGAACTATTGAGTCTCTGATTACAGGGATGCACCACAGGCCTCAGTTAAGCTGTAGTAGAGATCAAATCCAGTGCCTTGTACAGGCTACACACTCTACCAACTTGGCTACATCTCCAACCCCCACAAATACATTTGGTTTTAATGAAAATATATTTTACCATAAAAGAAAATCAATCATATGCCACCAAAAGAAGACAAAATGAGAAACGAAACAGTACCATAAAGAGGTATAACTATAAAGTACTATAAAGAGTTATTGCTGCCTACTAATACGAGTTCCATCCATCAAAAACTAGACGGCATTCTCAACTGTGGAAATCAAGTGGACTTCAATGAAGAAACCATTAAAAAAGTTGCGAACAAGGCTAAGGAACCCTAACAAGGAGCTAGCAATAGTGGGTGCAATTATCTACACACCTAGCCTTGGCTGACCTAGCAAATGAAAATATCAGACATCTAGTTAAATTTGAAGTTCAGGGAAAAAATTAATTTTACACATAATTATGTTCCATGTGCTATGTAGAGCCTACTTGTATTTAAAATGATTCGTAATTTATTTGAAATTCAAAGTTATCTGCTTGTTCAATGTGTTTCTGGCAATGCTTACCCGGGTGTGAAGAGGCTAGGGTAGACAGAGCAGAAATGGTGACGTGAGGAGAGAAGAGATGCCTTCTGGACACTATAGCCTTCCTCAGGAACCAGTCAGAACCTAACTAGACAGGGTGTGAACTGGTAACAAGCATCTTGAACTCTCTCTTCCTTGGATCTTACAAATATCTGTTGATATTGCTAGTTGTTTGGACAGTCCTGAACCTAGCAGTTCCTGTTGGTCTAGTCCAATGGTTTCCATGGAAACCAGCCTTCTAAGGGCACAGACCAGGATGAGAAGAACTGTTACCTTGAGGGCACATAGAAGATGCCCCCCAAACACCTGCTGGAGGTGAAGCCTCATCACTCCCTGTTCAGAGTTGTTGCCAGCTCACAGCTTGACACTTTATCCTTCGCTTAGTCAGAAGGTATAAAGGGAAAACCGGAAGCATCTTATTGATGAAGTAAACAGTATCACCTAAGTCCAGGACAGAGCGCTGTCCAAAGCATGGTGGGCACTGCTAAATGTATGTGTCCCACACTTTGGTAAACCCATTCCAAGGTAAATGACATCAGGGGTAGGACTGGGGCTAAGAGATAAAGAGACCTTATTTGGATGCAAAACTCAAAATGGCTATTGTGATGGTTTGTATGTGCTTGGCCCCGGGGAGTGTCACTATTAGAAGGTGAGGCCCTGTTGGAGTGGGTGTGGCCTTGTTGAAGTAGGTGTGGCCCTGTGGGTGTGGCTTTAAGACCCTCATCCTAGCTGACTGGAAGCCAGTATTCTCCTAGCAGCCTTCAGATGAAGATGTAGAACTCTTAGCTAGCTCTGCACCATGCCTGCCTGGATGCTGCCATGCTCCTGCCTTGATGTTAATGGACTGAACCTCTGAGTCTGTTGGGGCCATTTTCAAACCACAATAAAAGTCCACACAGTCAACAAACAGGAGGATTGGGACAATACTTGAGAAACAAGATAAAATCAGGGCTAGGGCTCTAGACTTGGCTTCCTTCCCCATACTGTCAGAGGGTTGTGATTTTCTTTATCTATTCTGAATTGTAGCCAAAGTCAGTAATAAAATGCAAAAATCCCCTTTGATCATCAATCTGATTAGTTCACTTCAATGCTCTTCTTGACTTTTTCATCTCTTTTCCGTGTATTTGAAATAAATTTAACCCTCCTAACCAAGAGGTAAAATTGAATTGTGTGAATCATAAAATATGCTGTCCTAGTTAGCATTAACTGTAAACAAGACACAACCTAGAATCACTCGAAAAAGAGTCTCAGCTAAGTAATTGTCGGTATCAGGTAGGTCTGTGAGGTCTTGATAGTTCATACAAGAGGGCAAAGCCCCCCATGAGTTGCACTATTACTAGACAGGTGGTCCTAGCTGTATAAGAAAGCTAATTAGCCATGAGCAAGCCAGCAAGCACAGTTTCTCCCTGATTTCTGTTTTGGATTCCTACATGAGTTCCTGCCCTGACTCCCTCGATGATGGATTATAACCTGGAACTTTAAGTCAAATAAACCTTCTCCACCACCACCCCCTCTGCCCAGTCCCTTGGTCTGAATGTTTTCATCACAGCCGGGGGAAGGGGTGGCAGAGGGGAAGAAAACCAGGACATATACCAGATAATACCGGAGACAGCTTCATCTGCTTGTTCAAAAACATTTCTGGGTATACAGACTCAGAAGGAGATTATATCTTGAATTCTCTGTGCTTCTTGAATGTGAATAGAGGGATCAAAACATATCAAAATAGTGTCTGAAGAAGAGTGATTTCTCTGACCAGAACTTACTGTAGGTCACATTGTTCCTGAGAAGTGCTACCATTTAGAAAAGAAGGAAGGGATGTTTGGGAGCCATGTATATATTGCAGTTTTGCCAGGGAACTGCCTTGTGGTCTTAGGCACAAGTATCAGTGTCTCTGGATCTTATGCTCAACAAGTTAGAATAAAATCTTCCCAATGGGAGTTCTGTAAGAGTCAAATACAGTAGCATACAAACAAGAGGGATGACTGTAACTCTAATGCATCGGGACAAGAAATGTCACTTTCATTTTTCTGAACAACACGTAACGATACCCACAGCCATCGACATACCAGAGACAACCAAAAATACAGTCCCCTCTCCACGTCAGTCACAAGGTCTGTATCTGTGAATTCGACCAACCGCAAAGCAAGAAATCCTTCTAAAAGAATGTTATCTACACTCAACCCGTGCAGATTATTCTATTGTTTCTGCCCCCTAAATGGTGTAACTGCTCACATAGCATCCAGATTACACTAGGTACTAGATGGCGTCTAGAGATGACTGGGGGTTTATGGAAAGATGTGCCCAGGTTATATACAATACACTATATTGTTTCATAATACGAGTTTGAACACCGGGGAATTTCAGTAGCCCTGGGAAATTGTAGAATCAACAGATACTGAGGGACAACTGTGCCAAACAAATAAGGAACGGAAGTGGAGAGATGGCTCAGCGGTTAGGAGCTGGTTGCTCTTGTACATGACCTGAGTTCAGGACCCAGCACCCATGTTGGATGGCTTCTGTAACTCTAGCTCCAAGGGATCCAACACCCTCTCATGGCTTCAGCAGGCACTTGTACTCATGAGAGGCACACACATACACACACACACACACACACACACACACACACACACACACACTCACACGTGAATTTCACAAAATGAAAACTTGTGTTAATCCCCCATCCCATTAGAACGGCATTAAATTCAATAGTGGGTCTTCCTCCTTCTGAAAGTCCCAAAGATCACTCAAAGATCAGACTCATCATCCAGCAGCATCCTCGTCTTTGACAGTACAAACCATTGAAGGAGGAGCTCGACTGATGTCTAGATACACCGTTCAAGTACAAGGCAGTTTTTCAAGGCTGAGAATCCTGGAGCATGGGGCTCAACGGAATTAGGAGCTTCCTCCCACGGCCATTTTCATCTGAAGTGTGTCAGCCAGCCCTCAGAACACAAAGAGCCCAGTGAGGTCTCCAGTCATTCATGGAATCCAGGAGCCTTTCCCAGTTTGCCCTAAATCCAAATCTCAGAAATGTTCTCAGTGCCCATCCCTGAGCTGATGGTGTCTATTTTCCAGGCCCCCTGCATTCCAACCTAAGAAGCCTTTTTTTTCCCCCCTGGGAACATTTTCCACCACAATGGAAAAATATCCAGGTCAATGATCATAAATTCACAGCCCACTGGGTGTGATTTAGTCTACCTTAATATGATAATTGCATTAGTCGTCAAGAGTTAATGACTAAGTCAGAATAAACTGTGGCACGTGCACGTTTGCGTTACTAGGCAGCTACAGAAGAAATAAAGAG
This sequence comes from Rhabdomys pumilio, assembly GCA_030674055.1. Taxonomy (NCBI): domain Eukaryota; kingdom Metazoa; phylum Chordata; class Mammalia; order Rodentia; family Muridae; genus Rhabdomys; species Rhabdomys pumilio. The sequence continues at coordinate 38,066,218 of JANHMN010000018.1, forward strand.
TCTTTGT
>JANHMN010000018.1:38071224-38101321 GCA_030674055.1 Rhabdomys pumilio
TCTTTGTTTTGACAAGTTGTGGCTCTCTGTAATGGTCTGTCTGCTACAAAAAGAAGCTTCCTTGCTGAGGGGTAAGAGTTACATTTATCTGTGGATATAAGGAAGTAGTTAGAACACACTAAAAAGCCATACTGGTTTAGGAAAGTGGTAGTAGTAGTTTTTTTCCTAGAGACTATGACTTCACTAACCATGGGTGTTTGGCTATGTTTGCAGTTCACCAGGCATGCATTCCATTCCATTAAGTCAGCCTCAACCTCCTCTTACAAGAAACTTTGCTCTGTTAACCAAAGTAGATGAAACCAGATGCCCAAATAGTCTTTCTGAACGCATGTCCTTTCAGCTTATTTACAGATCTGGGACTGTGGAAAGCCAAGGTATTCTCAAACATTCCCCTAGCACTCTCCTCTGTAGGGCCTTGTTCACATAACTATGACTATCAGTCTGGTTTGTGTTGCTGTAATGAAAAAAAAAGAACAGAGGGTGGGTACTTTATAGATTAATTTAGTTGGCAGAGTTCTAACTCAAAATTCCAAGAGTGAGTAGCCTCCTCAGTCATCCTATAGTGAGGGTCCCCTTGGTGGTGTCACAACAGAAGTGGAGAGGGAAACACCAAAGGAACCAGGTGAGTGAGCAGCCTCGCTTTATAACATCTGTGCCTTGTGAAAACTTGTTCACAGGAGACCAGTACAGAGTCTTGATGAGTTTGTGCCTCACCATCTACTTGCTATCCGGTATCCCTGCCTCTAAGAAGCTTCAACACCTCTACGCAAGCATGTGAAGCTTTAGGGAAACACGCCCAAACCATGTGTGAATTGTAGTAAACACCTGGTCCTGTGTCATTCCTTCAATGTTTTCTGTGGAGTCTCAGTGATCTCTGGGATTCTGGGAGCTTCCCAACATCATGTGTGTCAATAGATTGAATTCATTTTTTTTATGCAGGATCTTGTTCGGTAGCCCAGACTGGCCTCAAATTTCAGATACTTCTACTCCACTATTCGAGTGCGGAGTTTACAGACATATGCCACCCACCACACCCAGCTCTTCTATTTTCCTTTTTCTATATAAGCCCACACTCTCCTCTTACATCCCCCTTGCTTCTCAACTAAGAGACCAGCAATAAGCATCAAAGAAAAGACAGCACCTTCAATAAATGGTACTGCCCAAACAGGGAAGCTACATGTAGAAGAAGGAAACAAGATCCTTATCTCCTCCATGCATTTTAAATTTTATTTTGCTTGTGTGTGTCTTCATGTGGATGAGCATGCCAGGACACAGGTCAGATTACAACTTGTGGGTGTTGTTTCTCTCCTGGTCGGTCCTGGGGAATTGAACTGAAGTTATCAGGCATAAGAGCAAACACATTTATCTGCTGAGGAATCTCACTTGTGGGAACAAGATTGGGGGTGAGAGTCATGTGATGTATCCCAGGAAATCCAACTCCCAGGACCAGCATCAGGATGCAGATCTGAGTTTATTGCCTAACCCATACGCTTATATACATTGTTTGAGCCAATCCCAAGCCCCTAAATCCTTGGCCAATTGTATCTCGCCATTCTGTCACCATGCTCCAATGAAAGTTCTACCTGATGAGACAACTAAAAAAGAGTGTGTGGAGGGGGGAGGATATTGTCACCTATGAAGACATGGGGAAGAGCAGCCACCACCCTAGCCTGGGTTTATTTTTGCTATCCCACTGGTGTACTGGGAGCCATCTTAGATCTAATGCCATTCGTGGCAGATCAGGACTCTTCAAGGAGTCACATGAGCCCGTGGCACCTTACTCTCCATCCGACATTTTCCTTCACAAGGTTGACTTCACATCCCCCACACTCCTGGCCCCCACCTTATCCAATAGATTTTTTCCATTAATGTGTTAGGCCAACTAGTTTTAATGAAGAGCCTCATTTGATTAGAAGACAAAATGATGTGCTTGAGTTGAGTGAAGACTTGAAAATCTTATAGCTATAAGATAGGTTATTTTTTGTTTTGTTTTGTTTTTTTCAGCATGTAGGAAAAAAAAAACCCAAACAGACTAGAATATTGCAGGGGAGATTGTACTTATCACAAGATCTAGCCATGTAGATTTCAAAAGTAATTGCCTCTTAGTAGTCAGCATATTTGCACTGTAAATCTTTATCTTGTTTGGCCAAAGTACACCATGCATCATATCAAGGTATTGTTATTTTGACTTGCACTGTGTTTTACTGCTTTGAAAATGTAATATTCGAGCATGTTTTGATTCTTAGCACAATCTGTTACAAGCTATAAGCATAAGAATATTACAGTTGGCTTTCGTCTGTGTAAGTGCTACAATGATAATAACAATTTAAATCAATGCACTACAGTAAGTGTCGCCCCATCTCAGCCTGCATGAGTCTGTGTGCACTGAGGTCCTGGAGCGGCTTGCTTTGAATGCCTAGTCACTGTCTGCCTGAGGGCTCCAGTGGTGGAAATCTGCTTGTTCTACAAGGAAGGCAAGACTGGAGTTCTGGAAAATTGCTCTTCAGAAAGTAACGCTCAATACCTAATACAGGAAAATATTGGTTCCCAGATATCCCAGCTTCATAGTGGCCATTTGGGACAGTTCGGAAAAACATGATCCACACTACGTTCTGGAAATCTCTAGTAGAGTCAAGAACCAGCTACTCACTTGTTTGAAAATGTGTCTGATCCCCCTCTGACTCTTGTGCCTGTTCTAGGGACTCGTCTTTCTGTTGGGTTGCTGGGTCATACTTTCTGTTGGGCTGCTGAGTCATACTTTTGGTTGGGTTGCTGAGTCATACTTTCTGTTGGGTTGCTGAGTCATACTTTGATATGAAATTTTTTGCTTCATCTTATCATATTTTATTTTGTCGTGTTTGGTTGTTATCTCTTAGAAGCTTAGTCTTTTCTAATGAGAGACAGAATGGGCGTGGATCTGGAGGAGAGAGGAAGAGGGGAGGAACTGAGAGGAGTAGAGGGAGGAAACTATAATAAGGATCTACAATACAGAAAAAACTACTTTCAATTAAAAAACTATAAAACAAAAAAATTTATGAAATATATATGTATATATATATTATTTTATGTATATGAGTACATTGTTGCTGTCTTCAGACACACCAGAACACCAGAAGAGGGCATCAGATACCATTACAGATGGTTGTGAGCCACAATATGGCTGCTGGGAATTGAACTCAGGACCTCTAGAAGAACAGTCAGTGCTCTTAACCACTGAGCCATCTTTCTAGCCCAAATTTATTGTCATTTTAATGATTTGGTCAAGTTATTTCATGGGTACTACTAATGTACTATTTGGAATTTGGAATTCTTAGACTATTGTAAACCCTAATCTTTGCAATAATTCTTGTTCTAATTGTGTATAGAAAGTAAAAGAACATTTTCAAAGATTTTTCTACTTTGACTGACCCAAAAATGTATAATGAACGAATTTGAGTGTTTATGGTAAATTATGAAATCCTGAAAGTATAAATTACAGGTCTTACAATTTATTTTATTTGGTAGAATTGGATAGTTCGTGTATTTTGTCATAGTAAATATATGTTTAGTGCTGTGTTGTCTAAAAAACAAATAAACAAACTCGTTAAACATCATAATCTATTTTGGTTGAAAGAAAAGGAGGAAGAAAGAAAGAAAAAAGAAAGAAAGGAAGGAAGGGAGGAAGGAAGGAAGGAAGGACATATCCCTTTTTCCTGTTTTCTTTCACTCCAGATCTGACTTCTCCATTTTGTTACAATGCATCCTGGGATCCACTCCCAGCCAACATGGCCTCTAATGTTAGCTGCAATGTCTGCTTTAAGGAAAACCTAAACCAAGACTACTCAGCGGTCACTATTGCCCTTCACTTTTGCATTCTGCGTGTCAATGCACATGCGTGTGGAACTGGCACAAACTACCTGTATTTGCTCATGCTGGTAGACTGAACTTCCTAACCTGAAAAGAGAAAGGTACAGGAAGGTGCAGGACGAGTAATCACAGTCTAAAGAGGGAAGGTATAATCGTTTAATGTGATAACTCTGGGTCACACAGCCCCTAGCAGGGACACAGAAGCAAAGACAGGTGGTAATTTTTTTATCCAGGACAGGGGTCTGCTTTGTCATGACCCTGGAATCCTCAGGTTTGCGTTATCATTCTAGAAGAGCTTGTAGCAGTTTGCACACTGCTGTTGAGTCAAATTTTATAGATGACACCTCCTAGGGCTCTGAAGAAAATTCAACATTACTAAAGTCACATATATTCTTAGAAGGCTGGTGGGGTCCACATCCTGAAAAAGCAGCCCCTCATCTCTTGTCCAGCAGCTCAGAAAGGCCTTCCTTCCAAGAAACATATACCAGTTGGAAAAATCTTGTAGCATATTAAAAAAAAAACAAAAAAACAAAAGAGGGAGTGGTGCCAACAAGAGTGATACAGAAGATTGAATATTACAAGGTTATGTGTTGAAAACCTCACCCCTGAGGTGACTGTATTAGGAGGTGGGTCACTGGGGAGTAACGAAGATTTTTCTTAAATGGGGTTACTCTCCGTGATGGTTGGCTTCTAATCAACAACCTGTCCCAACCTAGAATGACCTCAACAGGAAGCTCAGTTGAGGGTTTGTCTAGATCAAGATGATCAGCGGGCAGGTGTTTAAGGGACTATCTTGGTTGTTCATTGAGGCAGGAGGATTTGGCCTGAACACCAACGGTACCATTTCATCATGCACTGGACCCTGACTATATATATATGGTAGTGACGAGAACCAGCTGAGCCGAAACAGCCAAAAAAAAAAAAAAAAAAAAACCCAAACAAACAAACACAAAAAACAAATGTGTGCTCATTTAATTCACCCCTAAGTTGTCTGTGGATATGATATGACTAACTGCTATGAGTTCATGCCTTGACCTCTCCCCTGTAATGGACTACATCCTGGAATTGTAAGCCAAAATAAACCTTGTCCGGGTGGTTTGTTCAGCCAGAATGTTTTGTTAAAGCAACCCAATTGAAGCTGGTTCAGCATCTGTAGAAGCAGTACTCACAATAGACACTCCCCCCCACCCCCCACCCCCCGCCCTACCCCCATCCTACCTCAGAAGGGGAAATCTTGAAGGTCCCTGCTATGGATCAGGAGAGAGGCTGTCAACAGACATGGAATCTGCTGCCACTTTCCTCTCAGATTCCCAGCTTGTGAAACCATGATCTTTCTTATTTATAAAACGAGCCCACTCAGTTTATGCTGTTCTGTAATCCCAAACTAAGCCAGAAGCCAGAGAGTGACTCAGGCTGCCTGGAGATGAGCATGCTCGGCAGTGAGTTCAGTGTGAGCCAAGGAGCCTGCAAACTGTATCATCTGCTTTCTGTTCGTCACTGCTTCTCTCACTCTGGGTACCACCCTTTCTCCATGGACCTCATCACCCTGCCTCACTTTCTCTGTGGGCACGATTGAATTAAGTTCCAAAGAGAAAAGAATCACTTCGCTCAGGACAGTCAAGGAAATACAGAGGCACACACTCCAAGTCCATATCTGAAAGGCTGTCTCTATTCAGAAGGACAGCAGCATATTAAATTAGATCGTGTCCTTTGATTTTCTTATCCCTCATTGAAAATTTGAACAGTTTTTAAAAACGAAAGCTATACAAGATGATTTAGAAGACTTCCAACAACAGCTTCAAATTTTTCCAGTGTCCTGAGTGAGACATTTGATTTGAGGGAAAGGAGCTTCAGAACTCATCCAAAGAACAAATAGTGTTCTGCGTTGGGGACACTCCTAGCCTGTTTCATCCATATCTATGATTTCCCATCAATGATATTTCTGCACAGAGCCTTTGTGCTAGGTCACTGCCAATTTGAGGACCGATATGACCTCAGGCCTTGGGCTGGAAAGTCCCTGGAGCATCAATTAGTCCAAGTATCTTCTTTTACCAACCAGAACAAAGACATTTCCAAAATCACACAGGCAGGAAGACAAAAACCACAGAGTCACACATTCCCAACATCTGAGGCCCTGTGGCTTAGAGTGAACCCTTTTCCCTTGGGCACTTTCAACATCATAGATGTACAAATTGTTTTCTGTTGACAAATGTATTTAGCAGCCTCTGCCTCTTTGTTGCCTGTAATGCCAGTTGTGGCAAAAAAAAAAAATGTACCCAGGCACTGGCAGAAATCCCACCTGAGGATGGATGACAAAGACCAGAGGTGGCAAAATAAAGCTATGTGGGCTAAATGTGGTCCACAGACATACTGTGTTCATCCTCTGTTATATTCGTAAGAATTTTTATAAATGTGGTATAATTTGCATTTAAAAAAATCCAGACTACTTGATTCTTGTGAATGTTAAAAAGATCTGGCAATCCTAGGCTCACATCCTTACCTGGCAATGGTGGCAGTTAGAGTTTGAATATGTTATGTCCCCACAGGCTCAGGGGTTGAAGGCTTTGTTCGCAGCAAATAGCAGAAAGTTTAGAATGTGTGGCTTTGCTAAAGAAAGTGTTTTAGTTAGGGTTTTAGTGTTGTGAACAGACACCATGACCAAGGCAACTCTTATAAGAACAACATTCAATTGGGGCTGGCTTACAGGCCCAGAAGTTCAGTCCATTATCATCAAGGCAAGAGCATGGCAGCACCAGGTAGGCACGGTGCTGGAGGAGCTAAGAGTTCTACATCTTCATCTGAAGGCTGCTAGGAGAAAACTGGCCCCCAGGCAGCTAGGATGAGGGTCTTAAGCCCACACCACAGTAATACACTTTCTCCAACAAGGCCACACCCACTCAAACAAGGCCATACCCACTCCAATAAGGCCATACCTCCAAATAATGCCACTTCCTGGGCCAAGTATATTCAAACCACCACAGTAAGCAAGTAGGACATGTGTCAATAAAGAGTGACTGGCTTTTTTCTGTCTCTGCTTCCAGGTGACCATGATGTGGAGCAGCCCTGTTTCACCACAACCTTCCACCAAAATATTCTGTCTGTCCACAGTCCAGAAATAAAGGAGGCAGCTGACGGTCAGTTGGAAACTCTGATACCGTAAGTTATAACAAATTTGTTCTCCTTTATAATATTTTCTCCTTGGTATCTGTCAAGCAACAGAAAACTACAAAAACACAATGCATCACAGCTGAGTGGATAGTTTCCCCTTTGGAATGCCCTCCATGCTCTTGTTTGCCTCAGTTCCCTCCACTCTCTGTTGTACCCCGCAAAGGAGCTATTTTTATTTGACTCATAGCATCCTGGTTCCAAATTTAGATTGATGTGTTCTCAAAAATGGTTTGGTTCTGTTTTCTCCTAATAAGCCTCTCAGAAACTTGAAGGCAAGGGGTCATGACATTTTCTTCTCTTGCCCTTCCACGGTGTTTGATGCTGAGCAAGTACTCAGAGGTAAGTATGGATTGATTTTTCCTACAACAGCTTTCCCCACAAGACACCTGAGGTTGTCACCTATGTGAACTGCAGTGGAAAAGGCCTGGAAGTCAAGTATACCTGGATGGAGCTGTAGTCCATAGCCCCATTTGGAGGGTCAAGAATCACACTGAACTAGGCTAGAAACCCATGTTAAAGAAAGCTACCTAACTGCACATGACCCTCTGCCATGTCCCTAGTTAATTTGACTATTAAATTCTCTTTAACCCTACATCCATCAGTATCCTAAGAGGCCAATGCACAACTCTAGGTAAAGTTCAGAAAAGACTAACGTGGAGCCATAACCTTCCTCAGTTAAGGAGTGGTTAAAATACTAAGTGATCTAGTAAAAGGAGTTTCGAGCAAGGCATGCTTTTTCCAAGAACAGACATTGATTTGCATTGCCTCCTTTAAACTTCCCCACAAATCTGGGAAGACAGCATAATCAATATACACGTTTTGCAAATTAAACAATAAAAAAACAGAAAGCATTAGGATCGCCACCAGTGGTTTCACAGCTGGGAAGAGGTCAATGGAACCAGGACTGGGATGTATAGCCTGTTCAACTCTAGGACCTAGGGGCTTTCCCTCTGCATGCCTTAGCCCTGTATCAGTATCCATATCCTTGAAGTATCACAGCATGTGGTTTATCTGTCTCCTTCCTGTCCCTCTTCACACACACACACACACACACACACACACACACACACACCACACACACACACACACACACACACACACACACACACACACACACATACACAAGGAAGGCACCAGGCCCTGTTCCTGAAGGGAGTAAAAGAGTAGTTATTATGCATCAATCAACTACTGTGTGAGAAATAATACTTGGGGATCATCATACGTCCCAGGCCAATTTTTACATGCCTGTAAATCAGTTATCTGCTTCTCATTTCATGTGCAAAACTGTCTTAGCATCTCAGAGCCTAAACCTCACACTGTGGGGAAGCGGGGACAGTGGCATGTGAAACGGTGTCTGGGATCAAAGCAAGTGATCAACACCCACAGTTTACAAATTGGAAGACAAATCGATACAGACTAAGAATCTTGCATTGGGGAGCTCGCTTAGTTGGTAAAATTCGGAACACTAGAACCTGAGTGCTTGTGTCTGTAACTCCAGCCCTTTGGGAGGGAGACAGGCAGGTACCAGAGTTTGCTGACCAGTCATTTTAGGTCCATGGTCAATGAGCGACACTGCCTTTTAAAGGAAAAAAGTGACTGAGGAAGACACCTCTCGTTGACCTCTGACCTCCACATGCACACACATGCACCTGCATACAACAGGTACACACAGCCTCGCCAACCACCCAAATGGATTTTTAAAAAGAAAGATTGATGGGGAGAGAGATAGACTTCATCGATTAAGCAAGCACTTGCTTGCAGCAGGTTTGATTCCCAGACCTCACATTGTGATTTTCACAATCATCCATAACTCCAGTTCAGGGGATGGGATGCTATTTCCTGACCACTGTGGGCATGAAGCATGTACATGATGCCCATACATATATACAGCAAAAAAAAATGCCCTCACATAAAAATAAAATATATAACCTTCCCTCAAATTTTCCTTAGGAGAGGTTAATGAACATTGGTTACATAGTTGCTTTGCTCAGGACCTACTGAGAGTGTAGGGACTTGGTAGTAGACTGGTGCATGACTGAATGACAGATGATTAAATAATATTCCTAGCCCACTTACTTTATGTAAGTTCTATGAAGAGGAGGTACTTGCTAAGAGACAATGGGTGGGATCTTGTCCCTGAAGAACTTTCCCCACTTCCTGGGAATTAAGCCATTTAACCTCAGAGAAGAAAAGGCCAAGTGTGCCCTTCCTACACTCTCAGCTGTATCTAAATCTTACAGCTTCACACAGTCATGATCCTGAGAAAAGCCAACAAGCTGGATACCGGCCAATAAAATAATAACAGAAACAGCACTTTGTGAAAAAAAAAAAAAAAAAACAAACCCTGGCTCAGCTCAAAGCAGACATGTCAGAGAAACAAGAGAACCAAAGTAGCTGTGGGGCTACCTTGGTGTACAGCGCAACAATCTTGAAAGAATCAAAGAAAGAATGAGGGTGGAGGGAGTAGGAAGGAAGGAAGAAAAGAAAGGGTGACTGGAGGAGGGAGAAAGGAAGGAAGGGAGGAAAGGAGGGAGAGAGGAAAAAGTGGCTTAAGGAGGGAAGGAGGATGAGAAGGGAGGGAGGAACAGAGGGAGAGAAGGAAGGAAGGAAGGAAGGAAGGAAGGAAGGAAGGAAGGAAGGAAGGAAGGAAGGAAGGAGGGAGGGAGGGAGGGAGGGAGGGAGGGAAAGACAGATGTGTGCAGGAAGGAATTTTCCCCAGATCTAGTTTCTAATGGACCCTATCTGAGGAGTCAAGGTTTTATTTGCTTTTGAACCTGGATTTTGCATACCTATTCAGTTACCATTATTCACAAAGATCTATATCAAAGGGCTTTGGGGAAACACATCTCTACGCAGCATTTGGAAGGAGCAGACAGCATTATTGTGTGATAATTCATAGAAGAAATTACACAGGCTCACACTAAGGGAAAACCCTCCATAATATGCAGAAAGGGATAAAAGAAATCACTGAGAAATCATCTTGTAGCACGAATGAGGTTTCAAAGACATAAACTGCCTCATTTAAATTTCCTCACTTGGTCCTGTGTGGTATATTCTCCTCCACACTTGGCCAACCATGTTTACCAAGCGATACAAAACAATCGATAAAAATCATCTCTCCGTAGACAATAGCTGCTTGTGAATAAAAGGGCGAGACGGAACAGGTAAAGCGGTTCCAATTTTAATCGTTCACGATCTGGCAAATACAGACCTAAAACGTTCTTCTTAGGGGTAGTACCTCCAGGTTATGGAAAGAGGATAGGGTTTTCTTATTAATTTATACCACTAAACTTCAGCTGAACACCATGGAGATGAAAACACAACACATAAATGCGTATTTGAGGCTGGAGAGAAAGCTTACTGGCTAAAAGCACTTACTATTTCAGGGATCAGAGTTCAGTTCTGGGCATCCACCTCCAGATCCAGGGGATTTATACACACTCTCTTCCGGTATCTGTGGACAACTACATACACACGGACATGTACAAATACACACACACACACACACACACACACACACGCACACGCACACGCACACACGTACGCGCACACACGTACGCGCGCAATACAATAATTTAAAAAATGCTTGGGAGGAATTCATGTAAAAATAGCACCAAGTCTCAGGACGAAGGTTATTTAAGCGATACGATACTGTGTTTCAACAGAGGAGGCAGGGTTTCCCTTTATTCCTTTATTCCCCAAACCTCCCATCCACCATCTCACAGTGTCATCTGACGGAGGCCCTACTGTCACTTCCAATATCATCTCTCCTCTTACCACTAATATCTGAACTCCAACTTACTTCTGGGATTCTATCATTTCATTGATGGGGCTCTACAACTCTCAGCCCCCTTTGCAAGAGGATATGACAAAACTAGACTAGATTCTGGGCCATTGGAGGTAGGTAGTATCTACCTAAAAAAGTATGTGGGGGCTACAGAGTAAAAGTATGTGGGGGCTACAGAGATGTCTCAGTGGCTAAGAATGGGCACTCCTCTTTTGGAGAACTGTAGTTTTGTCACGGCCCGAGCTGCCCCACGCTTGGGGGCCAAAAATGTTGCGAGCCGCTCTGTCAATGTTGAAACCCCTGCACTGCCAAAAGCCTTGGGGGCTAAATTGTTAGAGCCCATACTGCCCCAAGCTGCTCTGGTCCACGGGTCAGGTTCAGCAAGAGAGTGAGGATGGACACGAGGAATGAAGACCAGACAGAGTGTGATTCAATTCTGTTTATTCTTCAGTCTCTCTTCCTAGTCCAAGTCCCAAGTCTTGACTTCCTAGTCCCTAGTTCCTAGTCCCTAGTGCCTCCAAGTTCCAAGTTACTTCTTCCAAGTGCTAAGTGTCTAATGTCTAATGCCTAATACCTAACTCCAAGTTCTTCCTCCAAGTGCCAACTGCCTAATAACTAATAATCTTCCAAGTGCCTAATACCTACTCCTAATGCCTAATAATCTGCTAACTTCTTCCAAGTTGTACTGAACTCTTCTGTCTGCCTCTCGCCTTTTATATGTCTCACTTCTAAGCCACGCCTCTAAGTCACGCCCTTAAGTCATACCCTTAGGTCATTCACTTAGGTCTTATCTCTAAATCTGATCTCTAAGTCACGCCCTTAAGTCTCAGCTCTAAATCACACCTTTAAGTCTCACACACCCAAGGGAAGATCCTGGGTATCTACAGCAAGATGTTATCAGAGTATGCTCAGCTGTTGTAGGCTATTGTAATCAAGTCTCTGGTCAGGGTATATGGCTCAAGATGGCTGCAAGGATGATAACCGCCTTCTGTCAGCTCCCCATATAGTTCAGTTTCAAGAATTTACATAGAGGCTCACAACTGCCTGTAACTCCAGTTCTAGAGGATCTGATGCCTCTGCTGACTTCCATGGGATCCTATGTGCATGTGGTACACGTACATACACACACAGGCAGGTATACCCACATGTGTACATAAAAATAAATAAATGGATTTTCAAAAAGTTAGAAATATGGTATAACATATAAAACTATAGACATTATCATGCAATGGTTAATAATCCATCTTTTGAAGTGACATGGCTCCCATTTCAATGCCCAACTCTGCCACAGAAAATTGGTGATGTTGGAAAATGGCTTGCATTCAGATATCTCCTATGTAGAACAGGACTAGCTACTAAGGCACAAGGTTACCCCCAAAGAGTAACTATTATGATTGATGCATAACAAATTATTCTAACTGGATTGAAGATAACACAGTGGAATAAACATGATTAAAGGCATATCTGAATGCATTGGTCATCACACAAGTGGTTTATTTCTCTAGAAACTTGCTGAGTCACTTCAAGTTATTTTAGATAATCATTTATAAACTCATATTAATCTTTTTCAATATTATTATTTTTTATATCTTTTTATTCTCTGCATTAAGAAAAGTTTGCTTCTGAACAGCCTAAACTAAATCAGTATACATCAATTGGACTAGACTGTTAACCTTAACCTGAGACATTGTTCCACTTTAAAGGAACCTTAGAGAATTTAAATTCTCTCCCCTTTTCCTCTCTACCCCTCAATTCCCTCCTTCCTTTCCCCATTTCCTCCCCTCCTCTTTTTCCTATGTCCTCCCTCTCTTTCTCCCTTACCATCCTTCCTCCCTCCTTCTCCCCTCCCCCTTTCTCAATCTTCATCTGTTCCTACACACACACACACACACACACACACACACACACACACACACACACACCACATTGCACAGATGCATGAATGCACTCACAGACACATGCATACTGCTCTTTCCTGGAGCTATTTATGGTTCAGAGCTGAGCTGCAATACCCCATTGTACCAATAGTGGTACCATGCCAGTGTCTGACATTGCCCTTTATGGTAAGATACTTCGCAAGGGAAGCGCTGAGAAACTGCTGTCATAACCCATTTTACAACAAATACAAGCTGACTGATGTTAGGTGGAGATACGCCAGTATAGCTCTTGCTACATTCTACTAGAGAGGATCAACGTTACAAATGCTGACAGAGAGTGTTACATAGGACTCAGAGGACTGATTCTTCTCCAAGTAGCTCACAGTGTGGTGTGTTCCCCTCTTGGTTATTGTGATAATCAACTGCCTACCAGCTTTGATCTGGGGATTTTAGCAGCCAGAAGATTCAACTGTAAGGAATAATTATTAGATAGTTTAACACACTATGTAAGACAGACAGCACCTCCTGAATAGGCGGTGTGTGAATTGCAAAATAGATTTTCTTCCCACATGTCAGAGTAAAATACTTAGAAACAACACAAAAGGCCTTGGTGAAATAGAGATATTAGTCCAAGAAAATAGCAGACATGTTTTAAAATCCCATTGAGTAATGTCAACCAGGGACAGAACTGGTTTGACCAAGGCCAACAAACACACATGGTGAGATGCTAAGAGAATGAGGTTGGGAGTTAGTTTTCTCTTATCCAAAAGAACCAATGTGTTAGAGATGCCAAGTCACCTAAGACTCAACTCCCCTTCTAAGTGGTGAAATTGTTCATCCTACCCTCACGAGATTATTCAGATAATCAAATCTTATATCACACTCAATGTCTAGAACAGTAGACATGACCCACATGGCGCCGTACACTGCTCTGTTATCAACACTGAAGCCACCTCTACTTATGACCCACTTGATTCCATGTGCAAAACGACAGCCTCCCACGGAGAGCAGGGAAGTTCTCAGCCTGAGGATTCTCCACTTGACACCTAGGGCAAGATAGATCAAACGACTCCAGGAACAGCTCTTGGCGAGCCATACCATACGTGGAGTTCAGCAAACAAATAGCGAGTTCCCTGCTTCTTGAATGAGACAACTCTGGGATTTATTTCATCCACGATGTATCCCAAAGGTCTTCTATGGTTTTAACTCCATTCATCCATTGTGGTAATCTGCTCTTAAATGCACTCTGTATTGACTTCTACCATTTTTCTGTCTCACTTTTCTAATTCATAACCCAAGCTTCCTGGGATTACCTCCAAAATAAACCACGGGCACGCCAATCCTTGTTCCAGGTCTGAATCCAGCCTAAATACCCTATCTCACAAAGTGAACGGGGCTCTTAATTGGGTTACCATAAACTTCAGCTCGCTAAGGGAACCATCTGTTCTGCCTCCCTCTGCCCTCTCCCTCCGGTGCATAACCGTCGCCTGTCACTTGTATCATCTGCTTCTGCCCAAGCTCTAAGTCTAAGCTCTCATCACCAACCAATCACTGTGCTTTTTGGGAGCTATGACCTCACTTGATGCCCACTTATTGCCAATATTATTACCCCAAAATGCAGTTCTGGCAATTCTGGTCCCTCGTTTGTTTTTGTATTTGAAGCTTTTAATGGTTCCCGTTTCCTCCTTGATAATAATAATAATAATAATATCATAATTCAGAGACTATCCCCCAAATGTTTTTCTCAGGCTTCCTCTGCAGGGACTGCAGCTCACAGAACCAATGAGCAATCTCTGAAGATCTCCTTCACCTGTTACCTTTGTATGTGCCTCAGTGGACTTGGAACCTTCTTGGACTACAGAACTAGTTCACATAGCCCCTTCTTCCTGAGAATTCCTACAACCCCATAGAATAGGTTGACAATTCCATCCTCCGGAGTTCCAGAGGCATCTGCTTACATTGGCTCAATTGTTCATCGAACATGTTATAGTTACAAACTGACAGAGACTTTAACGGTAAAGAATCCAGCCTGGGAGTTGGTGAACTTTGCACAAGAAAGTGATACTCTGGATGATTCTTGATTAGGAATTAACCCTAATAAAGGTAGTGGGCTGAGCATCCAAAGTTGTCGGTAGCTGATACTAAGATGGCGCCGACTTCCTGCCTGCCTCGTCAGACTTTTCTGGTAAACAAGTACTCTACGCATGTGCCAGCCTGATTCTGGCGCGAACCCCTCCCGAGTGGGTATATGCTAATGAGGTATTGATGCCTTAGCCAATCCTTGCACGGCAACCCCTCCCGAGTGGGTCTATGCAAATTAGGTTCTGGCAGAACGACCAATCAGAGAGAACCATGCCCCCTCTCTCATCTATATAAGCAGCACCGGCTGCTCGAGGTTCCTGTAGAATGCATCAAGAGTTCCTGCAATAAAGGCTGTTGAGAAGAATCCAACCGTGTTGCGTCTGCTTGCTGGTCGGGTGGTCGCGACACAAAGTCAAGGGCACAGCAGGTGCAGAGTCCTGAGTTAATTTGGACTATGTAATTACTTTTTCCAGGTGATCTGATGCTTTAAAACAGAGGCACAGGAGAAATAGGAGGAGGAGAGACTGTCAAAGGGGTCATTTTGCCACACTCCTGAGATCATCCTGTCCTAACATCCTCACACACTGGGACCAAGATCTTCACCATCTCTGAGATAAACCACCACAGCCCCTTACACAATGAAGACTACAAATGGGGCACATCCATTTCGTGGATGTGTTGAGTAGTCTTATAGCAGCGTGACACAAGCTAGAGATAATCTGAAAATAGAAAGCCTCAATTGAGAGAACGCCTCCATAAGATCCGGCTCTAAGCCATTTTTTTTTTTTAATTACTGATTGATGGGGGACGTTCCAGCCTATTGTGGGTGGTGCCATCCCTGGGGCTGGTGGTCCTGGGTTCTCTAAGAAAGCAAGCTGAGCAAGCCATGAAGTACAAGGCAGTAATAGTCCTTTGTGGTCTCTGCATCAGCTCCTGCCTCCAGGTTCCTGCTCTGATGGAGTTCCTGCCCTGACTTTACTCAGGTTGCCTTGGTCATGGTGTTTCATCACAGCAGTAGTGACCCCAACTAGGACACTGGATATTGGTATTGGGGCTCAGGAAGAATAAATGTCACCTGAGAGCTCAAGGATGGGAGCTGCCTAAACTGAAACATGCACCCGCTGAGAAATTGGATCTCTTAGACTGCACAAGGCAACTCCTCTCTCGTCTTTTAAGATGGCACCAATGACCTTTTTGAAGAATCAGAATTTATTATGTGATGGATATGATTGGATTGCATCTGTAGTTTTGTTTTTGTGTGTGGGCCGTTTGTTTGTTTCTTTCTTTGTTTGTTTGTTTTTTGAGATAGGGTCTCACTGTGTAGCCCTGGCCAACCTGGAACTCACTGTGTAGTCTAGGCTACCCAAAAATTCACAAGAGAGTCACCTGTCTCTGTCTTCCAGGTGCTGAAATTCTGGAATTGAAGGCATTGCACGTGCGTGCACGTGTACACACACACACACACACACACACACACACACACACTGTGCCCGGCAATTTTAAATTCTTGTTCAGGCTTTTTGAGACAGGGTTTCTCCCCTACCTTAGCTTCCTTACTACAGATGTGTCACCAAACACTGCTGGGGAAAGTACAGGCTTTTCTGTAAACCTGCAAAACAAAAGGAAGGTGTGTGGGGAGGGTGAGGAAGGGAGGGAAGGAGGGTGAGGAAGAGAGGTGGAGAAAGAGAGAGAGAGGGGAGAGAGAGAGAGAGAGAGAGAGAGAGAGAGAGAGAGAGAGAGAGAGTTGGTCAGGAGGTACTTGGTCTTCTGGAGGTCCCAGCAGGAAACAGACTTGTTCTGGAAGCCTCTTTGCTAGAAAAAAAACATGGGTCCTGAGAACTAGCTGTTATAAGGAAGCCACAGAAGTCCAGAAAGAGCATCCCTGGTGACAAGGGGGCTCCAGAGGGAAAAGACTGGACCTGGCTCTTTGGAGCCTTGGTTGGGGTGGATCTTTAACTTCCCGCACCTCCCTGACGCTCTACTCAGAACCAGCAGATGGGAAACGGCCCAATTTCCCAGCTATCCCTCCCACCCCTGCCTACCCGCGGGAGAAGAGGCAACCTTGTCTCTCGCAGCAGCATCCTCCAGGCCCAGACATTCGTCTCTGTCCATTTCAAGGCGCCACAGTCTGTGCCGTATATACTCAAGTATTTGGCCCACTCGAGGGGTTGGAGTATCCAGCTGGCCGCTCCTGTTGTATTTGTATTCAAGAGTCTTGGGGAAATCTGTTATTAAGATTGAGACAAATAGCCTGATTTAGGACCAGCACAAAAAGTGGACTTGAGGTTTGGTTTGGAGTAAGTAGAAGGAAATGTGAGGGAGGGGGTGGGGCGCCAGGGCGCGGCTCCTCTGAGGATTACGGCGGAGGCGGTGGACCGCGGCTCGCTCACAAGAGGTTGCAGCCATTGCACTGAAGAGCATCCCACATTCAACAGGAGGAACCCGCGGGAGAGCAGCCCCGACCCCCTTCACAACCGCAGCCAGTGCGCCCCGCGGCCCCTCGCGCGCCATGGCTAAGGAAGGCGTAGAGAAAGCAGAGGAGACTGAACAGATGATCGAGAAGGAGACCAGCAAGGAGCCTGCTGAGGGCGGCGACGGCTCCCACCGCCTCGGGGATGCCCAGGAGATGCGCGCTGTGGTGCTGGCCGGCTTCGGAGGGCTCAACAAGCTGAGGCTCTCCAGAAAGGCCATGCCGGAGCCACAGGACGGCGAGCTCAAGATCCGCGTCAAAGCCTGGTCCAGTATCCACGACTTTTTGGTTTTTCTCTCTTTACGCGCTGGGCGCACCAGTAGTGGGTGGGAGAGCCTAGATTGGAGATGCTGCCCAGGTACCCAGCACCCACAGTCAGCGAGCACCCTCTCTGCATTCACACTTGGCTCTCAGAACCTCCTGGGTAGCCCAAGCCAAGGGAGCCTGGGCTCAGGATGCTCAGAGGTGGTCCTTCTCCCCACACCAGATGTAGGATGACAGGAAGGATAGTGGAGCCTAAGACTTAAGATCTGGAAAATTGCCTGGTGCCCCTCTTATAGGACAACTCAGCTGCTAACATTGGGAGGGACGTAAGGGTGGGACTTGATCGTTAGTGTGGTTTAAAAAATAGCAATCACCGTGTAATCGTAGTTCCCGGTACTAGTTTTCTTTTTGTTTCTTTCTTTTTCTTTTCTTTTTTTTTTTTTTCTGGAGTTTTACATATACGATCCCGTTTAATACTTTCTGAGACCCAGTAAGTCAGGTGCCCAGCTTTAGAGGTGAGAACGGAGGCTGGAGGGTTGGGGGAGGAGAATAAATGATCTGCCAAGATCGCTGAGCTGCCAGTAAGTGGTCTGACTGCTGCTTGACACTTGATCTCCCTTTTCACCTTTATGCGTCTAAATGGGGCTGAGGACAAGGTCCATTCCCTTGTACATCTCCTTCCCAGTACTTAGGCGAGGGAAGGAACTGAGAATGAAGAGGGTTAAATCCTCAGCCTTTAAGCTGGGTGAAAGGTGAGGCCAGGGAATGCTGCCCTCTCTCCCCCTCTGCATCGTTTGCTTTCCTCATCCTTAGGCGCTCCTGTGCTGGCCTCAGAAGGAGCCCACACTCTCAGAGGTCCTCTATTCTCATTTCTCATGGGGAAACACGCCTGTGCCTAGACCAGCAGGGATTTCCCCAGTAGTGTGTAAGTGAGTAAGCTTGTCTCTGCCTGGGGCCACTGCACTCCCATGCCCCTGGAGTCTAGTGGAGTGCAGACTAAATAGAGCTGCTCGCTGGACCCAACATTCTATAGTAACTATGAATCTTAAAAGGGTTGTTGGCTGGATCTCCTAAGCCCTTGTTGTTTCTACTTCTTAGAATCAGCAGCATACTCAAACCTGCCTAGGACAGATTTGGAAAGAAAGCCAGCACCTACAAACATGATCTGAAGGCAGGAAAAAAAAAATGCAAAGGGCTCCTTTTGGCCTTTGCACCACCTTGACAGCAGGTGGGTTTTATTAGCCAGATCGGGAGGCAGCTGGTGAGAGCAGCCAGCGCTGATCCACGGTTAGTTCTTCCTATATGAACCCCATCCTTCATGACATTAAACAGTGTTCTGGTGAGCAGAGGATTTCAGGGTAAGAGAGGAAGCATTTAGGCAATCTGGGCATCCTGTACTGTTCTTTTCATTAACTCTTAGGAAGCCAGGGTGATCGATCCTAGCAGGCAGAGGTTTTACCCACCCCATTCGCCAATAAATCGCCAGCATCCAGCACAGTTGGCACACTGCGTATTCTAAGTAAGTGGTGACAGGTGAATGGATTGAGGAGGGTAGTTTGGAGGGGGAGTTATGGGACGTCATTTTTCTTTATTTGTTGATAGAAGACCATCGCGACCTAGTATAATTACCGTGTATGAATAACTTCCTGTCCTTAACCACCTCATCAAAAATATTATGCACCTATGTATGTACACATAGAGGAGTGGTGTGTGTGTGTGTGTGTGTGTGAGAGAGAGAGAGAGAGAGAGAGAGAGAGAGAGAGAGAGAGAGAGAGACTTATGAACTTTCATTCACACTGAAGATGGAGGTCTAGACTCTTGAGGACATATTCCAAGAATAACTGTTAGGGCCACAGTTCCAAACGCAATGAACTTCATGTGTAGTACAAATCAGACTGTATTCTTCGGCTTTCCCATATTTTGTAGCCTTGTGCTAACTGCCAGAAAATGCCTATAAGGGGCAGGGATGTTTTGAAATAATTTCTCAAGATAAAAGTGAGGAGGCGAGGAGGTGATTTTTCAAAGCCTGGCATACAAATGTGTTCTTTAATGGAGCCTAAAAACGTATATACACCACACACACACACACACACACACACACACACACACACACCTCTCTACAGAAGCTAGGTCTGTACAGTAGTGAGCTCAGATTAAGGATGTTTTATTTATTTATTTATTTATTTATTTATTTATTTATGCAAGTGAGAAGCAGAATTAATCAGTTTGCAAGGCAGCAGCGTTGGAATAGCCTGTGGAGATGACCCACTGGGCCTGTCATCCTCCACTGAGCTGGGATTGGCCGGTCAAAGAGTCCCATTGATTATAAGTTTCTGCCTTGAGAGGCAACATGACTCATTCCATGTTTTTATGAATCAACTGGGGCCTTGCGGCTGAAGGTCCTCCTTTTATCTGCTCTCCGTTTTTAATGGAAACCTTTTATCATCAAACAGGGTGTCCTTTTTGCTTGGAAACAAAGCACAGCACATCCGAACTACTGTTAGACCTAGGACAAGGGTTCAAGTTAGTGACTCTGCAATTATAAAAGTGGACAAAAAGAAGCAGGAAAAGGGGGGTATTCTATCTCATTGACCCTCCAATTTGTGGATTGATTGGGCAGGTATTTTTCTTACAGAACAAATTGAGTACTGGGAACATTGGGTGACTTGTCAAATATATCACATAACCAGTAGTTAGATGTGGATTTTTCGTGTCCTCAGGGCTTCTTCTCTTTTCCTTCTATTTTACTTTGTGACCCTCAGAAACACCACAGATGTGACTTGCCTCTCTAGACTGTGACATGTGTGGTTGTATCCACTGTTGCTTTAATACATATGAACCCATTGTGCTTATGCATAGCTAAAGAATAACCACTTTGGTTAATTTCAGAGTAATATTTCTATGTGATATGTGTTTAAGTGCAGCTCAGAAAGAGCCACTGCTTGCTTGGCTCTGTAGGGTTGGAAAGACAGAGGGTTCTACCCTCTGAAAAATGTCAGTTGATGGGAGGCCCAGGTCACAAATTCTGCATAGAATGGGCTATGTAACAGTAGGTTTAAGGGCCTAAGTAGCAAATGAGTGTGTGTATGAATGTGTGTGTATGTGTGTGTGTTCTTTGGTAAAAGGTGGACCTGGGTATATGTGTGAGCCTCAATTCTTGCTTCTTGGTGGCCTTGCCTCACTCTCTGCAAGCTTCCTGGGTTCATCTGTGAAACATGGACAGTGTGGTGGCCCTTGTAGTGGTATTATGAGGACAAACTTGAGTTCTAACTTGTCCCCTTCCTTGCCAACTGGATACCATAGGCCAGGCTCCTTGACCCAGAGACTGGTACAGGGAGCCTTTGGCAAGCTGTTTGCTAAGAAAGACCTTGCAGGGAGAAGAGAGCAATACAAATAGGCCAGGGAGAGAGAGCTAAACAAGGGTATGGTCTCAGCTGGATCCCTCTGCAGAGTCAGTTCCTCAAAAGAGCAAGAAACAGTGTAAGCCTTTAGGTGACTGGCAGGGCTGCTAAAGGGAGCATGGACTCCCATAAGCAGGGGTAGGTGTCCATACAACAAGGCACAGTTTTCTAGGGAACTATAAGTAACCAGCATCCCCATAAGGGATCTGGATGAAGTACAATCTCAATCTTTGGTTGGCAGGGCTGATTAGCGAACCTAGACCTCAGTGGACTGATCTGCAAAATGGGGATAATGGTGATGCCTCCTTTATTAGCACTGTACGAGAGGTGAAATGAGGTAAGACACACAAGACCTTTATGTGTAACTAATGGTTAATAAATGATTTACTATCTAGACGATTATTTTTCATTGCCATCACTACCTTATAGAGTCTTGTCATTCAAGCTTGAGTGATTTTGAAAGGGAAATAATCCATATTACACTGGGATAGCAGGGGCAAATTGGAAGGATCCTAGACAAACCAGGGGGTATGGTTTTCCTACCTGCTAAGGGTCTGATGACCTGTGACCTTGTTGCCATTGTGTATTTTGAACACAAGCTGGTAAGGTTTGAAGTTGGCTGAAGGTCTCCAGGTTAGGCTGCAGGAATGTATTTAAGTGGCCATTAACAAGCCTTGTCTAGTTTGTGGCTCAAATTGGCTTGTGGTAGACAGTCACTAATGGATAGGGGACATTTATTTTCCCAGAGTGATTTACAGCAAGAGGCCATATGAAACTGCTGGAAGGAAACCAATTGGATGAAAAATGGCTCAGGCTACTCAGGACCACATTGGCTGATCTAAAAATGGGCCGAGGGCAGGCCACACCAGAAGCAAGACAGCAGATAGGTAGAATCCTAATATGTCATGAGGGTGTGTAGGAGACGGGGAAAGGATGTCCACTTGCTGAAAAGTTGTTAGGAGCTAGAAATTGAGGGCTTCTATAGAGCTACAAGATCAATGTCGCTAAGAAAGACTTGTCAGGACTTTAGACTTCCAAGTGGAAGAAAGATACAAAACAAACAACAACAACAACAACAACAAAAACCCAAGTCCATATTCTTCCTGGACTCCTTACATTTGGGAGCCAGAGATTAGGAGATCGTAATGCCAAAGATAAAGAATAAGAGAGGGAAAGGGCACAAAGATGCAGGTAGACCCAGTGATGGGTAATGCAGAGAAAGCTCCAAGAACGATTTTAATCCATTGGACACAGAACTAGCAAGATTCAAAATGTCTGCCCCAAGATGTCTCTTTGTATTTGTGTCACTTCCGTTTCCTCTGTGCTTCTGAGGTATAAAATACCTTGAGGATAAAGTTACCAGGACTGTTGATAAAGAACGCTCATGCTCATTAAACCTTGGAACTGCTCAGGGTAGTACAATTTTTTTTTCCTTTGCTTCCTTTGATTAACGGGCAAACACTGACAACTTGAAGACGAGATGTCCTAAATCACGATAGCATTAAACTGTCGCTAATGAGGTTGATGGGATGAAGTATGGCCAGTGATGTGCTCTGAGTTTGTTCAAGTAAGCAGTCGGAGTCTGGGAGGTTCAGTGACACAGCTGCTCATAAAATTGAGAAATTATGTTCAGAACTCCCAGTGCCCAACTTGAAAGGTGCTCTGGCACGGAAATTGGGCTACAGTGTTCTGGGTTCTTCTGTGTTGAATGAAGGGAGCGGAGTTTGACATGAAACGGTGCCTCTGTGCCTCTGTGATGACTCATAATTAAGAGTCCTTTGGTAATGAGCAGACCTGGCTGCCAGCTCTGGGGTCACTCTGCTCTCTTCTACTGAAGCTTGTTTCCTTATCACCTTGCTAATGAGGCTGGGGACAGGGATGGCTCCTGTTTGTCCAATAATAAGATAGAAACTCTTTGGTCCTTTTGTTTTGTTCTGTCTTGAGACCAAGGTCTCAGTAGGCATCACCAACTGACTTGGAACTTGCAATCCCCCTGCTTCAGCTCTCCAAAGTTGTAATGTGTGTCATCTTACCCAGTTTAGATATCCCAGCACTTGGACTAACTAAAAAGGAACACAAAATCATTGGGTATCTTTTCTTACCACTGAGACCAAATGTCTGACAAAAGCAACCTGAAGGAAGAAAGGTTTCTTTTTTGGCTCACAGTTTGGAAAAAACCAGTCCATCATGGCAGACAAGGAATGGTGACAAGGCATGGTGGCTGGAGACGCTCACTCCATAGTGGTAGGAGCTGGCAGCTGCTGCTGGCTTGCATAGTAACAGATCAGGAAGCAGAGAGCTTAGAAATGAGGTCAGGTTATAATCCTGAAAAACTTACACTGGTTTCAGTAACCTCCCTCAACCAGCCATGAACAGGCCCCAAAGGTTCCACAATTTCCCAAAATAGCCCCATCAGCTACAGCCCACATATTCAAACATGTGAACCTAGGGGAGACATTTAAGGTCTAACCTGTAACACAGTGGCTCTTCTATCACATGTCACCCCATTATTTTAACTATAGAGGGCCATCTTGTCCCTTTGAAACTATTTTAATCTTGATTCATTCCATCCTTCCTCCTCCTTCCTCTCTCAGACTCACATAAGTTCCTCTCTTCCTCCAACTTTTTCCATTATGATAAAACCAGCAATAGCCATCAAAGCACGACCTCAATAACAGAAGCAATAGCTGGAAAAATTTATAGTGGACAGCCAACAAGACAGAGAAATTAAAATTTGTAGTCATATTTTATGTGGTGCAAGATTTATCCAAGTGGAAATAGTTTCACTAAAATAAAAACAAAGCCATTTCAATTAGCTTAACAATGCCATTTAGAGTGTTTTAATTTGCTGAAAGTCACTAATGTCATAATTGAGATTACATTCTGGTATCAGGTATGTCCTTTAAACTTTCTTGAAGTCGATGTTATGGAATTACAAGTAGTGTAAGATCAAGAGAAAGTAACAATGAGTCCACTCAGAAAGAGCTTGTTCTCAGTGAAGGATGTATCTCAGTGGTAGAGCATTTGCATAGCACCCATGAAGCTCTGGGTTTAAAGGAGAAATTATCAGTATCAGCTCATTCATATACCCTTTAGAAAGTATAGCTGGAGATGATTGGTCAACCCTCTTTGGCAGGAAAGTAAGCTGAGTAAGAATCAGTTTTGCCCATAGAAAGTGCCTGGGCTTTGGTTACAGGCAGCCTTGATTTAGTATCTCGCTCTCCTTTTTGTTAGTCATGTGTTTGAGTTTGAGCTTTTTCCTTACATACAAAATGAAGATGAAAGTTACAACATCTGACATGTAGTAACTTCCCATAGACAGCAACCAGAGCTCAATGAGAGAGAGACTAATTAGAAACCAGAGGTACTTCATCATGGGCACAGAAAATGATAGCTGACAGTCATGCCCACCACGTCCCCCTCCTGAAGCATCCTTGTGGGATCAAAGTGCGTTAGGCACATCATTTTATAAATCTTATCCTTCCCACTCAGGATAAGTTAGCCCAGGAATCAACAACCATGTTTTTCCGAAGAAACTGGGAGTTAGAAGTTAGATAGAAATATTGGGAAACGTTTGTGGATTTGGATTCTGATCCTAATTCTACCCACTATGGCTGTTTGAACCTAGGCAAATAGCACTCTGTAACTCATCCTAGTAACAATGCCTGGTGTTAGGTATTGTGATGATTGGAAAAGTCTAGGAAAGTCCTCATTTTAAGCTACTTTTTCTCATTGCTGTGATAAAATACCAACAACAAGCAAATTGAGGAAGAAATGTTTTTCTGGCTTACAGTTTGAGGGGATACCTTCCATCCTGGTGGGGAATGCATGGTGGTAGGATCAGAAGGCCAGCTGCTCATGTTACATTGGCAGTAAGCAAAGAGAGAATGAATCAATGTTGTGATATAAAACCTTAAGACTCACCCCTCGTGCCCCACCCATTTTTGCCTGTAAGCCTCTACCTCCTGAAGGCTCTGCAACCCTCCCACACAGCACTCCCAGCATGGATCAAGTGCTCAAACACATGGGCCTTTGAGGATACATTTCATATTCAAACTACATCAGCTCCTAAAATACCTTGCCTGTAATAGGTGCCCAATAAAAGTCATTTTTCTTTCTGAGACTCTCAGGTTGGAATTGATATCTCTTGGTTCTGAACCACATTGGCAGCAAGGAGTAGGAAGTTGGCTTTTGATTCTTATTTATAGGGTTGAGGATAGACTATGGTATTCTCTGTGATATTGTTCTGTGACTACCATTACACCAGTCCTTATACAGCATCCATGGGCAGTGGCATGGATTCTCTGCCAGTTGAGTATGCATGGATAATCCATCCTTCAGTGTTTGTTTCACTATAATTCAAAGGATTCCATATCCCATGACCTTCGGATCAATCAGTGACATCCAATGCTAACAACAAAGCTCACCCAGACACAGGAATTTTTACCCCCTAGTAGTTCTAACACTTCTCTTTCCTAAGATGAATCCTTTTGACATCTTGGCATTTGTCGTAGAAGAAAAAGTTTAATTAGAGCCAGAAGAGACTCTTCATAGGAAAGGGCAGCAGGCATGTAATCTCAAATTAGTTCCTCCGTGTGTGATCTCATACAGGAAATTGGCTGGAGTCATGGCATTGAAATGAGTGAGTTTTATGTTTGAAGGCTCAGGAGACAGCAGTGATGCTCCCGTGGAAAGCGCTGCTCCGTCTTTGAGTGTGATATTTTCTTCATAAGAGCATGCAGTCAGCTTCTGCCTTTAATCTTCTTTTGCCGGTGACCCCCGACTCCTGCTTCATCTAGTCTCCTCTTCAGCACTGGCTGGGACCAGGGCATGCCAAATAGCACATTCCCCAACAAAACCCTGCTAGCAAGCTAAAGCATCAGGTCTTATTACTCTCGACTTCTCTAAAGGAATGTGGTTCACAGAGCTCAAAGCAAGATAATTATTCCCTATGCGAGGAAGCATCATGGTTCGTATCTTGGAATGGCACCATGTGCAAGCCTTTGATATTTAAAGTGAGTATTTGAAGTGAAGTGGACCTGGATGTGAGCCATGTGTCTGATCATCTTAGAAACGTGTATAACTATGGGAAGAAGCCTCAATTTGTTCATATGCGATATAGGCGTAATAGTACCAATGGGATAAGGTTTCTGTGTAAGGATAAAAATAGTTAATGGGGACTTTGGGGATGGTTCAGTTAGTAAAGAGCTTGCAAGCCCAAGTGTAAGGACCTGAATTCAGTCCCCAGCCCCCATATAAAAAAAACCAACTGTGGTGGTATACACTTATAATCACTTATAATCTCGGCTTCAGTGAGGCAGATCCTCAAGACACAATGGCCAACCACTGAAGTCTACTTGATGAGCCCAAGGTCCTAGTGAGAGACTGTCTCCAACAACAAGACAACAGAACAATACAAAAACAAGAAATAAAGTGGACAGACAACTTCTGGGGACTGGTAACTCAGGTTGATTTTCAGTTTCCTCTCACAGAAGCACAGATGTAAATATCTATCCACACATGCACTTACACATGCTCTCACACTGACACCTATAATATACCCACACATACATACATGCATACATACAAACATACATACATACATACATACATACATACATACATACACACACAGAAAGGTAGTGGACCTAAAGTACCTAGCAGTGATATTGGTGTATCAAATGTTTGTTGAGTTAATGATTTCTGTGGCACATATTATGTGTCCAAAAGATATTACCAGCGTGGAAGAGATGCAAAGAAATACAGTAGAAGGTCCCCCAGTACTCCATAAAACTTCTTCCTGTGTACAATGTGAGGGATAGAACCTGGGACCATATGTTTGCTTGGCAAATACTTTATCATTCAGCTACTTCCCTATCCCCTCTCTCATAAGGTTTTCTGGAGGGATCCCACCATTCAGCCCCATATGTCTCTCCAAAAGTTTGCAGTACCCCAAAATTTAGAGAAGCCTTAGAAGGATACACCAAGACTGATTCCTGAAGAAAGAGCAGAAGAAATAGAATCCAGATATATTGTGCTCCTGTAGTGTGCCAGGACCTGAACCAAGCTTAGGAACCTTCAGAAGGACAAGCACCTATTTCTCCCTCGTCTCTGTCTTTGTCGAATCTCTGCTGACCATTGTGACAGATCTCTGCTCTAGCTAGCTCTTACCGGTTGACTCTCCATCTCAAGACTGACAAGGGTGTCAACCTCTAGCCTTGGCTGCCTTGTACAGGTTTTAGCAAGCCTCTGTACAGCAAAAATGTTTTCCTTCGGATTTTCATGTAGCTAGGAAAGAATTTGATTGGTCATTGCTTGACAGCCTCTAGATTTCTCTCGTTCTCTCTCCCAAGTCCCCAAAGGAATAAAGATCTTGGACTGTAATTGTCTTGTTCTCTCCTACACCGGCCTAAAATAATACGACTGTGTGATCGGCAGCCCACTTGAAAAACTTTTGTGGGGGATGGAGATGGGGAGCTGGCATGCAGACATGCTTGTGTGAGTGTTATATATGTACTCTGTGTGTGAGTGTATTGTATGTGGCGGAACAGATACTCCAAAATCAACAGAGAACAGTGATCGAAGGATATTGGTAAGAATTACAAACATATATATATATATTTATAATTCTTGTATTATATATATATATATATATATATATATATATATATATATATATACACAAACTGAGCAGAGGGTAATTATGTATTGAGGGAGTGTGTGTGTGTGTGTGTGTGTGTGAGAGAGAGAGAGAGAGAGTGTGTGTGTGTGTGTGTGTGTGTGTGTGTGTGTGAATAAGATACTCAAATGAAGCAGGTTGTACCAATGCATTTAGGGAGTGTGTGTGTGTGTGTGTGTGTGTGTGTGTGTGTGCACAGCTAATATTAAGAAGAGACTATGAATTTAAAAAAGAGTAAGGAAGGGCATATGGGAGGATTTAGTGGGAGGAAATGGAAGGTGAAATGACATATTATAATCTCAAAAGAAGAAAAGAGTTTCCTTTTAAAGAGAAAGAAAAGAACCATACTAGACTCACACTGGACTGATTATAATGGCAGCCACCTCTGTGCATAGACAGTTCCTTTTAACCCCTTCCTCACTCCTCTCTCCCCTCTGTGTTTTCTGAGTCAAGATGTCACTTAGTCACACGGACTGGCCTTGAACTCACTATGTAGCCCAGCCTGGTTTCACACTCATACTCCTTAACTTCCTGAGTGTTGGGATTGTGGGTACATGCCACCATGCCCAGTTAGGAGAGACTCTCATCCAGAAAAGACTGGAGACCAGAGCAAGGACTGGAATTGTAGCCTTGTTCTTTCCTTTTTAGGATCTAACATTTCTTATTTCAAAGTTATTAAATAATATAGAATAAACTCTTTTATACCTGTTTAATAATCTTGGAAATTCGAACATCACCAATGAACTATTATATACCAAGTGTGGCCTGGGTTAAAATAGACATTCAATAAGTATTCACAGGATACATAAATAAATGATTGGTCTTGCAGGTAATAATTAAGGCTATTGTAACATAGCCAGCAGCTACCCAGGATAGATGTAGCTTTTAAGATTCCCTCCCTCATCAATAAGAAACCTGCATCCATCTAGCGTTTTTACCCAATGAGAAAGGTAATCTCTTCAAAAATCTGCTGCTGGTGGGTCTTTGAGTAAGGACTGGATGAACCCCAGAGGAAATACATTTTCAGAGAGTTTTATTTCTTCTTAACACACCGTGTGATTGTGAAACCTAGAGTTACTTCCCTGATCTCTAATAACTACCTTCTCTGGGCTGGGAAATGCAGGGCTCTGAGCTCTGAGGATAGTCTGTAATTTTCTCCCTATTGACCTCTGTCTCTTCCAAGTGCCGGAGGCCAGGACTGTCTGAGAGAATCTGGGGGCTGCCTCTGATAACTGTTATTCCAGGGGCACTCACTCAGACATCCCTCAAAGAATGTGTATCAGCAACAGAATTTGGAAAGAAACTGTATTTCCATGACTCTGTTTCCATCTTTCTTTGTTACACATTAACCCCCAATGCCCTCTCCTCAATCTTCAAATAGTTGGAAGTGTTTCCTATGGGCTGTTGTATGGGTGCTTGGGATATGGTTCTCCTGTTTTACCCTTTAAATTATGATCCTTTTCTGTCATCCTTTTTGGCCCCATTACCCCTGAAGCATCCATATTATACATCCATATTATACATCTATTTTGTGCCCACTCTGCCAAGGGTCATAGTCTCACATTTTAAAGATAACATAAGGATGCTGTCATCATTTCCTTTATGTCATTCATTTATTATTATTATTATTATTATTATTATTATTATTATTATTATTATTATTAGGTCAGTGGTAGAATGTTTTCTCAGCGTGTACAGAACCTGGAGTTTGAACCTCAGCACCACAAAAGAACTAAACAATAACCACGCAGATAATAAGACAGAGCTTAGATTTGAGCCAGGGATTTGAGCCAGGGAAAACAGCTTGATTGGTAACAAATCCAACATTGATACATTGTAACTATCTTCATCCATGCCTAGATTCTCCCACCTGTTTTTCCCATTTTGTTTTTCTCCTTAAAGGACACAGTTGTTTATCAAGGAAATTGATACACAATGGGCAGTGCCCTGTCTCATGCAGATAGTTTGTGTCCTGAATTTGTGTGAACTCTTGCAAGACTGTCACTGCATTCTCCATAGCTCCTTCTTTCCTCCCAGAATGGTTACTCATTGTCATCTTTGGTGGGAGAAGAAAAACAGGCCTTGCGTGGGATCAAAGAGAATTGCTTTTCCATTTATCTGTGCTACCGTAGCTCAGTCAGCTAATGGAGAGCTATTAAGACCACCGTTCTTATGATTGGTCTGAGTGATTTTGTAATTGGATTCTTTTTATCCTGCCAGCAAAACTCACTAAAATTGTTCCGTTTGGGGGGTTTGTCATACACTCTGACTCAACCTGGCAGTCGGAACTCGAGAATGCTTCATGCAGGCATTGATGTAACCTTCCATTTCCCGAAACAGCAGCTTCAGTTCAGAGGGCCTTCTTGATCTGACCTGGGGAATAGCCAGCACCTCTGGGACAAGAGGAGATAAATAGCAAAGGCCACTGTCACTCTTCTCCCTCCTCCCTCCTCCCTCCTCCCTCCTCCCTCCTCCCTCCTGCCTCCTCCCTCCTCCCTCCTCCCTCCTCCCTCCTCCCTCCTC
>JANHMN010000018.1:38101421-38118499 GCA_030674055.1 Rhabdomys pumilio
CCTCCCTCCTCCCTCCTCCCTCCTCCCTCCTCCCTCCTCCCTCCTTCAAGCTGCAAGGCCTGTGTCCTCAGTCAGTGGCACTTGGATCATTCCTTGGGCAGTTTGCTATTCCCTTCCTAGTCACATTCTTTTCTTTCCGTTCTTCAGCATAGCTGGGCTTGTTCTCTCCTGAATAGATATCAAACTTGAAACAACGGAGAAGCTGTGTCAACCCAGCATCCTCTAGAAAACAAGAAATCTGGATCCATTAGAGAAAGGATCTTGAGAAAGGGCATGAAAATAGTGTTTTCCTGTTGACACCTCCAGATGTCTCCTGCTTTCTTCAGATTATCTCTGCTCTCTTCCATCCCTCCCTCCTCCTACCTCCCGTGTGTGTGTGTGTGTGTGTGTGTGTGTGTGTGTGTGTGTCCATGACTGTTCATAGATACCAGAGCTTTGCACAGCATCTTCCTCTTTTACTCTCCACCTTATTTATTCATTCATTCATTCAGTCAGTCAGTCAGTCAGTCAGTCAGTCAGTCAGTCATTCCTTTGTTTGTTTTGAAACAGAGTCTTGTATTAAGTCTAGAGCTCCCCAGTTCAGCTAGACTGGCTAACCAGCAAGCCTCATGCTCCTGTCTGCCTCCCCAATGCTGTATTACAAGGGTGAATAGCTGTGCCCAGCTCTCCACATGAGTGTTAGGGATCTGAGATAAGTCTCAAATTCTTGTGCAGCAAGCTCTTTAAGAGCTGAGCCATTTTCCTGGCCTCTCTGCCAGATTCTAAACTCTGTCCTTACTCTCTGGTCTTTTATATTTATCTTTGCTCACCCTCCTCCTTCCAGTTTCCAGGGGTAAATCTTTGCTCTTTCCAGCACACTCCAATCCAGCAAGCCTTTGATTTGCCTGGTTCTCCCGCTCCCAGTTACACTAGTGTACAGCCTAAGCTGCCAGCCAAGCAGAACTGAGGGGTAAAGAGAAGGGGGAAAAGGGGGGAAAGCTCAAAACTCTTGTATGTTTTCCTGTTTGAGTCTCCAGTGGAAGAGGCATTGTTTGCCATGCTTTGATGTGCCCTGCACTAAGCATGTTTGAAAGACAGACTTCTGGAGTTGCTAATTATCTATGGGGAAGAGGGAAGCATCATGATCCTGCTACTGTCTCCTTTTTTTAAACTAATGACACTTAAATATTAATGAAACAACATTTGAAACTCAGTTCCTTAATGCTATGGTTTGAATTTGAAATACTACCCCCATGCCCCAAGAGGTTCGTGTGTTGAACACTTGGTCCTTAGCTGCTAGCAATATTTTGGAGTGTTCTGGAAGCTCTAATTGGTGGGACCTAGATGGAGAAAGAGGGCCTCTAGGACGTTATGTTAGTTCTCAGTTCCTTGCTGTCCTGCTTCCTGTGTACCATAAAGTGAACAACTCCCTTCTGCATGTCCCCAGCATCATGCTAGCCTGTTCGTACACACACCTAGACTCAATGGAGTGAGAGGCTGGGAACTGAGTGTTTATAAATGTGAGCCAAAAGAAAACATTCCTTCTCCTAACTTATGTTGGGTATTTGGTCACATCAACCATCAAAGTGACTACTGTATTCAGCCACAATGATCACATTTTAAGGGTTTAGTATCCGTATCTGTGTCTGGTGGCTACCATATTGGCTAGCTTAGATAGAGGCTATTCCCATTACCCTAGGATGACATAGCTGTAACTGTGCTAGTCTTTACCTCTCTTCATTTGTCCCATTGAAACAATAGTTTTCTTATACATCTTGTAATCGGTAGCAGCATCCTGGGAAATAATGTTTCTACTGTAGCAACAGTGGACTGTTTCTATTTGAGATCCTGTGCCCTTGATAGCTTTATGAAGGAATCAAGCTGGGGTCACTATGAACCCTTTTCCTCTCCGTGGAGAAGTGGGTTAGGATCTGAGGGTTTGAAGAATAGATATAAAAAGCACGTCCATCCCGTTCTTTCCTTTGGGAAGCACCCAATCTCAATGAGACAACATAATAGCTACTTTCTCCATGATGGCTGTGACCCTTGTATAGCAGCCGCTTGTGGAATTGTCGCACTGTGTAGTCATTTATTTGCTGAGCTCTGAACTCCTGGGAGGCACAGATGTCACTGTCAGTGTCATAACATCATTGCCTAGCCAACCCCCAAAACACAGAGGGTCTGTTGAATCTAAATTGTATGAGAATGAATGTTCTATACAGGGAACTGCTGCCAAGAACCCTTCTGGAGCTCACGCCTTGGTCAGCACACAACATGGAACATAGAGATGTTAACCTTTTCGGCAACTATCATAGGAACGAATACCTCCTGCCTCTCCCAGGGGTTGAGTAGATAAATAGCTCAAAGTCTCTCAAATCAAAAGCGTTAGTCTTGGCATCAAAGAGAGCTTATTTGTGCCATGCTTTTCTGTGTCTGTTGAAAACTGTCTCTGAATATTTACATTCTCAATATGTCTCTTTGGCTATTTTATCACATGGTGAAAATACCAGTGGAGTGTGTCTTGAATACTAATGTAGACAGATGATCTGAATACAGTTCTTTCTCCAGACACAGTAGCAATAAAGAACTCATACAGCTATGCCCTTTGTTAATAGCATCCATCATCACTGTTCACGTTATAGAGAGAGGAATCTGGGTGAGGCAACAATCCCATTGTCTACTTAATAAGAAAATGGTAGGCTATGAAAAAACATCAGATGGATTGGGGAATTTCTTATTTATCATATGGATGTAAAAGCTTGTTTGCTTAACAATTGTGGTTACAGAGGGCAGGCAGAGATATATGGATCCAGATTCAAAGGGGACTGTGGTCAAGAAAAGTAGGAAGAAGGGGGTGGGGCCATCTAAAATACAGTCTTTTCATCCTCTGATTGAACATAGGTCTTTCCCATACTGTGACTCACTAAGGACAGTTCTGGCTGTCTTCATATAAGATGTTCTTTGAGAGTTACATACAAGGTGTCCTTGCTTTGCACATAATTTTCCTTCCACGAGCAAATTATTTCCACAGTCTTGAGATATCAAAATGGGAGCTTAAAAAGATAAGAAAAAAATATGAACAAGATTTTTCTCAGATCAATCAATACCTATTTTCCCGGGCATGCACATGCTACCAGCTGGGAGTAACAGATATCAAAACTTTAGTTCTGAAGAAATAAAATGAATCCAACATTTGCTTCCTTGACCCTACCTGGATTGGAGTTAAGCACTTTGATGAACACATTATCAGTAAAACAAGACCAGAATAATGAGTGCCTCACATTCTCTGGCTGTTTCTTCTTGGTCAGAGTCTCACATTAGATCTGCTTGGTCCCTCTCCTAATTGGTAGAGGATGTCTCACATTCTGGTGTTCTTGGTGTCCATTGAATGTCAAATTCCACTTGGAATTTGAAGGGGTTTTCCTTGATGCCAAGTACTGTGCAGCGGTCTGTGTTCTCAGCTTCCTACAGACATATAGGGAGCACTTGGCTATAATTTAATTCCAACTTTTATGCCAAGAAATATGTCAATTCTGCAAGTATTTTGGTGGCCCTGCCTGCTAAGACCCTTCTGTTTTTTTTCCCTTAGTATCTGCTCCTTTTTTTGTCCTGTGATCTCCTTAATTTCTCATTTTCCTTTTCTTTTACTATTTCACATCCTTAATTAATGGTCTTATTCTAATTTCAAGTTTTATATAATTAGTCGTTAGGATGCATAAGACCTTCCTTCTCAGGGCCCACCACAAAAAGAATCCCTTAAATATTCACAAGTAATAACTATTCCATGAACATGAGGAAATAAAATGCTTAAAAGTGGGTATTTTGCCACTGTTCTTAGGACCCCAGTCTTTATTTATCCTGATATTGGGTACTATGGCTACTGACAACTTATAGCCCATCCCCTTCTAAAAATTAAAAATCAATTAAAAATTAAAATTAAAAATTAAAAATTTCAGCCAAAGAGACTCCTCCTTGTCCAGGATATCTCTCCTCTCTCTGTCTCTGTCTCTGTCTCTGTCTCTCTCTCTCTCTCTCTCTCTCTCTCTGCAGCTCTCAACCCATAATTACTCAGTACAAGATATAAAGCCTACTCCCCTTGTCTTGACTAAGAACTGCTAAGAGGACTGAAGTTTCATGGACTCAGAAACCTCTGGATGAGTACATCAGAAACCAACCTTTCCTCTGCCCAAACCAACTTCCCTTGCAATGATCGCATTGTTCCCTTGAGTGCTTACTGTCCGAATGTACGAAAATCTCAGTTTTAGTCTGTTTTCCAGTGAACTTGACCTGTGATGCCCTCTTGGTGTTATGAGAAGGATCGTCAAAGAAACAGCTCACACTTGTGGAGCAGTTGCTGTGTGAGACCAGTTCTGTATAACAAGTATTGTTGACGATAGATTTATACCAACACCATGACCAGTGGAATGCCCAATGCCCAAGACCTAATCCCCGAGGAAGTCAAACTATCTACTCATGTACATGAGAGAAAATTAAAGTGAAGGATTTAAATACGTCTTTGGGGATGGCAGAGGATCTCTGAAGTACTTTTTTAATAAAACCTTCTGGGTGTCAGTGTTTGGACTCCTTAGCTCCCTTCTATCTCAGCATATCCCTAGTGACCAACAAGTGCTCTGCTTCTATGTTCTATAAAAGTACTCATCCCATCATACTGTAGTGAACTTTCAGGAATTTTTTTCCTATGAGGATTACAAGTGTGTTGATTCTGGGCTT
Source organism: Rhabdomys pumilio (assembly GCA_030674055.1). Lineage (NCBI taxonomy): Eukaryota > Metazoa > Chordata > Mammalia > Rodentia > Muridae > Rhabdomys > Rhabdomys pumilio. The sequence continues at coordinate 38,106,132 of JANHMN010000018.1, forward strand.
CTGAGACCTAGCATACTACTTGGTAAAACATCAGGTGCTTAGCGTGCTGAATGCAGAGGTTCAGTCTTTGTAACTGGGAATGCTGGGTAATATCTTCCAAAAGAAGTAAGTAGAGAGGTTCTGGATTTGTACAACCCCATCTTGGTATTATGAACCTCAATGTGCCCCCATTTTGTTCTTTATAAAATTGGGACAATATCATTATCTCTTATCATTATTATGGGCATTGTATAAAGTAAATGATACCATCTGTATAAACCACTTAACCTTGGATGCAGTAAGTGCTTCATAACTGGTCTATCATATTCACTAGTCATGAATCAGTTGATTTTCTCATTGGGTTCTGTCTTCAGAGAAGTCCATTAGAAAGAACCCCATCCCTTCTTGAACATCCCTCTGCATGGGAAGGGCTGACACTATCTAGCTTAGTGGTGCCTTGAAACTCTAATGGCAATGGGGGATTGCCTGGCACATTTTTTTTTGGATATTTTATTTACATTTCAGATGCCAACACCTTTCCCCATTTCCCCACCCTAGAAAACCCCTATCCCGTGTCCCCTTTTCCATTTTGCTTTTATGCAATTTTTTAAATGTTAATCAAAGGCTTTGTAAGTATGGTAATGCTCAATCAGAAGTGTAACCTAATACCCAACCTAGCTATGTAAACTATCTTTGACTGGTGGAGACACCTGAACTTCTGCCTCCATGCCCCCTCTCTCTTTTGCTCTCTTTTTCTCTCTCTTTACCTAGCTTCTCATCTACTTCATCTTCTCCTCTCCTTACTCCATCTTTTCCTCTCGGTGCTCCTTCCCCCTTAGCTCCTCCTACATATTACCCTTCCTGTTAAAATAAAACTTTTCTCTCAAAATAGGTACAATTATAGTATTAATACCCAGTCCACCCTTTGGTTGACTAACCAGAACCTCTGCCGTCTCTCTTGACTAAAACACTTAGTTTTGAACCTGGATTTTTCTTGGCTTTAGAATGAATGTCAGCTGAAAACCATCCAGTCAGATCTTTTCTCTCAAGGTAAATAGCCAGGATTGGCTATGAGTTTATAGGTCTTCAACGCTGTCAGAAATCCAGAATGACTAAATTAACTGAAGTTATGGGAAGCACTAAGCATAGCTAGCTTCTAAAACTTAGCCAATTTATAGAGACCGCTGAACACCTGGACAGCCCCTATACTACCGAACGTTGGAGCATCAAATCTTCAGCCTTCTGGCCCAAACTCATCTGACAGACTTTAGTGCTGCAGAATTATTAACGGCTGATTACTCTGTCTAGGCAGATATAATCAGTCGACTATTCTGCAAGTGTGTCCTTTTCTGGACAGTAATTTGTCTGTAGATGGAGAGAGGCAATTCTTGCCTAGTGGCTGTCTCACCACAACTGGAGTAATTCCGAGGATGCTCAATTTCTTCTTAGAATCCAAGACAGGAAGCTGTCAGGAGAAGACAGGTCTCTAATCAAAATGAACATTCATATAGAAATATTTGTGACGTCAATTCTATGGATTTCTGACGTTTTGAAATCTAACTATCCATGTAACATAACCTGGGCTGTTGTCTGTTAACTCCTCTCAGCTATTTCTAAATAAAATATAGAAAACACCCTAACAATAAACTCAAAGTCATGAATTTGCTATAGTCCCTTAACTCACAGGCTAATCATCCCAAATCAGTTAAAAAAGTTAAAGAAGGACTGGGTCTAAGCCTTGTATTTCTAAATGTGTTATACAGGCACAATGCCTAGGAGAGTATCAATATTCATTTCACTTTCATATCAATAAGAAGCTTTTACCATTGAAAACCTTAAATTTGAAATCCAAGTGAATTTTGTACCATTTAAGAAATTATAACTTCATCTTGATACTAAATTATACAGATTTCTACCAATAGGTTATGGCTATGCCATAAATCCTAGCCAATCCTCCCTGTTCCAACAAAACCACTACTTTTCCCCAGAGAGACAGCCCAATATTAACCACCTTAGTCCCCAAGCCCAGGGAATAGGGGCGCTGACTCTTCTTTAACTTCTTCAAGCTGATTATGGGCGTTGATATATTAGAAGAGGGGTGGGGGGAAGAGTAAATTGATAAGCTTCTGACGCTGTGTCTTCACTGCATCCTGATGGAATTCCCGGACACCGGAGGTTTGAATAGGTCTGCTCGTTTTGCTTGATGAGTAGATACACCAAGGCTGTGTATTCTACAATATACAATTCTCTGGACAAGTTTTAGTATCAAGAAAAAAATTTTTTTTTCCTAGAGGGCTGACATTTTTTTTTAAAGATGTTGGTTCTAACAACTTTTTTCCCCTTTTATGTAGTTGGTTATAATATTTACATTTCAAGTTTTATCCTCTTATCCCATTTCCCCCACCACCCAGGAACCCCTTATCCCATCCCCCCTACTTATATCCCTTCTATGAGGCTGTGCCCGAACCTACCCACCCCCACTCCCACTACCCCCTCCTCACCCTCACATCCCCCCCCCATTCTGTGTTTGTTTTTCATGGGACCAAAACTCTCCTCTCCCACCTATGCCCAACAAGGCCGTCCTCCCCTACGTATACTGCTAGAGTCATAGGTCCCTCCCTATGTGCTCCCAGGCTGGTGGTTTAGACCCTGGGGAGCTCTGGTTGTTTGGTATTGTTGCTTTCCTCTTGGAGTCACAAACCCTTCCTGCTCCTTCAGTCTTTTAAGTTCTCCATTGGGAAATCCTTGATCATATTAGTGGTTAGCTGTGAGCATCATCCTCTGAATGTGTCAGTCTCTGGCATATCTCTAAGGAGACAGCTATATCATGTTCTTGACAGCATGCATTTCCAGCCATCCACATCAATGTCTAGCTTAGGTGACAGTACATGGGATGGATGTCCAGGTGGAATGGTCACCTGATGGCTCATCCTTCAGTTTCTGTCCCATGTTTTGTTTCCATAATTGCTCCCTTAAGTATTTTTGTTACTGGTTCTAAGTAGAACTGAGGCGTCCCCTCTTGGTCTTTCTTCTTCATGAGCTTCATGTGGTCTGTGGGTTGAGTCTTCGCTATTCTAAGTTTTTGGGCTAACATCCGATTAACAGTGAGTAAATACCATGTGTGTTCTTTTGTGATTGGGTTAACTCACTCAGGATGATAATTTCTAGATCCATCCATTTAACTATAAATTTCTCGAATTCATTATTTTTAATAGCTGAGTAATACTCCATTGTGTAGATGTACCACATTTTTTGTATCCATTCCTCTGTTGAGAGACATCTTGGTTCTTTCCAGCTTCTGGCTATTATAAATAAGGTTGCTATGAACATAGTGGAGCATATGTCCTTATTATATGTTGGAGCATCTTCTGGGTATATGGCCTAGCACATTTTTTACTTTCATACTACTGTGACCACAACCTCTGACAAAAATTCTTTTGACTCTTCATTTTTTGAGTGTTTCAATTCAACATGGCAAGGAAGGCAAGTCATCTTAGTTCATGGTTCAATGATCATGAAATAGGCTGTTCACATTGAAACAAACCAGGAAACAGAAAGAACAAGGGCCTGACCCTATTTACTTCTGCCCTTATATCTAAGAAGTGCCACAGAATTCCAATTAGCAGGATTAGTCAGGAAGCAAACATTCAAAACATGACTCCAAGGGGGGGCACAGTTTAAATTCAATCTATAACACTTAAACTAAAGACCCTCTGATCTGGGGCAGAATATTTATGCTGATAGGGAGGAAAAAAATTAAAGGGGTCTTGCCATGTATCCAAAGATACAGAATCTGGGTTGCTCAGCCATGCTACAGTGGGAGAGGGCACTGACTGCTACCAACCATGGGCAAAGTGATCTCAATATCTTCACTGAATATTCACTGAACAGGAGCTCACAGTGTCTTGAAGCTATTTCCTAAAATCAGAAAGAAAGAAAAACAAAGCATGAGTTGATGATCTTTCAGATACAGTTTTTATTTTTAAATTTCCATCATAAACTCTCTGGTTGACTTTTTATAAATCTCATTAGCAGGTATGTAACAACCAATCTAATATTTTTTTGATCAGCAATTTGGACATAGATAGTAATGGCTTAGTGACAACATGAACAGAGAACAGACATTCATGAAGGCAAGCCAAGATTTTAGATCAAAGAATTGGGATCCAAGAAAGAGACAGACAAATTAGACAAATGAAACTAATCTAATAAAACAACATCTAACAAGGCTAAATATAACCTTCTGGACCAAGGTCAGAAATCTCCCCTGTCCTGGGAGATTTTTATATGTATCTAATGTATCTCATTCCAACAAGGACATGAAATATTAGCTCAGGAAGATGTGTTGGTGATTCTCCAAGCATTTTCCACTGCCTGGTAGCACAGCTTGGAAACTTGACCTACTAAGTCAGAGGTAGGGACCAACAAACTACCTTAACAAGCTTTCGTGGGAATTGTAATACACAATAAAATTTTCAAGCCAGGGCTGGGAAGAGAGCTCAGTTGATAAGGTTATTTGTCACATAAGCGTGTGGACCTGGATTTGAACTACTCCCTAATTAAGAAACCAGGCAAATCCCTGATGCTCGCTAATGAGCCATCCCAGCTGAATAGTAAGTCTCAGTACTAGAGAGAAACACTGTCTCAAAAAATAAGTAGACAACCCCTGAGGGTGTACCAAGATTGACTACTCATCTCTGATCACAAGAGACTTATAGACCATACACACATGCACCGTAACATATATTTGCACCTTGAAATGCAGGTGCAGTTGTAAATAACTGTAAAAGGTTTATCAGATTTAAGTATATTTAAGATTTCTAAGACTCAGACGTTAAAATGAGATGAAGTCGATTTTAACAAGACAAGCTCACGAACAAAGGCCAGGGAGATGGCTCAATAGATAAACACTTGCACCAGCAGGAGGACGTGAGTTTGGATCCCCAGCACCCACACAAACCCCAAGAAGGTATGGAAGTCCTCATGTAATGTCAGCACATGCAGGAAACAATACGAGAGCTCCCTGAGGCAGGTGGGCTAGCCATCTAGCAGAGTTGGTGAGCTCCAGGTTCAATGAGAGACCCTGTCACAGTAGAGAAAGTAGAAAGTATACTAGGAAAATACATGATGCCAGCTTTGGGCCTCTTTATGCATACGTTCACACACACACACACACACACACACTTCCTCCTAGAAAAGAAATAAATGCCACAGAATCTGCAAACCACCAATGGAAGGGAAAGAGAAAATAAAACAAGCAAATAACAACAATAACAACAAAAACCCAATCAGTTTATACACTATTTCAGGCCTCAAAAACTAAAACATTCTGGATTATTATAATTCAAGGGGAAACAATTGCATCTTCATATAGCGAGTCTATCTTATAGCCAGTGGTCATAGTGTTCAACAATAGTCCTTCTATAATAAGACACTGGTTTCTGAAGGCGATTTCTTTAGTGATCTGCCTCTTAACTGTTCTGATGGCAGAACAAGCTTTGTGGTTTCTGATGAGAAAACGATCCGAATATTGGGTGGAGATTTTGTGATCTGTGTCCGTGTAAATGTAGGGTCAAGAAGTGTTTCCACCGTGGTAGTCTTCGCTGAATGACATAACGTTGTTTGGACCCCATGTTCAGGGTTGAGATTATTGAATCTGGGGAAAGAATGGGCTGGCAGAAGCCCTAAAATTCCTTCACATCAACCCTTCTAATTTAGAAAACTAATTCACCGTGACTAGGCTGACTGGTTCATCATTTACTTAGTGGTACCTTTTAAGGAAGACCAATCTTAGCATCTTGTTGTATCTTTGATAAGATTGTTAACATATGAAACATTAGCAATTTAAAAAGTTTCGAATTCCAAAATGACAAGAGATGAGAGTGCAAAACAGCCTCCTGTGGTTTGTAAATAACAAGATATTGATTTCGTGGTTAAAACCCCAGCTCAGAAGTCACAGAAAAAGGATGTGCATGCTTATTTGGGTCCTATGATATGGCCTTGGATGGGGTATTGGATTCCTACATGGTCTCACTTTCCTTTTGTACGGAAAGATTAAAATGGTCCCTACCTCAGTACTCACAGGTAGTGTCTTCATTATGGGAGCCATGCTTGTTGATGCCGAGCACATGATGTGGTCACAGTGTGTGACATCTCTCACTACCTCTCCAGAGACTTAGGTGATATGCTTCACTAAAGAAAAAAAGATTATAGAGACCAAGGAAGGCTAGCTCCTATGATGAGTCTATGTCTTTATCATGGCCAGGGTGTCTCTTCCTGCCTCCCTGGGCATTAATTCTAATATCATTTTAAGTAGAAACCACAGGATAAGGGCCATCAGGAGAACAGTGTGAGAGCTGGGGAGGACCCCGTGACAGTCCACAGTGCACAGAGTGAAGAGAAGGGTCTCGAACCTACATACTTGCACATCCTCTCACCACAATTTTCTCTTAGTCTTCTAGCCTCTGAATCTGAGAGCCTTGAGTTTTCTACATTTGGTTGATCTTGCATTTCACACTGTCTTGGGCAATAAAATAAGAAAGGAGTCTGAGGGCCTTTATTACGTCTCAGCTCTACCATATACTACACATGGGGCCTTAGGCAGCTCAGTTTTACCATAGGAGTCTTAGTATATCCATTGGGTGAGTGAACTGATACTTGGATATCTTGTGTTTTATGGAAGTGTTATAGAGATTAAAGAGACTTATATGAAAATGTATTGTGAGCTCTGCTATGCCAGGTAAATGTAAGGCAACAGTATTTAAAAGAAATGTCCCCAGATGCCTCCACATTTCCTATTATGACATTAAAACCTTCCTCTTATGATTACAGTTCTTCAGGATACTTTCTTCACACTACTGTCTTCAGCCCTTTAGGATACTATGCATCAGTAATAGCCCATTATACCTAATTTCTGACTAGCAACTTAGTGTGGGAGGAAAAACAATGGTCTACATATATAATGTAATAGATATATATAATGTTTATATATATTTAACAGATAACACATATTTGATTATGTTAATTATAATTTCATATTAACATATATCTAATATATAACATATATTTAATTATTATGCTATATACTAAATATATTAATGTTAAATATATTATATATTAAATATATATTAATATTTTACCAGTGTTTTTAGATAGGATTACATCAGAAGATTGGTAAATTCTTTCAACCACTATTCTGCAATGACATTATATGTTTGAAAGCTGTAATATACAGTGTAATTGAGAGATGTGAAGAGTCCCTGCCACATGCTTGTGCATCCACAAACTCTACGATGCCTTCCAGGTCATGATGGACCATACACCTTCAAACTGAGAGCCAAAATAAATTGTTCTTCCCTTAAGAAAAAAATTCAGTAAGAGAGGCATGTAGGGATCACTACCACCCCAGTCCCCATGTTCCCCTGGGTGATTATGTCTAGTCCTTAACAACACCCCCTGCATGAGTGTCCAGGGAAAAATCAGGCTACCTCCGAGAGTCCTGAAAACAGTAATTTTGAAGCTGTGAGGCTTGATTGGCCCCTGTTTCATTTTGCGTTTGTGGCCATGGAAAATAAAAGCACCAAGGGCAATGACTTTTGTTTTCATAGTTCTAAACAGCATTGCTTTGTCTGAAAAAAATTATGTTTCAATGGTTGGTTGGTGATAGTACTTGCTTTGTGTGTAGTGTTTAGTTTTATGAGACCAGCACCACTCAGGGGATTCAAGTAAAGATATTCCAGTAGGAAGATGCATGAATAACAAGGAACTCAGAAGGCAGGAGGCGTGGCGGGACATCAAGTTATTCTCTTCAGAATGGTCCCACTTTCCAACTTTTGGGAAGCAACCATTTTTTGGGGAGATGTATTTGGTCATATTAAAAATCGCTCCTGGGACTGGAGGTAGTTAAGAACACTGGCTGCTCTTCTAGAGGACCCAGGTTTGATACCCAACACCCACATGATAGCTCACAACCATCTGTAACTATAGTCTTAGGGGATTCAACACCGTCTTTTGGCCTCCATGGGCATCAGACATGCACATGAAGATGGATCAGTGGTTAAGATAGTATCCTGCTCTTGTAGGGGACCCCTTGTTTAATTCCCAGCACCCACATCAGGTGGCTCACAACTGCATAAAATTCCAACATCTGGGGGTTCCCACACCTCCAGACTCATCCACCAGGTGCCTGCCGCATACGAGCATACTCAAATGCAGACACAAACACGTACACATTAATTAAGAATATAATAAACCCGTTTCCCTAAAAAAAGAGTACTTACTACTTGGATTGTGAATGGCCACTCTTCTCATATTGGATGCCCTTTGGCACACTCAGCAGCTGATGAGTGGGAAGACAAGGAGTTAAACATGTCACATCACCCAGCATGGTGGGTGGAGATGTTTCCACAAAGTGGGAGCCTATTCAGGAGACTGGGGAGATGGCTCAGTGGATAAGAACATTTGGTCTATCAGCTCAAGAACCTGAGTTCAAATCCATGTAAAAAGCTAGGCACGGCATCACATGTGCCTGGAACCTACCTCAACACTGAGGGCTTGCTGGCTGCCAGCCTAGATTAGAATTCAGAGAGAGACTTTGACTCAAGGATATAAATTAGGGTGTCATAGAGGTGGGCACCCAGTGTCCAGTGTTCTCTGGCCTTCATGTAGACATATACACATATACATACACTACACTACACACACACACACACACACACACACACACACACCCCACATGCACACATAGTGTACTGTATTCTGTAAGGACTCAAGTTTCAATTAAGCTTGAAGTCAAATTTGTCCATGTTTTTTAAAGATAATACTGACTTAGTCTGTGTGTCTCTGGTTTCCTCCTTTGGAAATGGGTATTACGATTCATTGCTTATGTCAATGCCACTGAGTTTAAAATAATAAAATGTACTCAGTACAGTCCCAACCACAAATCAGACACGTCACAAACTTGACCTGCATCCGTTTCAAGAGGCTGTGGATGATGCAATGGATAAACCCAGTTCACAGAGGACAGGTCACCTCTTCTGTACTAAAATAGATACTTGCTTCCCAGGAACAGCATTTTGCATAACCGGATGGAGTCACTGGATAGTTTACTGTAGGAACAGTCTGTCTTGGCCATTCTGAGAGTTCAGTAGCTTGGAACTCAGCTCACAGTCACCACACCCATTTCATGAGGAGGGGACTCCAGGGGCAGCCATGTTTTCAGAATGGCTGAGTGATTCTTTTCTGGCATTTCTCTATCAGGGTCTTAGAAAACCCATAAGTTATTGCACAAAGGGCAACAGTGAGCTGAACTGTGCGTGGGGTGAGGTGAAGTGCTTGATTTGAGACAGAAATTCTTTTTACTGCTCTACAGGGACACTTTGGACAATGGATCTTTTCACAGAAGTGAAGTTGGTATTGTCCTGTGTCAGCTCTGAAACGTTTTTTAGCACATTCCCTCTTTTATTTAAAAAAAAAAAAAAAGAGGGGCGGGGCTTCCTAAAATATGCACATATTTCTTGTCTTCTTAACTAAAAAACTGTGCTCTGAGCCAGTGTTTCCTGAGAACTGGTGCCACATTTCAGGGCTTCATGCTTCATGCTTCATTAATGTTTACAACAAGCCTGTGAAATGGGTGCTGCCCAATCCTTGCCTTGCAGATGAGGGAACTGAGGACAGAGAAGCCACGTTATTGATTTATTCAAGGTTGTGTAGTTAGAAGTAGTAATCTTGAACTCTATCTTCCCAGCCCCTTAAGAAACAGAACTTACTGCTGGAGGACATTTTGGTTTAAAAAAAAAATGACAGGAATGGTTATTAACCATCAAGGTAGGAAATCTGAACGTTCATTTCAAAAGCCTTCCCGTGATACTGAAGTTTGAAAAAGAATTACTCTTCAAAGCCAGAAGGGTAAACTTTAGCATATCCATGACAATTCCTTTGTTCCACAGACATCCTTTGAGCATCTACTCTGTGGTGTGACTGTGGGACCATTGTATGCCAGGTACTATAGAAACAAACACAGTTCATGACGCAAACAGATGCCCTTACAAGAACCACATCATCTGAGGTGAGATGGGAACTCAGCTCACTCATGAACAGGAGAACCTCAAGAAAGTATTGACTTTTCAACCCAGCCTTGAAGGAAGTCATCCTCTTTGACTTCCTCTGTCCTGTATGAATGAGACCAGTGCATGAGTGTGGGGGACACAGGTAGAATTGGATGCTTTTTTTTTTTTTGGCTTCAAAGAGGCCTCACTGCACTCACAATAGATCAAGCTGTTTTGCTTGACCAGATGCTAATGGACCTTGGGTTGTTGGATGGAACAGTTTCTTTTCTTAGATGGCAGCTAATGAAAAGGAGAAGCTCATAAGAACCATATCCCTTGATAAAAGATATCTTTTTCAATGAGATGTGTTCTTCCATGTGGTTAGCAAATAAAGTTAAATGCACCTCTAAGAATAGATCTAAAACACAAAGCCGTTGGGTACATTGATGGCATCCATGAAATTGAGCATGTCATTTCCTATGGCAATGGCTTAGACACAATCTTCATCACCGTCTCATTTTTAACAGTAATGAATTAACAAAAAATACCCTGTAACTTCTCTCATGCAGATAGGAGTTAGAGTCTATATTCTCAGATCCCTGGGGCCATCTTTAGATGTCCCTTCTTTGAGCTACCTTCTCCCTATTGAAAATACTGCAGTCTTTCAATGGTTCCCCCTCATCATTGTGGGTGCCCCTTATGCACAATGCTGGCATAAATATGTGTGGTGATTGAGGAGAGATGGTTGGTTGTCTTGATCACTTTAAATTAGGTGTCCTTTCTCTTTCTGTCTCATGGATAAACTGGTAGCCATTGTGTCTGGCTGTTTTCCATGTGTCTGCTTCTAACCACTCCCTAGTATGTTTTTTTTTTTAAACCTTTGATTAAGTGCTGGAATGTCTAATGACCAATCTAGTCAATATCTGTTTTCAGGCTAAGAGCAAACAGACTCTGAGGGAGGATAAAGGGCTGAATCAAAGTATGAGCTGCAACTCTCTTCACTGCCAGGAAAGCATTACTTATCCTCACAGAGATAATTGAATTTTGTTTTATTGCTGATATCTAGCTAAGTGGCATTACTATTAGGGACACTTTGGCAAGAAGGAAATATTTTACAAAAGGAAGGAGGGGAAAGGAGGGGGAAAGGGAGAAGGCAGGGGAAGGGAAGAAAATGCAGAGCAATGTTTTGAGTGGATCTCATTTTGGATATCTTTATGCTTGCTCTTCACAGTGGCTTGAACTTCATTGACCTGATGGTGAGACAGGGAAACATTGACAACCCTCCTAAGACACCCTTGGTGCCAGGATTCGAATGTTCTGGGATTGTTGAAGCTCTGGGGGACAGCGTAAAAGGATACGAGGTAAAGTTTCAAGTTTGACTTCAACAGTCGTAATCCTCTAGAGCCTGGGAGTCAGTAAAACTGTGAACACATAGTTCAGATAATGGCAGCCATGTTTTATTTTGTCCTTTTGTTATTTGGTAATATTCACCATGTTTTCAATGATAGGACTTTCAAAAAAAAATCTCATGGCTTTATTGGTTACTTATTTCTTATGTTTTTTGTTTCATATATATACATACATATACATATATACATCATATATACACATATACACATATACATACATATGTTGTCTTGGCTTCTCTTGGCAACAGTTTGGAGAAGTAGGCTGCACAAATGTTGCTCTGTTCTTTCTTCATAATTACTTAATGTAGCTATTAAGAGTATTTGATAGTAGCTAAGTGCACATCCTCTTGCCCCAGCTACGAGTATTATTTCCCACCATCTAACCAACTACAAAACACACAAGTAAGTGGAGTTACTGTTTTATAATGTGGTTCCTTAAAGTATTTACTTAGCTGATACCTTTTAAGTTATCATGTACAAATTCTGAACTATTTTAGGAATGGATAGAGCAAGACTTTAAATTACAAAAAATTACCTTAAGTCAAATAATCTCCCCCTAATAATAGGATAGAATCAGTGCTGAATTAATGGCTTAAGAAGAGGGCAACAGGTAAGTGGTTTAATCCATTATTCTGCTTTCGTATGCACATGAAATTCTCTATAATAAAACATTTAATTTTGAAAAAGAAAGATGCATGCATGACATCTTCTACAAACCAAATACAATTTTGTCTATAAAACCTGAAACACTGACACTGGCCAGATGGCTGTTGGATAAAGGTGCTCGCCCCCAAGCCTGATGATTTGCATTTAATCCCCACAACCAACATACCTGGTTGAAGGAGAGAACTACATATTGTCCTCTTACTTCCACAGGAGTGTTGTGCTGTGTGTGTGTGTGTGTGTGTGTGTGTGTGTGTGTGTGTGTGTGTGT
>JANHMN010000018.1:38119354-38198983 GCA_030674055.1 Rhabdomys pumilio
GAAGGAGAAGGAGAAGGAGAAGGAGAAGGAGAAGGAGAAGGAGAAGGAGAAGGAGAAGGAGAAGAAGAAGAAGGAGAAGAGGAAAAATGAGCTTTGGATTTTTCAATACAACTTTACTTTCTCTGTCCCTAGTAGGTATTTTCACCAAGGCACATCTCCCTGGAAGTGCTGCATCTACGTGGATCTTTTGTTCTTCACTCTCCCACGTAGCCCCAAAGGAAAACCTCAGTCTGCTTTCTCTGTTAGCCATGAGCATTGCATAAGTATCAGTTACCAGAAGTGTTACTGGTCTTGGTTTAGAGGGATAACTTAACGTCCTCAACTAGATGCATTTGGTCTTTAAATTCAGCTTATCTTCTGGTTAGCCCTGGCTTAAGAGTAACATCAAGCCTTCACATCAGTCCCTCTCTTCTGCCAGTGATTTTCAGCTGTGCATAGTTTTTAAAGGTCCCCTGCATGTTTCCATAGAGAGTGTGATACGAGAGAAAGCCGACATTAACACACTCCCATGTGATTTTGATTTAAGATTCTTAATGCTGGAGATGGGATCCCATGCAGCAACGTGGTCCGTGGCATTCTTGGTGTGATCCATAGCAAAGGCATAGAAAGTTGCTGCCAGATGCCATCAGTAAAGGACTAACGTGGGCTCATGACCTCAGGACTGATTTTAGTTTTCTTACTAGAATCAACTAATTGGATAAATAGGCATATGGATTTTACATATGCGTGAGTATTTCTATGTGTGCCAGTCCTATTGTCTAGTCGTGCTTGCAATTTTGAGAGCGAAATAAATGCATGGATGATAGACTGGTGTTGAGCGAGAGCCACGTGAGTGGTCATACACTTCCACTGTGGAGCACATGGAGACACTCAATTCACTTCCTTCCATGTGGACGTTAGAGGCCATTAGCTACTCTGAGGTACCAAGTATGTGTCTCCGTTTTCACAATTACATGAAGAAGAAGCCAGTGCTAGGCTCACTTCATGATCTGGTCCAAATGCTTACAACGAAGACAACACTTAACAGAGTCGCTGCCAGTGGGGTGGCCTTTCTTTTCTCTCTCAGTTTGGTCACTGGGCATCCATTCCTTCTGCTTCATGCAGTGGAGAAGGTCTGTGCTTACCAGTGTGTCACTGACGTGTGGATGGCAGAGTTTCAGAACCAGTTTATTCTTCGTAAAACAGGTACATGTGTGGTTCTTTTCTTGGTTTCCGTGCACTGTGCTACATGCACTGGACCTGTATTGCTTCATGAGTACTGTGTCCATTTCGGAGATGAGGAAAGTGCCTTGTCCTGGCTGGTTTTGTGTGTCGACTTGACACAAGCTGGAGTTATCACAGAGAAAGGAGCCTCCCTTGAGGACATGCCTCCATAAGATCCAGCTGTAAGGCATTTTCTCAATTAGTGATCAAGGGTCAAAAGGCCCATTGTGGGTGGTGCCATCTCTGGGCTGGTTAGTTCTGGGTTCTATAACAAAGGAAGACAGGGGAAGCAAGCCAGTAACATCCCTCCATAGCCTCTGCATCAGCTCCTGCTTTCTGACCTGCTTGACTTCCAGTCCCGTCTTCCTTTGGTCGAAGTATAAGCTGAATAAACCCTTTTATCCCCAACTTGTTTCTTGGTCATGATGTTTTATGCAGGAATAGAAATCTTGACTAAAATATGCTTTAAATAGTCACTTTCAGCACAGAGTCAGAGATGTTTCTGTTGCGTATGTTTTCATCATACAAACAGTATGTTTTCTTCAGAGTGCTTTACCTCAAGTACAATGGGTTACTTATTTGTGTCTGGAGTTGAAGTGCCAGGATGCCAATCATGATACTGCTCTAGCTCCTCGGCCTTTGACAGTGATTTGATATCTCCTTGGCTTCCTTTAAATTAAGATACTAATGGTCACTCATTTGGATACAAGGGCTATGATGGAACCCACCTTAAAAGAGTTGCTGCTATTGTTGGATAAGGTTAGAAAGCAAACACTGAGCTGTAGGGGAGAAAAAAACAGTAGAATCAATGATAAGAAAAGTATCTAAAAACCGAACCATCTCTTTAGGAAAGCCATTAATTCTTGGGAATCGACATTGACCATAGCAAATGTGTTACATTTGAAAGCTGGAATATAAAGAGCTAATGTTTCAAATCGCCAAATGTTTTCATTTATCCAGCACTTGGTGACTCATACCAACTGTTAGTGTTTCTTCTGCTGTTACCATTTATCTTTTCATAATGATGTGCCACTTAAAAAAAATAAAAGACCTCGTCATTTCAAAAAGATTGCTCTTTTCCTCCCCTTTTCACAGTGTTGGGATAGGCCAGCTATGGATAGGAGTGCAGCGGCTACCCGTGCCTTCGTGGGGTTCGCCGACGCTCACATGCAGCAAACCACACAAAGCCTTTAGGAAACACCTTCGTGCGCCACACATCCAGTAAACATCGATCGTCACTGTTCCCATCTCTTGTTTCACCCAAAGCCTGATTTCTCTTGCACTGTTCATGCCTGTGTGTTTATATGGATCTCTCTTCTACCAACCTGTATGTCCGCTAGGATCAATAATCCTGGGGTCTGGTTGGACACAAACATAGTGAACTAAATGGGTAGAAAGTCTGTCTTGGCATGAGAAAGCAAACGAGTGTTCTGAACTCCTAGTCCTGTGGTCAGTGCTCAGGGGAGTTTTTGCAAAATTTTAACGAGCCTGCCTTGTCTGATTCTCTTGTCACCAAAATAAAGTGGTTAGATGACATCTGAGTCAGAAGGTATCTCGACACTGGCAGTGTATGATATGTCACTCCAGTCGGGGCGGGGAGAGAATGATAGAACCTGGACTCCATGGCTCTTGGAAGATTTTATTACATTGGTTGCAAAGAATCAAAAGTGTCTTGGAATTGGGAGGTAGACATGAATATCTCTGGAGATGCTAGGTTTGGTGTCATGGAAAGGAAACGTTAATATCCATCAGATTCTAATTCCAGAAATCCCCCCAAAGAAATTAACAAAAAAAAATTATGTTTAAACTTGAGATCTAAAATATGTCCATCAAAGTGGAGAACTTCTTCTATCCAGTATTCCCTGAGTCTGGGAGTACTTACAGATTGAAAGAAGGAGAAAAAAAGAAGGCAAGTTTGAACCAGAGCCACAGATAAGTTTGATCAAGGACGTCTCACCTTCTAGACCACAGAGGAGTCAGAGACAGGAGAACCTGTTTGTGTCTAAGCCAAATCCCCAGAGAAAAAGGAAAGATGCAAGTATCAGATACTTCTCTGTGCCCAGCCATCAGATCACTGTGGTGATTAATTGTTCTCTCAGAGCAAGTAGACCTGCTCCACATTGCTCCTATTCCTGGTAAGCCTACCAGGGTTTGGTGACTCAGATATCTCTCCTGACCTGAGCTATCCCAGCCCCTGCAGGGATGCACTGATTCTGGGACAGAGATGTGAGGAACACTATAAGTGTGGTTCCCACCTCTATAGTTCCCATGACATGTCTAACTGAGATCCTCTTAACCCAGGTCTGATAGGTGTCAGGGTACATTGGTAAGTCTTTATAGACACTGTGAAGCTCACAGACTGAGGTTATAGCCACCTTATCCCCAATACACAGAGCTGTCTGGTCTTAGGAAGAAGACTACTATGGAATCTCTTAGGCCACATCAATCCTTTCCTACAGGAAAACATGATCTTTACTCTTTTGGAATAATGTCTGAAACGCCCCCATTCTCGGTACCATCAGCCTAAGAGCTTATTTTTCTACTAAGATATTCCTTCCAGATAGAATTACCTCCCAAGCCCTGCCACTCAAAGTATTTGCCACCTGCAGTTTTTCAGAGAATGTGAACAAATGAACAGTGTGAATTGTAATTCATTCACCATTCTATCATCTGTTCTTGGAATCTAAGACTGAGAAGGAGCTTAAATAAACAGTCATGACAGGAGAGCATTGTGATGTCATGGAAAGATACATGACGGACAGCTCTTTGCCTGTGTGACCTTAGGCCAGAGATAGAATACACCCTCAGTTTCAACATGTACATAGTGAGACTGATACCCCCAGAAAGCTGTCATGGAGACTAAATATTTGATGTAATATGAAAATTATTAGTGTTTGGCATATAGCATATAATTATTTCTGTTCAGTAAATGTTTTCTTTCTGTTATAATCAGATGTGCAAATAGAGCAGCCTCTTGAGAAGAAAGTTTCAAGCCAGGGTGTAAGTCCAGGGGTGCTTGGATGTGAGGCCTAATCAAAGCCTTAAAGGAAGGGCACACAGTACAGGCAGATGGCAGTTTGGGAAGGAGAGAAGAAGAATTGTATCATCCTTCTACTTTATCAGGTGTACCAATACAACTCAGCTTCTGCTCAAATCTAGACAACCTTCAGGATTCTAGTGACAGAAGACAAAAATATAGCTCAGTTAGTAGAATGCTTATCTAACATGAACAAGGTACTGATGATTTGAAGTCCTCAGTCACTATATAAAGCCAGACCTTCTGGCTGCATGCCTAGAATCCCACTTCTTGGAAGGCAGAGGCAGGAAGATCAGAGTTCAAGGTCATCCTCAGCCATATAGCAAGTTTTAGGCCATCCTAGAGTACATGCGTTGAATTGAGAAAGAGGAGAAATAAGGGAGAAGGAGGGGGAGGAAGGGGCAGAGAAAAAGAGTTATTCCAGTAACAGAATGAGTTTCCCCAAATTTGTGGCTGTGAGAGGAAACAACAGCAGGGAACATGGGTAGGTAGCTTTAGATCTCCAGATCCAGAGATCCAGAACTCTCAATGGCTCAGTAAGTAATCATATTATTTATAGCAGTTTGCTTGAGTTTTTACCACAAATGTATAGAAAAGAGTTTGTTTCATCAAAAACCAAATATGAAAATCATAATGATTTCTACAGAGCTCACAGTATATATGTATTGGGAGAAATGTTTATGTGTATTATGGAAGAGAAATGCAGTGTGCGTTGTGTACCATGGACAGCTCCTGATGTGTCTGGTCCTTGTCCTCAGAACCCCATTAAACTTTGTATTCCTTTATTCCCAGATTGGAGACCGTGTCATGGCATTTGTCAACTACAATGCCTGGGCTGAGGTGGTCTGCACTCCAGTGGAGTTTGTCTACAAGATCCCAGATGACATGAGTTTCTCTGAGGCTGCTGCCTTCCCCATGAACTTCGTCACTGCGTACACAATGCTCTTTGAGATTGCCAACCTCCGTGAAGGGATGTCTGTGCTCGTGCACTCAGCCGGCGGTGGGGTGGTAAGTTTGCTGTTTGTGGTTCTGTTCCTTCAAGGTCATGATGGTACCAATGGAACTGAAATTGACAATGCAGTTCTTATGTGAGTTGCGGTCGTTGGTTGGAATGATCTACGATAGTGGTGGCATGGATTATTGCAGTGGGGCTAGGTTAAGTCTCAGAGATGGTCTCTCTGGGGCTTAGGGTGATCTCATAATGTCATGTGGGGACACAGCGGTCTCAGGCATGGCTTTTGTAGAGAGACACTGATAATGAAGTACTGTGTTGAGCAACACAAGATACCTATTCACTTCACCTCCTACCGATACCACCTAAAATGCCAAGTTAGTGGATAATACCCTTTTCAATTAACTGCAGCATTTGACATGATTCTTGTAGTAACATTCTAATGCACTTGTGCTATGGTATATTTGGTTCAATGGGAAAAATGAGGACAGAGATTATCCTGTCACACTGAGAATTTCATATGGCCCGTAGGTCACCCAGGAGAGTATCAGACATGGGAGTATTCTATGGGCAATCTCTCAAGAGTATCTATGCCAAGTGGGGTAATGAAGGAAATCAAAATGTTGTGTTCTATGGTTCAGGAATGGTGGGTTTTTTTTCTTCTATGGTTTCAATTTGTCTTGGTGTTTATGTCCAATGCATACTGTATGTCTTCATGTGGACAAGTACTAGGCTTGTTGTGTTCTACTGAGGTTTGGCTGGAACTTTCATCTTTATGAGAGTAGGCAGTATTACTAACCCAACAAATATTCATTAAGCACACGCCGTGCTCTAGGATCTATGGATGCATAGATTCAAAAGAGAAAGTACAATCTAAAGGAATTGAAGAAGTTTCTAAAGTTGTGGGTCTGTTTGGTGGCCTCTGAGATGAAATCATAGGATTGAATCTATCTCAGATAATTTAATTGTTGTATTGTTAATATTGATTTAAAATAAAAACTTTGGCTTTTTTCAATTACCAGAGCTTTCTGAAGTGTAAAGCAAATCTCTCTCTCTCCCTCTCCCTCTCCCTCTCCCTCTCCCTCTCCCTCTCCCTCTCCCTCTCCCTCTCCCTCTCCTTCCCCCTCTCCCTCTCCCTCTCCCCTCCCCTCTCTCCCCCCCTCTCTCTCTCTGTGTGTGTGTGTGTGTGTGTGTGTGTGTGTGTGTTAGAGAGAAACAGGAAGACAGAGGTTAACACTGGGTCACCAAGTGTCTTCCTCAGTCATTTTTCACCTTATTTTTTGAAACAAAGTCTGTCACTGAACCTGATGCTCCCAATTTTCCTAGGCTGGCTGGCCAGCAAACCCTAGGAATCCTTCCATCTATACCTTCCTTGCACTGGGATTATAGGAACCACCACAGATGCTAAAGACAGAACCCAGATCCTCATGCTTGCACAGCAAGCACCTTACCAGAGTAGTTTCCCCATCCCAGGAATGTCATTTCTACATTTCCTCACATGTAGAATGTCATTTCTACAGCCTCACATCCAAAGGCAATGGGTGTGAAATTTCAGGACATTTTAAAAATAGATCTTTAATCTCACTCACAAATTTACTGATGTCTTCTGGCCACTAGTAAAGATGGAATAAAACTAAATGCCCCCTAAAAAATGAGATGGATTTCCATTCCAGCAATCTGCTAAGAGCAAGCAGGCCATTTAGAAAGCTGGCATTTATGGTCTCAGTGTGTTCTGCATACAAAGTGCGGGGATGTTTTCATGTTGCCAGCAGAAGCACCCATCTGTATGGTGATTCTGGCTTCAGTCCTGGAAAGGGCTATATGATGGTTCATTACACTCACTTGACAATTTTGATTGGCTCTGGGATCAACTAAAATGCCAGCTCCTGGCCATTACTGGGACTTTCTTGATCAATCTATTTTAATCAGGAAGGCCACCCTAAATATGGGCAGCATCTTCCAAGAGCAACCAAGATGAAAAAAGACATGGAAGATGCACCTTGCTTTTTGCCTTCTTGCTTGCACGCTTGATGGAAAGTCCATTTATCTTATTGCTACAACATCTTTCAATGATAGTAGAACCAATTTCGTATGCTTCCAGTGTCGACTACTGATGAGTACCTCTCTAGGAATCTTTAAAGCCTTCATATTAGGACTGCTGAGATGCCCAGTCTCATGGACTGAGTGAGCAAGCAAGTAAGCAGCATTCCCCCTGTGGTCTCTGCTTTAGTTCCTCTCTCCACGTTCCTGCCTTGAGTTCCTGCCACAGCTTCCCTCAATGGTGAACTGTGACCTGGAATTGTAATCCAAATGAACCTCTTCTTACCATGCTGCTTTCGATTAGGATGTTTTATCACAGCAACAGAAAGCAAACTAGAACATCCCATTTGCATAGAGCAGCACTGATTTTTTTCCCCTTTTTCTTTTCGCAACGAGAACAAATAGACATATACCAAGAGTATGTTTCTCATATTAAAAAAAGAAATTCTTGGGAACTCACCATAATTCTTACTCTACCTCATTCTGTATCTGCAGATATTACCAATAATACCTGAGATGAGAAAGAGGTGGAGAGATTAGAGAAAAGGGACATTGGGAGAAGGAAAACAAGGTAATGGGCACAACACAGGCTGAGCTGTGTTAAAGCTTTGTTTGAGACAGACAACAGTTTTCTCTGTTGGTTTCATAATAGCTGTTGAAAATAAGGGAAATGATCACTGATGTAAGAAAGCTATGCTCATTTGATGGAACCAAACCCATTAGCCTGAGAAATGGTTTGGAGACTATGTGGCTGGTTTTCTGTGATTTCTCATAAAGAACGTATGTGGGAAAGCTGTGAGAATCTTCTCTAGAGCTGCTTCAGCATGTGCTGTACTTCCTCAAACTCTGCTTACGCTGTGCTACCAAGACTAGCTAATGGCATTGAAGTAAAATAGAATTCAGTGAGAGTCAACATGTGAGAGCCAAGAAGATGTGGTATGGCTTCATCTTTGGAAAGATTTAAAGGTATGGTTGGGCCTCTTATCTCTCCAGAGTGGGGCCTCTTAAAGGACATTTGATATGATAGGTGTAGTGACGAAATCCAAGGACATAATTAAAGGAAAGAGTGTGGACCAAGGACACACTTACATACACAGACAGTCATATATGCTGGGCAGGGGTGACACTGTCTTGCAGAAATAAAGGCTGTTCTAGGGAAGGCTTGGACTCCTTCCACCCTACATTGGGGAGATAAGTGAGTCCTCCAACTCAGAACTGATTTCTCCCAAGACAATGGCTGGTGACCCATTGTCTTGGGTCATGGAGATGGTCATGGAGACCCTCAGGGCAAGCTCAGTTGCATTGTCTGTGACACCCTTAGAGGAGAATGGAGGTGTTCCCTGCCACTGTCACAGCCACCCTGTGTACAGTTGCTGTGATAGGCTGGATAATGGCTCCTGAAGATACTTGAGTCCCTGGCCCCTTTGAATGTGTTCCCTTACATACCAAAAATCTGATTAGGGTAAGAACTTGAGATGAAGAAATTATCTCAGATTGTGACTGATTCCTATTTAAAGTCAAGAGCTTTTGAAGTTAGAAGAAAGAAGTTGAAGGGTCAGGGACAGTCGGGCTATGAGCCAAAGAAATCGGAGGGACTCTAGATGCTGAGAGAGACACAGAATCTTAAGTCCACAGAAGGAAACACCTCTACTAACATTATGGTTTCAGCTGAGTGAAATCGACTTCAGATGTAAGATTTCCAGAGGTGTACTCTAAGAAATATGTGTGTTGAGAACTCCTAACTGTGTAGTAATTTGTCACAGAGGCCATTTTTCCTGGATTGCTCCTCACAGTGGAAATTCCACTGTGTCTTAAGAAAAGCACATGAAGCAATAGAAGAGAGATACAATTTATACCCAACTCTGGATGATTCTAAACCTAGTCTTGATCCACTCAGCAACCCAGAATGTTGGGAGAACATAGGCCATTTGTTTTCATGTTTGCACTTACTCAGGACTGAAGGAAAATGGCTGTCAGTAAAGTGCTCACCATGTGAGTATGGAGACCCGAGTTTGATCTCCAAGAACCTATACAAAAAGTCTGAAGCCAAGGAGGCAGAGACAGGGACATTTCAGGTCAGCCAGTCCCCACTACTTGGCAAATTCCAAGCCAGTGAGAATTACTGAGGAATGACCTCTGGCCTCCACATGGATACACACACATGTACACACACACACACACACACACACACACACACACACGCAAATACATGCACACACATACACACACATATACATAAACACAAATGCATGCACACACACACACACACACACATACACACACTCCACTATTCAGTCAATTTTTAGGAATAAGTATAGACATTTAAAAAGCTGTGAGACTGTGGCCCAGGTATACATATTCTAGATTGCTATTGATGTGATAGTAAAGACGAAACCTCACCAGGATAAAACTGCCTAAATTGAGTTTCTGTAAAATATACAGTCTTAATAGTGCCAAGATTTCCGTCAGCTTTGCAGTAAAAGTTGGGGTGGACATTTTGCAGATAGCTCATAAAGAATACCAACTTAGGCTGTGATTTTACAGAACTATAATTGGGCATTGGGAAATAATTCAGACCAGAGCAGGATGTGTGGTCACTGGAGTGGCCCAAAGTAGCCACTGCTCCATCAAAGCCTTAGATAGAACAATTTCCTCTGACTATAGAATGACCAGATGGCTGGAGATGGTAATGCCCCTAATCAAATCTTGAGAAACTGGTGGAAAATTGGTTCATGAGCCTTTAAATGAAAGTAACAAAATAAGCCATGGTGTGGGACTCCTGTCAGGAACCATATGGGTATGTTCCAGTCCCACTCTGAATGCCTTGTTGATGAAGCTCTGAGTTCGGGTATTGTGACTCCGGGGTGTGTTCCGGTTCTGGATGTGGCATAGTCAAGCCATATCTACTGGGAAGCCATTTGCATCTACTTGTGATGCACCATGTTCTTCTCTACTTTGGATTTCCCCCACCCCTCATCTGAGCAGTGATCCCAGTGCAGTGAGCAACATCCCCATTTGACAGATGTGGGAGCTGATGGATAGGGAGTGATAGGTGTATCCGTGTCCAAATCATAATGCACTGCCATCCTCTTGACCCCGTGCTTTATGCTCTTAATGCTCTACCACCTTGCTGCAGCATCAGAGAGATAAGGAGATGAGAAGGGCTGGCCTCTGACCTTTACAGAGCTCCTCAGTAAAGGACTCCAGGAAGATGATGGCAGATTAACATCTTCCTCCCCTAGCTTCCTTCCAGCCAGGCTGACCTCATTATGCTGGTATGCTGTATGGCTTCTCAGAGCATACCAAGCACTCTACTCTAAACACCAGTGCTTTCTCCCATCCTATTTCTTCTTTGCAGAATTCATTTTCTATATGATTCAAATGTCACCTCCTCTGAGAAGCCATACAGCAGTTCATGTCTAGGTAATCCCTTTTGTGAATGCTACAGAGGAATCCTTATAGCCATAAGGATTTCCTTTCAAATGGTTTCTCCTGAGCGGCGTTTCATGGTCTAAGATGTTATCAGGTAGAAAACATAGACAGTTGTGTGGTCAAAAGTCATGAATTCAATACTCAGATATGTCTTCCAATAGCTATATACTTGTGCGGAATTTAAAATCTATAAAGTAGAAGTGCCATTGTCTGCCTTATGGCATCACATGAAAAGGAGAAAATGGGTTAAAATTATGGCTGACATAAAGCCCATTAGTTCTCCAGAGAAAGGGAGGCAGACGGTGTGGTAAGGAGAGAGGAAGATAGAGAAAAGAAAGGATAGTGAAGAAATGGAGATTTGGAAGGAATGAAGGAGAGAACAGATACAGAGAAACAAAAAGAGGCTCACCTTTATATTCATAGTACCAAGAACAATCTTGGACTCCTTTCTTTTTTTTTTCTTTTCTAACACCTTTCTTTTCTTGTTGCTCATGTATATGTATATGATGTATATGTATATGTATATGTATATGTATATGTATATGTATATGTATACGTACACACACATATATACAAGCATGGCTGAATAAGTTACCATTTCTGGCAAATATTTGATGCAAATAAGGGTTTACTCTCATTCATATATCATACTTTTAAAGATATGCAAGGAACTGACACCTCATCTCTACTCAGATTTATACACTTTAATCACAAAACATCAAACAAGCTCAGATCAAAGGGAATCCTTCAAAATATCTGACCAATACTACTCAAACCTGCCAAGGTCATGAAAAGAAAAAAGAAAAAGGCAAAGAGTCCCTGAGAAGCAGTCACATATGAGAGGAAACAAAGAAGACAGGATATATGTGTTGGCGCTTGACATGTCTCAGAAAAGATAATTGAGGAATTGTCTTTAACAGATTGGCCCATGGACAAGGCTGTGGGGGAATTTTCTTAATGATTGCTGTGGAATGGACCAGCTCATGGGGCACAGTGTCATTCCTGGCAAGGAGGGCCTGGAGGACATAAGAAATCCGGCTGAGGGAGCCTGTAATAACATGGCCTCTGCTTCAATTCTTGACTCTAGGTTGTTGCTTGAGGCCCTTCCCTGATTTCCCTAAATGGTGGATGGAGGGGGAAGTGAAGACTAAGTTGTTTTGATCAGTATTTTATCAAAGCAACAGGAAATCAAACTAGGAAAATGTGAAAATGCAATATGGCACCCTAGATCAGCTCCTGGGATGGAGAGTGTCGCCTAAAGGGAAAACTAGTGAAATTCAAAGCAACTCTGCAGTTTAATTAATACGATGTTGATTCTCTAGTTCAGAAGAATGTACCCTGCAGTGGAAGGCATTGCCATTCAAGACAGCAAGGCGACGTTTATAATAAGTCTCTATACTCTCTTTTCTACCTCTTTAAAAAAACTAAAGTTGCTCTAATGTAAAGAGGAGAGGGAAAGGCAGATAATTTCAGCTAGGGCATTCTTGGCTAAGGTAAATGGATTTTCAGAGTCTTTGCATTTCTCCAGCCCTGCCACAGCAGTCTCTCATTTTCCCTAAGCAAAAGAATGCTTTAGAGAAAATAACTAGGTCTTCATCAATCCTGGCTTTAGCTGCAAATCAGAAGGACTGGATGAAACATCTGCAATTCTTTCCTGGAAGTGAATGAGGTTTTGTGCATGGCCTCCCAGCTGAGACTTTAGAAGGAGGAGGGGGAGGAGGGGGAGGAAGAGAAAGGAGGAGGAAGAGAGATAGAGAGAAAAATAGTGAGGAGAGAGGGGGAGGTCTTTGAAAAGCTGATCTGTCCATGGGTCTTGGAAAGGAAAGCACAATATAACTTTGAGCTAATTGGCTATGGCTCAATGAATACACTCCATTCAGTATGAGTGAAGTATCTCCCAGTATCATTAAAACCCTTGAAAAGAAGCAACCACAAAAGGAAATGGGAAAGGGGAAAAAAAGGGAAAATCTCTACTGAAGCACCCTAAGTATCTACTAAATCATCCCAGGTGCCCAGCACTGGTAGTCCCCTCTAAATGATGGATTCATGATTCTTGAGCATGAAACCTTGAGAACATAGACAAGGCCTCAGGGTGTTAAATTTAGGTGTGTAGGGTAACACCTTTCTTTTCTTGTTGCTCATGTATATGTATATGTATATGTACACACATACATACAAATTTATATATATATACACATATATACAATTTTATATTTATATACATATACACAATTATATTTTTATATGTATACATATATATGTATATGTGTGTGTGTATATATATATGTGTGTGTGTGTGTGTGTGTGTGTGTGTGTGTAAACAATTTAAGGGAGAAAGAGGTTTTCTGAGCCAGAGTTCAAGGGTACTGTCAATCTGTCAATCATGGTAGAGAAGTCATAGCAGCAGAAGATGGAAGCAGCTGGTAACCTCATATCCACAATCAGAAAACAGAATGACAAGTTAACGGTGTTGTCAGCTCCCTTTCTCCATTTATACGGTTCAGGATCCTAGCTAGAGAGTAGTGCCACCCACAGTGACCAAGTCTTCCCATCTTAATTAATCTAACCAAGATAATCTCTCATAGTCAGACCCAGAGGCCTTTTCCCTCTAGGTTCTGTCAAGTTGACAGTTGACCCTAATCATCTCAGCAAGAGTCAGTTTTGATATGGGACACTTTTCAATGGTGAAAAGTTGGTCTTTCTAAGGATCTCAGCACATTGTGATGGGGAGTACATGGTAGAGCAGAGATCATGGCCCAGCAGTCACGGAGCAGAGAGAATTCTCTCTAAGCAGATTTCAGCTTAGACAAGTATTTTGTTGAAAACAAAGCCATGCTTGATCATGAAAGGCACCAGCATTGACACAAGTGCTCAAGCCTACAACCTAAGAACTTCTCTGACATGCTGTCCTTTCTAAACCCTGCGATTCATTCATTCACTCACTCATACAATGCAGTACATAGATTGCGAAAATCCACTTCGTTCATGACGTTGATGTATGGACTAGAAATTGAACAAGGAACAAGACAGATTCTCCCCTTTCAGTGAGAAGTTCCATAAATCAAAAGAGAACCCATAAATTAAGTGATCCCATAGATAGCTTTGTTGTGTGCTTTGGAAGGAGATGCATGCTAACATGAATGTTTATAACAGAGAACAGACCTGGGAGAGAATAGGATGTGGAATCAGGAAGCCACCTCCTCATGGGGATACCATTTGCACTCCACTCTAAGGATGATGGTTGAACTGGATCGTGGTGGAAGCAGAGGATCTTTGTGAGAAGCGCATTTAGGATGAGCTGAGCATGAGGGCAGGGAGCTTTATGAGAAATAGAGGTGGGTTTGGGCTTTCATGAGAAGTGGAGGGTATGCCTTTGGTTAGAGAATTCCAGACAACAAGGTATTTCCTATCTCCACTAACCTCTCCCCATCATCTGTTTTGTCTTGGTTCCTGTTACCGTGGTAAATATGACCAAATGCAACTTGGAGAGAAAAGGTTCTTTTCATCTTGTCACGGCCCATTAGTGATGGAAGCCCGAGGGGAAGCTCAAGGAAGGCAGGAACTTCAGGCAGGGACTCAAAGGGAAAGCATGAAGGAAACTGCTTACCAGCTTGCAGTTCATGGCTTTCTTATACAACCCAGGACCACCTACCCAGGGCTGGGATCACCCATATCAGTCAAGATAATGGCTTATAGACATGGCTAAAGCAACTGAAGCAATTTTTAAATGTTTTATTTTATTATTTTACATATTCACTTTATAGCCCACTCACTACCCTCTCCCAATCACCTCCCCCACCCCCACACACACAGAATTATTCCCCCATTCTCCTCCTCTTCTCCTTTGAGTGGATGGTTCTCCTGGGTTCCTCCCACACATAAATTCTGATAATTCTAGTCTCTGAGGCTAGGTGCTTCCTTCCTCTCCCACTGAGCCAGACAAGGAAGCCTAGCTAGTAGAACATATCCCAAGTACAGACATCAGCTTTTGGAATAGCCCCTATTCCAGTTCAGGACCCATATAAAGGCCAAGCTACACATCTGTTGCATACGAGTGGGGAGACATGGGTCCATCCCTGTGGATGTTCTTTGGTTGATGGTTCAGACTCTGAAAACCCCTAAGGATCCAGGTTAGTTGACTCTGTTTGTCTTCCTGTGGAGTTCCTCTCCTCTTCTTTAACTGAGGGTCCATCTTACAACTCTGGGCTGTGTCAAATTGCAGCTGAAGCTAACTGGGAGCCCATCCTTCTGCAATTACATTGTGGCCCCAATATCACTCACCTGTGTTATTGTTGCAGCTCTTTAACTGTTTCCAGCTCACAAGGTTCCCTCTTAATTTTTTTAAAATCTCTGTGTGTGTGCATGTGTGTGTATATATGTGATGTATCTGTGGCTGTGTGCATATATGTGCCATGGTAGCCATGTGGACATCAGAGGACAATCTTAGGAGTTGGTCTTTGTTTTCCACCCTGTTTGAGACAACATTCTCTAGTTGTTCATTCTGACTACCCCACACTAGCCAGCCCATAAGCTTCTGGAGATTCGCCTGCCTCTGCCTCACCTCTCTTTGTTCTTTTAGCTCTTTGCTTGTAGTCAGAATGGTTCTACAACCCACCAATCTGCCATTATACCTTCTGCTGTAGTCGTTGGTGGGGAAAATGGGGAATAACAGGGGTTATTCTCAGATTAAGCTCAATATCTTTTGCCTTCTTCTTGTGTGCTACCCATACTGTCAGGATTCTCCTGCAGCTCTTATCTGGCCACTTCTCTTGGGTCTTTACCTCGGTGAGACAGAAGAACTTTAACTTCCAAAAAATGTATGGGAAAGATGGCCAATTGACCACCTTTGTGCTCTCCTCTGTATGAAAGCTACACAACCAGGGATTGCTTTTCAAACTGACCTGGCTACAGCTCACCCTCAGATCTAGCTGGGATGACATGCTGATATTGGGTTGATGATGGGGTATAGACAGACTCTCCATAATCCACACCACTTCCAAGTCTGTTTCTTCCACTATAATCTCCCATGAATTTTTCTCCCCATTCTTGAAGGTGTTAAGTTCAACCCAAGAGACACTCTGTACCTGGAATCCTGAAATTTTTCACATTCTTCCCTGGCCCCATCTATCCGCTGCTCCACCATAATAAACTTCATGTAAGCAAGAAGAAGAAGAGAAACTGGTACCATCAAAAACTACTCCCAATTTCCTAGGATCTCCTTTTCCAGAAACCTGTGTTTCTTGAAGTCCTTGCAGGTTATGTCTGATGTTTCTGCCTCCCATTCTACATCTTCCTTCTCCTTAAGTTTTCCCAACCAAGGGCAATGATCCCAACCTGAGCTCTGTAGATGGAAGGTCTGGGACCAAAGCCCAGTGCCTTGAACATCTGTTTAGCATCTCAGTTTTCTCATTTATACGAGGAATCAAAGCAATGCAGCTACTACTCAGAAGCTCTCTATTTGTGCTAAACGAGCTGACACTCGATTTGGAAGAGCAGGCAGAGCATATTGGCAATAATAAGTGAGGATCAACTTGCCTCATCCCATCTCCTCAACCCAGAAAATTCTTATCTCATTATTTTTGGTTCATATATCCTGCTTTATAAGTAAATAGTTGTAGACCCAGAAGCTCATCACTTCAAAACATATTCTAGATGATGTGTTTGCTAAGAGGTTCTGTTACTGAATTAATCCCAGAGGAAAAATAACATCCCCAAAATTCTTATTAAATTTAATCTATTAGGCTGTTTGGGGGAGCTCTGGATCATGCCAGCCAATGCTTTTCTAAGACATTTTGATCTGCATCTGGTGTGTATACTAGGTGAATGAGATCCATTTGCATGGACTTTGTGCCTGTCCTTCCATCACCCCTCCACCTCTCCAGCATCCTTAGTCTTATCCTTCAGGGACCTTAATAGCAGCTACATACAAATAGTCACAGAGCTGGAAAAGGAGGCAAAGACATCACGATTCTCTGCCAGTCACCAGCTGTGCACTAGATGCTTTGAAACATTTGTTTATTTCCTATTAAGTTCTCCCTGCTGCACTCTGTAACACCAAAGAGAAGAGAGTGTCAACTCTCAGTTTCAAATCCCTCTGTTTAGTTCTTATTTTATATTCCCAACCACTCCATATGTAAATTTGGAGTAAGATTACTGTCCACCTTAGCAGTTACTGGTGAGCCTGGATCAGCCCTTCTCAGACCATCAACACCAACAAAAGTTTACTGTTATAATCCCTGGGACTAAGAATATCGATGATGCTGCCACAGCCATGGAGTTTATCAGTCAGAGGGTTAGGTTGATCCCAAGTATCCAGGGCTGGGGACTCCCAAAGCAGTGCTCCCAATACTTGACACTACCCCAACAGCAGTAGCATCAGAAACACCTACGTCTCTCTTCATTTTTTTTCCTGCCTACCTCAGTTTGTGCCATAGAACAAAGGAGATTTTTCTGTGGCAAGACATTTGGTCCCTAAAGGGCCTTCAATGATAGGAAACAGAACTGCTAAAAATTTAAAGAGAACAAAGTGGCCCTGCCATGTCCTTCATGAATAATTGACATCACCAGAATTAACTGCATCTTCACATCAGCAGAAAGAGGCAGGACTGGGGCTAAGACCTCCTCTAACTGCTGACCCTGGGAGACAATTGTTGGTTTTCCTAAATGTCCAACATGCTCTCTAGATATGTGATGGAATTGGGTCCCCACTCTCTGTCCTCAGAAACATTTGATGACAACACTGAGGATGGATTCCTTATGCCACAAATGTGATTTATATTTAGATGTGATTAAACACATTCGATATGTAGATATTAAATGTATTAGATAGATCTAAACAATTTGCTGGCATAGGGAATATTTATAAACTCTTCTAAGCTCTGTCCAGGTCGGGCAAAGCCTTCCTTGAGCTGTATTCTAGTTGCTTTTAACTCCTGCACATAAATCATGATTAGCTTGAAGAACTCCCTTTATCATAAATATTGTAAAGGTTGAGTTTGGTCTCAGAGACAGGATCCATTCACCCCATATTGGCTGAATAAATATATCAGCTCTTTAGAGTACATATACACAAGTAGATTGAGCTCCATAATTCCCATTCTTTGTGAGACAGAAACTATTACATTTCCATTTTAACAGAGGAAACTGAGACATAGAAAGGTGTGCTGTTGTTTGAGGTTACATTATGCTATTAATGAAAACTGGTATGTGAACTCTCTGTGTAGGGGTTCAAGGGTCGAAAGGGTCTGACTCTGTAGATGAGTGGGCTGTGTCAACAAAAGCCTTGTTTCTACTTGGAGTAAGATGAGATGGACTCTCCTCCTTGCATCTTGTTTTGGGCACTCCTCTTCTAAATTGAGAATAATCTGGGTCCACCCAGGAGCTGAGGAATCTTCAGGAGGAGGGAAGACTCAGCAGATGACAGCTCACAGAATCTGGCCAAGCCAGATTGGATCTTCTGACTGTAACATTCCATCTGAAATTAAACCCCTAACTGCCACATCCACGAAGGCAAAGATGGTGCCATTTCTTCAGTCCTGCATCTTGTCCCTTGAGCCCACATCAAGCACATAGCTTGATGAATATTTAAGAGATAGTATGAGGAAATCACGAGGAAAAAAAATCAAAAAGTTTAAAAGGTAAACAAAAGCTTTTGTAGTAGAGAGTGCAGATTCTAAGCTTAGCTTTTCTAGTTTCCAAGCAAGACATGGGGGCAAGGCAAACTGACTTCTTTGGACCCTATTAGTTTCTATCTGTAGGAATGAGGCTATAATGTCCATCTTGTGCTTCTCATCTGTTGCTTTTATAAAGAGGATCTTGTGTGTGTGTTTGGGTGGGTGGATTGTCATGCTCTTCAGCACAGAGAAAATGGACATGCTACCTGCCATTATTAATAATATTACCAACACAGTATCATCATTATCATCCAATTAGGAATACTCAGTGGTACTTTGGCATTCACTGCCAGAGGCAGATGAGTAATGAGCAGCACAGTCTGGGGGTTGCTAGCTTCTGACACCTGGGACAAGGGCAGATAAGGCTAATCATGCCGCCTCTCATTTATCTTCCCTGAAACTGTCTGTTTAGGGCACTGGAGTGTCTTGGATTACTCAAATCATCTCACTTGTGCCTTTCCAAACATTCAGTTTCCTTGAACACAGAAGAGATCATTAAACTTTAAGGAAAGTTAGCTTCAGAGTTCTAGGTTCTTGAACACTTGCCAAGATCTTCAATAAAATGGACTAGTCTTCTCTGGGTTTAGATGACACTGGGGACCCATCAGCTTCCCTCAGTGACACACCTAAAAGGTCACTCTTCCTTTTCAGAGCAGTATTGCCTTATTAAGAGAAAGAATTGGCTCAGACAGGAATAAATGAGGTATGTAGAATTTATATTCTTTTCATATTTGAAGAGCAGAGACTAGGTTCCAGATGACAGACCGTCTTGGGATCTTGTCCCCAGGTCTAGATACCATGTTTCCTAGGATGACCTCTGATTATCCTGGCCACTTACTTCTCAGCTCTCTCCAGGGTAAATTCAAGTTGTCCTTTCCCGATATATCCTCCTTGCTCAAGATATAGTTGTGCTCCCCCCAACCCCACTAAATTATACATTAGAACAGGACAATGAAAGTAGACGACTTCCTTTCCCTCACAACCCAGAGTTATCCCTACACTACACCCAGACATAACTGCATAACTGTCCCAAAAACATTTCATCCTATTTCTTCCCATCCCTGTGACTTCTGGTCCCCCTCCCCGCCCCCACCACACACACACATACACTCTTTTTCTGTTTCTTTCTCTTTCTTCTCATTTTTATTTCTGCATCATACCTTTTCCTCTCTGCATATTTCTGCCTTTCTTTTCTGCTCCATTTTGTTTCTTTCTTCATTTTTTTCTTTCTTTTTGTCTCCTTTCTCCCTTGTCTCACTCTATTGTGCTCTCATTCCTTCCTCCTTTTCATCTCTCCTCCTTTCCTTCATCTGTGAGGGATGAACATTAGAAATAACTGTGTTGGCCTTTGGATATTGTATATCATACAATCCTTCTGAGAACTAAAATGCATGACACAGGGTTGTTTTGTTTTGTTTTGTTTTGTTTTCAGCACTTGCTTCAGTGATAAGAACTGGGAGCAGGAGTAATGAATGCTGAGACTGAGGAACATAGTCCATAAACTCATGCACTAGGACATCATACATGACTGCTTATGAACAAAACTTAGAACTAGCATCCAGGATGGGGAGGACATAGAGGAAGAAAGGAATAAAAAGAACAGAAAGAGTATTGCAAGAAAGGCCAGAAATACATGACCTGGACATGCTCTAGGAACTTAATATAACAGAGAGGACGAGGAGAATAGAGAGTAACAATAAAAATGGGCTGGCACTTGAGTTCATAGAAGCCAAGTTGAGGGTGGTAATCTTACTCTAAACCTACATGGAATCCTTAGAAGATTTTCAATAGATATGCTTTTTGACATTTTTATAAGATTTTATATGAGGAATGGTTGAAGGGGAGATGGGTACGGATATGTTGGATCTTGTCAGTGTGAGATGCATTTCAGAATACCCTTTCCAAGATCTCCCAGAGCAGCAAGAGAAAAGACTGTGTGTCCTGGTGTTTCTACTTTATGGGATCTTCCTTCTTCCACCCTTTCAACTCCCTAACAGATAAAAGAGACAAAAGAATAAAGGGGAAAGGGGGTGATGATATCTTTATACTACTTCCTTCTGATTAGGGGTGTCGAGTTCTTTGAGGCAAGTTGATCTTGACCTTGGGATATCTAATTTCTTCGTTCTGTTTCTTTGCATATGATGACATAACAAACTATAACCAACAGCAAACAACCCACAACCAACAACCCATTCTGCCTCTCAGGGCCCTAGCATTTATATACCCTCTGAAAAGTTCCCAGAATTTCAAATGTCACACAATCACAGAAACTATCTGCAGCTGGCAAAATCATGCCCCTGCTAGAGCATCAGGAAAATCATAGTCAGCTATTGTGGACAGTCAGAAGTAGTCCCATATCCCATACCTGGTACTAAAATGAAAATATATTCTTCTAATGCTTGCTTTTAAGAGAGAAAGAGAGAGAGAGAGAGAGAGAGAGAGAGAGAGAGAGAGAGAGAGAGAGACTGACTCCAAAATGCCAAAATTGTCGCTAGAACTGTGTTCACAAATTTGGGCCATATCCTGTTGTTGCCATCATTATGTTACTCTTGACAAGTCCTTTTTTATCCTTGAACCACAGATTTCTTCTATAACATGAGTTCTATCCAACGTGTCTTCTGTAAGGTGTGGCAGAGCAGATGTTTTTCTATTAGGTGAAGTAGAACAGATGCTGTGCCTGTAAACTGAGGTAGACCAGATGCTGCTTTTGTTAGATGAGGTAAACCAGATGCTCTTTCTGTGTGGTGAGGTAGACCAGATACTGCTCCTGTAAGGTGAGCGAGACCAAATGTTGTTTCTGTGTGTTAAGTTAGATGCTTCTTCTACAAAATGAAACAGTCAAGGTGTTTCTGTAAGGTATGACAGACAAGACACTTTGTCCATGAGGTATATTTAATACTTAATGAAAAATGAGGTAGACCAGATAATTTCTATAGTCCTGGTTGTCTTCATTAGTGGTCTGTGTGTTCTTTGGAAAGCTATCTTTAGCCCCGTGTGAAAATTGCTTTATCTATTGATCTTTTTACCACCATCCCTTTTACCTCCACTATGACCCCATTCTCTAAATTCTTAGAATTAGAAAGCTAATGAACAATCAGCATTAAGCATTCAATCCCTAGAGACTTTTTGAACTAGAATACAGGTTTTTATCACTTATTTAGCTATTCATTCCTTTTCCATGTATAATATAGCCACTATTCTTTCACACAAAATATTGTGAAATTTTAATGACCCATTTGGCGCAAAACATTTGAAGAATGCCTAGCACACTGTACATAAACATAAATTGCCTAATAAAACTGCAGTAAGTGCTATGATGTAAAACCCAGAACATTCTCTGGGATCAAGGTACTCATGGTCTCTAGCTGTCAGGAGAGTTGGCTGCTGCTGACTGCTGCCTTCCCTGAAAGAAATTGAGCTATATTGTGAAATGTTTTCTGCTCTTTGTTACCAAGGGCAACTTACATTGAATCACCAGTCTTCTTACCTCAGGAGAAACAATCCAGAAGGTATAGCTAGCACAGTTTCAGAGCTCCTCTGGTAGCTGGCTAGAGCACGTCTCAAGCTTACCACAGCATAGCTTCTCCCTCTGCCCAGTTCTGCTTTGTGCTCATCCTTTCACACATTCCTCAAGTCTCCCCTCACAGCCCTTTCCTAGGAACATGACCTACAAAATTTATGATGCTACTGTATCAGGCACCAAATGTGTGTGCCATACAAACTACCTGACATACTGATATTAATCACAGACCTCATTTATATCTTACTTCATGTCCCTAACTAAGAGTTCTGGTTTAGAATATTCAGAGAGTCTACAAATAAACAAAAAAATGCTAATCGATTGAATAAATGGGTGGACCAAGAAGGTGATAAAATCTAAGCCATTTTGGTCTCCTCCAATGTATTAAATCAACAGCTTGATAAACCTCTTTGTCAACTTTCTGATAGAGAGTGCATCCCCATACAAATACCAACCTCCAGATTTCACAAGAGAGAGCAAGAGGTAGGAATTTACTTCTCTACTGCCCAAGAACTGCCAGCAGTGGGTGTAAAGATCTGCTATGTGAAATGAACCAACAAGGCTGGAATACAAATGGAAAACCCTGCTGATGCTGGTGTTCTGTATGAGTATCTCTCTGTGCTTCTGAGACACTTATTACTGCTGCATACAGGGCCATTTGATTGGACAGTTAAGTTTTACATTCACATAGTGTAAGGTTTGAAGTTGGAGTTATTGCAAACCCAATTTAACCTGACAGAGGGAAACAAGTAAAACAAGCATGCATATATAATATCTGCCTCTTTAAATCCATGCTGAAAAGTCTAACAAGAATATGTTCAGTATTACAGTCAAAAATAGCTAAGAGAATATTATGCACCAGGCCCTTCACTGCCTATTTAGTATGTATTACCTGGGTTTTCTCATTTTACAAATGAGTAAGCTGATATTTAGAGAACTCAAGAAAGGCTATAAATCAGCAAATAGTAAAGCCAGAAATTTAACCTTCATATGCTAAGTATAGATCCCTAACCACTCTCCCCTGTTACAACATGAGTAAATATATTCATTACTAAATGGCATAGTTTTATAACTGTGATTGATCTCTAGTATTTTCTTCTTCTAGGCAAAACTGAATACATGCTCTAAGATAAATACTATAGATGTGAGTGGGACTTAATGATGCACAACTGTACTCCACCAAGCAGTCACCCTTCCCCTTAGATATCCTGATCTTGGGAGTTGGGACAGATGTTTAGACCAGGAGAGGAAAACAGAGCTTCTTGTATAACTGGGAGAGCCTGAGAGCTGTTCCTCTGGAGATGACCAGCCTGAGTTCACCCCAGGTTTGAAGAATCGTAGAGAAAAGGGAGCCCCTCCTCATGTAAGAACAAGTCTAAATTTCACTTTATTTCAAATACATGGTGGCACCCAAGTCTGGACCCAGCAAGTGAAGCTAACTAGGTTTTTCAAAATCAGGCTACTTTCTATTTTGCAAGGATAGAATAAAATATTGTCTGAGGCAGAACAAACCTAGGAGTCCATCGGAATACATCCACACAAATGGATGCTTGCAATGAAACACATCCTGTACAAGGCCTTGTAGAGACAGAGATTGGAAGATACAGGCCTCGAATTGAGATGGATCCTGGATCTGTGGAGGACACCAATGAGGAAGTAAACATATGGACATAGTATGAAGCTGCAGGGATAGAGCCAATGGATGTGTTCAGAGGAAAATGATTAATTGCTTGGAATGAGGAGGGATAACATGTCAGGCATTCTTAAGGGTAAGCAAGAGTTTTCCAGTAACCAGCAATGGCACTGAAGCCCGAGACCATGTAGTCCTTTGAGAGAGCAGTAAGCATTGGATATGGCCAAGGCTGAAAGGCAGGGCCTGACAAAGGAGAAAGCTGGCTGATGACACGTCATGAGGGTATGAGGGTCCTGACCCCCTCCTATCCCATATAATGTAGGCCTTTCCACACTCCCAGCTCTATCAATAAGTTGTATTGAAAAAGAATCTTTGATGTTAAACTCATGGATAAATGGGTATCAAAATAATACGAAATAGCACTTTTTTCAATATTCCTAGGTGGATTAGTTACTTTTCTTACTGGTGTGACCAAATGCCTAACAAGAGACAACTTAAAGAAGGAAGGGCTTGTTTTGATTCATGGTTTGAAGGCAGAGTTTGTCATCATGGAGAAGGCATAGGCAAAAGTATCTTTGATTGTGTAGGGCATGAGATAGCTTGCTCACATCTCACTGAACTAAGGTGGAAGTCCTAAAAGTACTCCTCGTCCCCAGTGACACAGTTTCTCCCACAAAGATATATCTTCTAAAGTCTTTACAGCCTCCCAAAATGGCATTATCAGCTAAAGACCAAGTGTTCAAACACATGAGTCCAGGGAGAACATTTCATAGCCAAAACATAACCCTAGGTAAATTGGTATATATACTATATATTTTAATGTATTTTCTATGCCAAATTTTATACAAGCACGCTGCTATGGGCTCTTTCTCTATCATTTTACTTATGTTCTCAACAATTTCAGGAAGTATAGACTACAATTCACTGACTTGTTTAAAGTTTTAAAATACTCAAGCTTGACTAAAGTGAAGCCACATACCGAAATGCATAAGTGGCAAAGATGGAGATGAAATCCATCATTTGGGTGGGTCTTCTTCAAAGCCAGCCTTTTACAACAGAAATGTGGGTCAGAAAAGAAGGAAGGAGACAGAAGGTCCAAGTTGAGCCATCTGCTCATGGCCTCTAACCACTCACCTATTTTTGGAGCATGGATTCAAGCTGTCTTTTCTGATAGTGTATGGAGTGGTGTTGGCCTCCAAGAAGACATTCAAGAGTGAAAGATCAGGAGAGAAGTGTATCAATCTATTCAAGATGGAAGGCATGCACCAAGCTACCCCTGCTTTGAGGATAGGCACCATACTTCTCTCCTCTCCAGAGCCCCCAACAGATGGCCAATCTATCTCCTACTAAATTGAGCAAATACAACTTCATCTGGTAATCTTTATCTCCCATGAAGCTGTGAGTTTTCCCACAGAAAGTTCTAGACCTTTTGGGGGATTATCTACACTCACAAGGCAATAAGCCTGGATTTGAGGTGATTAGGAGACAGGTCCAGTCAGGAATGCATTAAGCAAGGCAAATATTTTAAGCCTCAAGAGCAGTGACTGAGAGAGCCCTGTTCTATCCCCATGGTGAGAGAGGGACTGCACATTCAGTGCTAAGACTTAGACTGTCCAGACAGCCAACTGAGTAGAAATGGACCTTCCTCTGGGTTACTCAAGGCTCTTTCCTTGCTGTTAGCCCAGGGCCTGGATGTCTTGGAGGGAAAGGGAATAACGGAAGGACAAGTTTACCTTTGCTTTCCTCTGACAAAAAAGTTCATGGAGTGAGTTGTAGACTTTACCCAGTAGATCTTTACTGTTTACTCTGTGCTGGGCAGCATGTCAGGTCTCTGGAAGATAAATCAAGCTCTATCTTCAGGGACTGGCATGTAGCCAAATGGCAGATAGATAGATAGATAGATAGATAGATAGATAGATAGATAGATCGATCTATCTATAGATAGATCATGGGCAATGCCAATGATAGACAGACAGACAGCAGACAGACAGATATTTTTGTATTAATATATGTACTAACATAATATTTATGAGTAATGAATATATGTGTATACACATATATATGTGTATACACACACACACACATACACACACACACACATCTTCAGATCTCTTCTGAACTTTATAGAGATTTTAAACTCAAATTCCTACTGGTCTGGCTGCTGTACAGAAATATAAGACATAGCACTGGGGATATGGCTCAGTGGTAGAGAGTTTGCCTGGCATGCACAAGGTCCTTGGCTCTATCTCTATCACCTCAGGAAAAGAATTCATTATTTAATTGATTAATTTAATGAACTATAATTTCTGGCAATGTCTCCTAAGAAACAATTTAAGAAAAGAGTTATTTATTTTTGATTGATGCTTTTTGGAGAGTTCTATATGTAGTGGCTTGACACCATGTGCTTTCACAGAGCATTATGGGGAGTACATGATAAAAAAAAAAAAGTTGGTCAAATCATAGCAGACCAAGAAACAGAAGACAAGACCACAAGTGGCTACTGATAATTTACCACCGAGGACCCATCTACCAGTAACCTAGTTCCTCCAGCAAACCCCTACCTCCAAATGTTTCCAAAACCCCTCAACATAGCACCACCAACTTGGAACCAAAGATTCAAACAATGAACCTTTGGAAGTCATTTCAGAATCATAGCATAGCACATAGCAGATGGTTGTGTTAAAAGCAGGGAAAAGGCACCTCACTGGCCTTAGGGCACAGCAAACACTGGGACAGGCATTGCCCATGGCTTGAGGTCACTGGAACAGTCAGTTTGCTTTCAGAGCTGTAGACACAGAGATATCACTGAGCCTGGCAGCAGACATACCCAGATCCCCATCCAGAGGTCAGCACAGACAGTCCCATCTTCTACCAGCAAATTCTGCAGCTTACTGCCCAAGCAGCTTACTGTTGTGCAATTTGGTGCATGCTCAGGCTGCACTGAAAGGGCTCTGAAGTAGGTGTGTCCGGGAGCAAATGCCACATGAGAACTGGGGGATCAGTTCCTCTCAATGGAAGAATCATGACCCTGACTTTATATTTTATATATATGACCTCTCAAAGGGTCCCCACTGGAGTGGAGTTGTGTTGTTTGCTATTTTCCGAACTTTCCCAGCTTGCTCGACTGATTTTTTACTCCTAAGATTAATTTGAGATAACTATATGCTCCTATATCTTTATCTTGCAATGCATTTGGAGGTGAGCCCAAAGTTTTGAATCCATCTTTCATGATCAGCCGAAGGTCAAAAGAATTATTCCTCTCTTTAATGCTTTCTATCAACTTCCCATCCCCAACCTGCCTTCCTTGCTGGGAACATTCCAGCTCTGTAGACTTTCCTCTCTTATCTCATTCCTGACATACTGTGGACATTTCTTTTCTTTTCAAAATTTCTACTTATTATTTTAAAATGTTGTTTTTGAGACATGGCCTTGCCCTTTGCCTTGCAAGTGCTAACACATATCATCCACACTTGACCTTTCACTTGGAAAATTCTATATCTCATTTAAAGGTCACCTCCTCCCAGAAGCCTTCCATTACTCTGTTCATCTGCACACTCTACCTTGCCTTTCTTATGTTGCCGTCACCAAATTCCATTTTCACCCATCTACTTATTTGTCTGTCTATCTATATGCCCAGTCATCGACCTAGCCAGCCATTCACTCAGCTATATAGCCATTCATATATCCATGTATTCAGTTAACCTATCTACCCATCTATCCATCCATCCATCCATCCACCCACCCACCCACCCACCCACTCACTTACCCACCTAGATAATCCACACACCCTTATCTACTAACCCATCCACCACCAGCAGCTATGCATTGGCTGCCCTTGTGTGCTAGGCAAGAGTATTGTGCAATTTCCCATCAGTCACCCTGGGCTACATGACATCTCTGTGATTCCAATGAGTAGCACTGTGCCCATAAGGAAAGGAATAGATGGCAAGGTTTAGATTACATTAAGCTGATGAACTTCACCTATTCTAATTGGTCAACATCTGTGTGCTGATAATGAGCATTTTAATTACAAGACAGCGGAAACATGAAGTGCGTGGAATTAATAAATGAATATGTTATCATCAAAACACAGGCCATATGTGGACAGTTTCATTATTTGAAACAGCTTGTAAACCATTAAGTCAGTAACTGTATTTGATTTCCCACTACTGAAATGTATTCTTCAAAGCAAAAATACCTCCTGTTGGGGCCCTACTTTATTCCTCTGAAGACTAAAGAGATGGAAATTTTTGTTTTGATGCCCCAAATCCTCTCTGTAGAACTTCACTGCATATTTTGAACATGGTGTCCTGCTGGTCCGGCTGCTGAATAAAAATATAGGGCATGGTGCTGGGATGTAGCTTGGTGAGTTTGCTGAGCACACCCAAAACCCTGGGTCTATCCCAGACACTACAGGAAAAAAAATATTAACTAAAATTAGGTGAAATAATAGAAAAGTTCAACAATGGGCAATCTCTCCTAAAGAAACTAGAATCAAGAGGCTGGGAAGATAGCTCAATGGTTACATTCTTGCCGTAAAAGCATGGAGACTGGAGTACAGATGCCCAGGATGCACATTAAATGTTGAATTGGCATCTTAGCCCATATGTAATTCCATCCTTGGAAGATAATAAAACTATCCATGTCAGCAAGTTCTGCATTTGACTATCAGGTGCTACCTCAGTAAAAATGGTAGAAGAGCAATTGAGAGGAATTTCAAACATGAACATCAAACTTCCATATACAAGGACCCATAGACAGACACACACACACATACACACACACACACACACACACACACACACACACACACACACACACACGGGGAAGAAAAAAACCCACAGATAAGCATTCTTCATTTGAACATCAAGCACTTACAACCTGTCAAGTAATATACTGGATACAAATTATATGTTGTAAATAAAATAGGCTCTGTCTTTTGTAAGTAAAAGAGGTCTTGTCACAAAGGTAGTCAGTTAAATATGGTTTAAAATAGTACACATTAAAATTCCAAGTAAGACGTGGATTTACTCAAAAAATTATAGTTTAACCATTCAATAGAATCATCCTATTCAAAAAATGATGGTGTTAAGAATTTTTCATGATCCATCAAAATACAATGTAAGCTTAGCAATTAAAAATAAAATACACCAAAGTTCATAGTGGTATTCATCACAGTTCCAATTCTGTGGTTAAGCAAACACATTATCAGAAAACAAGAATGAAATAAGCCAAAGGGGCAGAGTGCTTATCTGTGACAAATGCCATTATAGTTGACAGGTTATTATAGCCTTTTGGGATGTAGCACTTTATAATGGCCACAAATGTGTGTTACTTTTATAACTATGCTTTTTCTGCAAAGAGCTTAATTGAGGCCAGTGTAGATTGTCACCATGGTGCTATGACACCTTTCATTCTTCATTGTTTGCACATAGCAGGAGAAATAACTCAGATGCTCAGAGCTTCTGCTCTGCTGGACAATCCATGGCTTCCTGTGATGCCAATTGCTTTCTAGGAATGAAGGTCATATCAGAAACAGAGACTATAGTAGCTCACATTTAGTTCTTTTGTTGGTTGTGATCTATGTGTATCACAATGAGTGTGTGTGAGGATACAGGGGACCAGTGACAAACCCATCCCCCTTCCCTAGGTAACTTGGTGCTTCTGATAATGGTCATTGTGTTGTGTGTCCCCTTTGCTAAGTCAATGGTATATTTGTGTGTTTTTGGAGGTGCTAAAGATCAAACCCTGGGCTTGCAACTGTTAGGCAAGCTCTCAACCACTAAACTAGACCCCCAGCCCCTAAACCCACATTCATTTTGACTTTATGCAACCAGGTACATTGTTCTGCCTGTCCATCGGAGAGTAGACAAGATTTGGTTTGAAAATGCAAGGTTGCCTGTGATGCAGTATGCTGCAAACAAAAGGAGAGCTCGTGGAAGCTGTTGGTTGCATGAGGAAGATCTGTCTTCTAGACTATGTCTCTCAGGTGTCTCTGCAAAAGGCCTTGTCTGGCCGGGAAGTAGCAGTTTTAAGTTGGTGATACCACCTACAATACAGTGGCACAACTTTTGGTGTCTCTCTAGAGACATGAAGTCATGCTACGCAAATGACATGCTCCCATCTATATCTTTAGAGTTACTCTGATCTTTCTGATCCGTCCATGCTACCACAAATTCTATTACCCACGTAAGAGAGCTATGAACACAAAAATATCTACAACTGCTGATACTCCGTTGTGCCTCATTTAAGAGAATTATCACCTTTCAGGACGTTATTTCATAGGCATGAGTCCATGGGAAGAGGTGAAGGTAACAAGCTCTGGCCAGGAAACAGAAGGTCAGGATACAGGATCGATGTTGGAACTGTATCAGTAATGGAGAGGATACAGCATGAACTAGCATGTGGCTTTGTGGGCCATGCTTCCTGGCAGCACAATTTATGGTGACGCTGTCTATGGAACACCACAAATAAGACCCTCTGAGAGAATAAGGTCATCTCAACCAAGAAGCCACTACTGTGGGAAGCCATCAGCTCCCATCTTGTTGGCTTTGTTCCCATCCCGGATCCATTACAGGAGGATGCTGAGTTGGGAAGCGCTTCCTCAGTAGGCCAAAGGTCAGACCCAATGACCCAAGAGCATTTTCAAGTTCCATGTCTTCCCGCCTGTGCTTCTTGGGCTTCACTGTGGTGAAGAGACAAGCCCAAGTGCCTGATCTACAAATTTTCTTGAAAAGATAGGATGGAATGAATTTTTCATGTCAATACTGGTTGATGTGTTGAGACTTGTGGAGGACTCTCTCCTTCCCACCTACAACTACCTTGTGGAGGGCACCGCGACACACACATGTGCTCTGGCTGCTGCTGTGATTTGCCACCATGACTAGTAAATATGATGGAGTATTTTTCAGAGTTGCTCTGTCCCCAGAACAAGCTATTTAGTGTTCCTAGGACCTAGAAAGTCCTGCAGAAGAAAGTTGATGGCCAGTGTATGTCCACTGTATGGATCATAAATATTTACTGAATAAAACATGTATTGGATAAAGCATTGTGGGATGCTGAGGAGACAGAGACAGGAACAATGTTGCCTTAAAGAGATGACAAAGAAGGGGAAAAAATGAAAGATTCATTGGTTCATCTGTTCCAAGTTTTGTGAATAGCTTCTATGTGCTAGTACTATGCTAGGACTCTAGATTAGTCACTCAAGACCACTGGAAAACACAGATATTTACATTAGTATTAAGAACAGTCATAAAATTACACATGAAGTAGCAATAAAAATAACTTTACAGTTGGGGTCACCACAACATGAGGAACTGTATTAAGGGGTCATAGCATTAGGAAGGTTGAGACTCACTGCTCTTGAGAAAGAGGTGACTGAGGACATATCAAGGAGGCCATTGCTTAAGTAAGGGAGATAGCTTAGTAAACAATACTAAGAATGAAATAATTTTGCTCGTGATTTATTCACAAAGAATTTCAGTTAACTTTGAAAGTTTCTCCTTAAACTGAAGCACCAGAACAAAGAGCTTCGTAGACACTTGCGGCCCTGCAAAAGAGCCAGTCTGAAGATGAAGGCACAGTAGGACGAAGTGACTAAGTCTAAGCACTTCAGTGGGGAACCTTATCTGCATTCTGATCCACTGCACATCAGTTCCCTACAGGACTAACTGGTGAACTAGTCTGATCTGGGAGCCTCAGATGTCACCTCCAGCAGTGACAGGTCCTGACCTGCCCCATTCAGAACCTCAGCCTAAGGATTTAAAGGCACAGTAGAGTCCCAGTTGACTGATCTGTGAAGGCCGGCAGGATCAGAGCACCAGTCCGAGTTGGGAAAAGTTCATGGGCAGGGCAGGAGCTTTCAGATGAAATGCTACATCACATCAGAAAGTGTTGAAACCAGTGTTGGGCTCCAGCTGGAGTCAGCCACTCTGGTTAATGAAATGCCTTCAGCAAGTGCAGACATTTAAAGCAGGGCAGAAGGCAGGTTGCTGAGTTGTAAAACCGCATCCCAAGAAAAAGCACTTGATCTCTGCCAGGTACCATGGCAAGTTATTTCACAAATGCCTGTGCTTAGGGAGAAGGTTCTGGGTAGACTGCAGCTCAAAGTAAGAGAGATAAGCGTGTGTTTCCTCACAGGTTCAGTACCTCTGTGCCTGGTTTGTTCACATGGTAGCCTGAAGGGGGAGGGGTGTTATAGCCCTCAACTGTATGAATATAGCCACCCATTCAGAGGAATCAGTACAAGTCCGTCAAGTAATATGCAATAGATCCAAAGATCAGACTCCAAGTCTTACTGAGACTCTTCCTGATTGTCCACCCTTCTAAATTCTTTCTCTTGTCTCAATATCAGCTGATGGTATGATCCAATTTACCAGGACACTTGTAGTTTATATCTATTGAGCAAGGAAAATTAACAATAGCATCTCCTGCTTTCCCGTTTCAACCATAAATTATATGGTGTACTTGGTCACCTTGCTGGACTGTAATTCAATTTGGTTTGCGTTGAAATCGGTGATACACACACACACACACACACACACACACACACACACACTGGGTACAAATTGTCATTTGGCTGCAAACAGGGACCTGGCATCCCTGCTATGCAAATGCAGCCATCCCAGAAATCTGTTCAGGTGCACCAGATGGAAGGCAGCCAGTCTGGAAGGGCTCTGACTCTCCGTGATTTAGAGTCCTGCAAGGGGACTTTGCCATCTGGTGGGCTGGCTGCTCCTTGGCCAGGATTCTAGCTACATGGTTACTAGAGTCCAACCAGAAGCAAAGAGGCAACCTGTGAGCTATGTATCTTCCTGTGTCTGTGCATAAACTCCACAACCTGGAGAGAATTGCTCACCAGAGACACAAGACTTAGTGTGATGCCTATAAGGGCAGGTTAGTAGGGCTATCATGCGCAGTTGGGCAGGCTATATGCTACGCAAGGACGCCTACTTCATGAAGACAAGCAAAGAATATCCTCACTTCAGCTGCCCAGACTCACACCTCTGTA
Source organism: Rhabdomys pumilio (assembly GCA_030674055.1). Taxonomy (NCBI): domain Eukaryota; kingdom Metazoa; phylum Chordata; class Mammalia; order Rodentia; family Muridae; genus Rhabdomys; species Rhabdomys pumilio. The sequence continues at coordinate 38,151,855 of JANHMN010000018.1, forward strand.
GGTACAGGGTTATCTTTCCAACTCACATAAAATTTGAGTAGGATATTGTTTCAGAGACAACAGTTATAAATGGAATCCTTCCAACCCAGCTAATTGTGCTGCAATTGACAATTGTAGGTCCCAGAGTGCCTTAGAAAAAGCCATTTAACCTGGAATAACTGGACCCAAGATTGTTAAAAAGAATGAAATAGTGCTTTGGATAAAAAGAATAAAAAGCCTGGGATTTGCTGAGCTCCTGGTCTGAGTACTCACTGTGCTGAGCCAACTCCCATGCTGCAGTAAGCCTGTTTCCCCCTCTGGGGTAGCCAGCATGTTCTCAAATGTACAGATGAGAATGCTGAGACTCAGTGGTGTGTGTGTGTGTGTGTGTGTGTGTGTGTGACATACGTAATCTCAGCACTCAGGGGCTAAGGCAAGAGGATTACTGTGAGTTCCAGGTTAGCCTGAATGATGGCGCAAGATGCTGCCTCAAAAGGAACAAAAAGTAAAAAATAATAGGAAGGCAGAAGACCAATGAGTGAAGGGGGATTGGCAGGAGAAAAAGAACATTCTAATGTTGTGAGCACCGGTAAGACTGAGGGAGCATGCTGACCGAGCACAAGATACTAACTCTTCCAGGGAATTCTGTGAAGCATCCCAGAAACAGTGCTTTGGGAAGACAATGGGGGAAAAGCCTAAAGCCAGTAGCTGTGGTTTGAATGTGAAAAGTTCCCTACTGGCTTAGGCATTGAACCCTTGGTCCCCTGCTAGTGGCCCTGTTCCAGGAGGCCGTGAAACATTTGGAACGGAGCACATGGCTGGTGAAGGTGGGTTGCTGAGAGCAGGCTTAGGACTATTAGATGATGGTCATACGTTCAGTGCTGTTTGCATGTGCTGGTCGAGCATCCTGTGAAACCTGCTGCTCCATGCCCCCCTGCCACTACAAACAGGGCTGTTCCAGCTGGCAAGCCTCTGTCACCATGTAAGACTGTAGCCTCTGAGAGTGAGGTCTAAAATAAATCTATCCTTCTTCAAGCTGCTTTGTCAGGAATTTGGTCTCAGACGCAAGAAAGTAACTAATAAGGACACTTTGTGAGATCTGGTTTGACCCTGTGTAAATCATGGCGTAAAAGAAGTTACCTCCTTTGAACCACATTAGACCCTGTGAGTTAGCTATTATCATCTCTGATCTAAAAAGGAGCTCTGAGGCTCAACTAGGCTCCATGTACCTAAATTCAACCAGGCAGTGAGACCCCAGGAATCAGCCCAAGAGTGAGAGTCCAGAAAGGACCCAGGAATTGGAGCCAAGAGCTTCATCTTTAAAAAATTAATTAATTAATTAATAAAAAAAATTTTAAAACACAATATTTTCATCAATTCTGAGAATTTCACACATGCATGCATAGAATGCATTTTGACCATAATCAGCTCTTAATCTTGCCCTGATTCCTTACAGATCCACCCTCCAACTCCCCCCCCACTCCCAAAGTTGTTGTCTCTTTTTATTAATTTTTAATTTAGCTCACTGAGTCTGATTGTGTTGCCCATAGACTCTCGGATGTGGAGTTTTCTCACTGGAGTGTGGTCAACCTACCAAGTACCACACTTACAAAGAAAAGATTTTGACTCACACCCCAAGAAGCCATCAACTGTCAAAAGCTCCCCAGCTAGGAGTAGTGGTTTATGATCTCCTCTCCAGTCCATCCTTTTCAAAATTTATTAATATATATATTGTGTGTGTGAAAGGGTCTCACTATGTAGCCCCAAGTGACCTGAAATTTGCTATGTAGACCAGGCTGGTCTGAAGTTAGCTATCGAGCCAAGAATAGTCTTGAACTTCTGATCTTGCTGTCTTGAACTTTTGAGTGATAGAATTAAAGGCCTGTGCCCCAATTCTAGTTTCAAACAGTGCTGGGGATTGTACTTAGGTTTTTGTGCCTGCTAGGAATGTACTCTAGCAACTGAGACACAATTAGCCCCTATTATAATTATAAATATGTATCCATTGTAGAAACCAATGGATTTTGTGTTGATATAACCATACAGGTATATATGGCAGTTTGATCATAGGTACCCTCCCTTTAACCTCTCTTGTCTCCTTCCCCTGGAAGAGTGGGAGCTTCACCTTGCCAAGCCGCCTACCTCTGCATTGTCTCTTTTGTTTCATTGATGGTCAATTGCAAAGAACCAAGAGCACTTGACCTTGGCACTACAGGGGCATGGGGTAAATCCCATCACTTCCAGTTACACTCCTAAACCTGGTTCCAGTCCTGGCAGAACTACTTTGAGGCTGTGCAATTGTCTTCTCTGAGCCTGTGTTAATGGTGAGGACCAAGGACAGGTTTGGAAGCATGAGATGGCAGCAAGCATCCGTCACAATGCTACTAGCCCCGTTAAGAGAGTCTGTCTGTCATCTATCTATCTATCTATCTGTCTGTCTATCTGTCTGTCTATCTGTCTATCTGTCTATCTGTCTATCTATCTGTCTATCTTTCTCTCTCTCCTTCTTTCTCATCCTCTATCTCCCCTATCCTCTCTTTCCCCCTCTCTCCTTCTCTCTCCCCCTCTCTCCCCCTCTCTTCCTGTCACCCCTCTCTCTCCTCTCTCTCCTCCTGTCCCCCATCTCTCCCCTCTCTCTCCCTGGTGTCCCTTTCTTTCCCCCTCTCTCTTTCTCTTCTCTCTTCCCCACTCCCCTTTCCCCCTCTCCCCTTCTCTCCTCTCTCTTCTCTCCCCCTCCCTCTCTCCTTCTTCCACTTTCTCTCCCTCTCTCCTTCTCCCCTCCCCTCCCTCTACCTCCCCTCTCTCTTTATTTTCTCTCCCTCCCCCTCTCCCTCTCTCTCTCCTCCCCCTTGTAGCCTACTGTAGCTCACATACCTGCTGCTATCCCATAGCAGCCTGGGCAGACAAAGACAACAATGGTTTGAACCTTGCCTGTGACCGTAGCTCTGAGACCTTGGTGTAGACTGTTCCCTGACTTCTCTGTGCTCCAGTTCTTTCATGTCTGTGAGGATGTGTAGTTGGTATGTGCACAGCGGAATTCGTGCTGAAGATGGAGAGAGTTGACTAGAGCACATAGAAGCCTGGATGGCGCATAGCAGGCTGCAAAGTTCCCTCAACTTACCCTTTAACCTAGCACTTCAGCAAAGAGCTCAAAGCATTCTGGCTGAAGAAAAGTGTATACTACTCCATTCCCTTCCCTGAGGCTTACAGGGCCCCTTTTCAGGAGGGGGTATTTCAATTCAGAGAAAATAACTGCAGGACTCTTATACTTGCAAATGGCTGATGAGTCAGAGCTCTTGGGAAACTCAGTGAACAGCTTCTGTGACTCCCACCTGGGTAGCTCAGAGATCAGGCACCTCCAAAGGGTTGAGAGCTTCATGCCCTGCTCTTGGTGCTAAGGACTTATTTCCTCTTTCTGCATCTATGTCACAGAAGCCTACATCAGTCTTGTCTTGACTGACAGGATCCCACACACTAGGCCTGTGGGTGGCTGTGATGTCAACCTCACTTAGGCAAAGAGGAAGCGGAGCGTGACAGGGCCATGATGGAACACATTAGAGGCTGGGAACTATCATGAAGCAATGGATGCCAGCACTGCACATCAGAATCCCCTGGGAACTTAGAAAGGATATATTAAGAACCAAGTTTTATTTGGATTTTGAATAGAAGCCTGCCATTCGGTCTGTTGGGTTGACTTCTTACCTACACTCCATGGAGTAGATGTCACCTACTTAGAATTACCTGCATCCAGAGCTCTGTGCATCTGATTTCTCAAGAAGACTTGTTAAACTCAGACTGCAGCTCCCTATCTGGACAATTCTCCTACCGAAGGTCTGTGTGGAGCCTGGGAATCTGCATTTCAAGGTGTCTCTAAAGGGGAGGGTGGATGGTACTAGTTTCAAGATGTATTCATTCATTTAACTGGTACTCATTCATATAACTAGTACTCATACATAGAACTAGTAGAAGAGAAAGGGTGAAAGGCTAACAGCATCTACCAAGCCTCTTAAAAAAAATGTGTCTACTGCTTTGGGGGAAACTAAAAAGAAAGAGACCCTGTTGTGTAAACTTCTAGAAGGCATAAGAAAACATCTACTAGTCCAAATAGGGACCAGCTGACACATTCAAGTCTCCCTTGGTAAGCCGATGAGTTTATCTGACTTGCTCACAGGATTGCCGATGGTTCTAAAGCACTACTGGAATGGAAAGCCCCAATTTAGGCTGGGTGATGGCTTCCTCCATAGCAATATAGCTGCCTAATTTATATCAACTTGATACAAGCTAAAGTTATCAGAGAGGAGGCAACCTCAATTGAGAAAGTGCCTTGTGTAAGACAGGGCTATTGGCAAGCCTGTGGGGTGTTTTCTTAGTGATTAATGGAAGAGGGCCCACCCAGACCATTATGAGTGATGACACTCCTGGACTGATGGTCCTGAGTTCTATAAGAAAGCAAACTGAGCAAACCACTGGGGAGCAAGCCAGTAAGTGGCTCCTCTGTATGGTCTCTGCATCAGTTCCTGCCTTTAGGTCCCCACCCTGTTTGAGTTCCTGCCCTGACTTCTTTCAATGATGGATTTATGGATGTGGAAGCATAATCCAAATAAATCCCTTCCCCCGCCCCCTACTTGCTCTTGGTCATTGGGTTTCATTATAGCAGTAGTGACCCAAACTAAGATACAGTGCAAATGGAGCCCCACTCCTTCCTATTAGCCTTCCAACTTCCATATTCTTTGCCACTTAACAAGACCATGTGCATCCAGGCAAGAATCACATGGCAATGGGTTGTGGAAAGGAGTAGCTAGAATATCAAGTGAGCATCTAAGGATGCTCCAGGCCCCCTCTGTCTACAAAGGAACATGACCAGGCCCAATCCTGAAGGTCTGTTTTTAGCCACAGCTGCTCTGATAAAGATGGTAATAGCTGATACACTCCAAGAACAGCGTTCCACTATAGATCCAAACTCCTATCCTGAGCAGTTAAAAAAAAAGCATCGTTCTCCTATCCTGAGCAGTTTAAAAAAGCATCGTTCTACATTCTTGCCTTCTCCCCTCTCCTTTACCTTGACAACGAACTTCTTGGCATTAAAATTCTCAGCACCCACCTGTTACAATTAGTGTCATGTTTAGGTCAACAGCTTTGCAACAACACAATAAAAGAAAAGAAAAAAATTTTTTAGAAAACAGCGGGCAAGACTATAGAATACGCCTTGCTGCTTTTAGTGGTGGGTCACATAGAGCAATCCTCAAGGTGGGATTTGAATACCGTGTTCTTCCCAGAATGGAACAGACTGCATTGTTGAGCAGACACAGGACAACATCAATTGTGAAGTCCCCAACCTGAGAATTTATTTTGTCATACAAGAGTGGCTTAAGGATAGTGTGGATGTCCAGACGCCAGGGCTTTGTGATGTAGTACACAGTACCTTTGCAAGTCTGTGCCTTTGTGCATTGATGAAAATGGAAAACACCAGCCTATGATTCTTTGGAATAAGTCTTTCCTCTCCATTTCCTCAACGCATTTTCTCGGTGCACACACGAGTTCATTATGCTAAGTTTATTTTCCGATTCTCTGACCACATTAATGGCCTGTGGTTTCCATAAGCTGTTTAAAAGTGAAAACACCCTTTAGAGGAGCTAAGCAGAAGTCTATTTTTGAAGTGAACTCAGAAGTGGTTATGATGCCGATAGTAACTTCCTTTCCTGTTTTTCTCCTTTTGCTTGGTTTTTCAGTGGTTTCAAGGGACTGGACTCAAGGCCACCAGCATACTTGGCCTTAAACTCATTCTGTATCCCGGCAGGCCTTGAGCTTGCAATCTCCTTGCCCTTACTTCTCAAATAGCTGGGATGGATGGCTTGTGCCCTCAGGTCTAGTTTGGCTTTCACTGTCTCAGAGAAACATCTTCAGACAAACTTGCTGAGATTCAGTTGAAGAATGAGTTAGTATGAACTAAAAAATCTTAAACTGGAACAACCTTAAAAGGCATCCATTTTAAAATTGATTGATGGATTATTTAATGTGTGTCTATGTTCATATATGTCTACGTCTGTGCAGAAACCTGGGTTAGTGTGCCTATGCACAGGCCAGAAGGAGGTATCAGTGGATATTCTGAATCAGTCTTCACTTACTCCTTTGAGGCATGGTCTTTGACTGAGCCTGGGCCCATGTTTTCTTGAACAGGATGAAAGTCAGTTATCTCCAGTTATCCCGTCCGTCTCCATCCCATATAGAATCGAGATTACAGAAATGTCTTGAGCACCTAGCTTGTTATTTAGGTACTAAGTTCCAGTCTCCAGTCCTCATGAGTACACAGCCTGCACTCTTAATTGCTGAGTCATCTCTCCAGCCTCCTAAGTTCTCACTTTAAAATAGTGAAACCATGACATGGAGAGATTAGCAAGCCCCCAGTCACATGACACATTAAGAACATAAAACATGGTGGGAGGGGTATTCTTTTTTTCTCTATCTAGTCTCCTTTGATGCACATACAACCCTCCTTAATGCACACCTCTTATTCTCTGAGTATGTACAAAAGCATAGTACGCCACTGGGTCTTAAACCCATGACTTTCCTTGGAATTGGTTTAGGAATGTCACTGGTCTTTTAATGGTCCATTGACTCTATTCTTTCCTCCATTAAAATACATAATCCAAGATGAGAGGAGCCATGTGTAACTCAGCTTTGCAATTTAGGGACCTCTCACAAAGAAGCCAGCAGACAGCCATTACAGGCATATCTGTAGGATTGAATGAGTTAAGGACATGGGGCACTGAACTATAAAGGGTGATGCGGCATCATCCTGATTAAGTGACAGGGAAGAGGATTCCAAGTAGTAGTGACTGTATAACCAAAGACCCTGTGGTGAGAGACAGGATAACCCTTGGGAAGAAGGGGGTAGTTTTCCTTAGGATCAAAGCCTAGTTCTAATGAACTTCATGGTGAGAAATAGGACTGGGGGGGTTGATGACATCTGCATTATAGAGTCTCCTGTGTGGTACCCATTCATGTTCCTGGTATAGTTGAGTCTCTGGTGCTGATCCTGAATCTCAGTGCTCTGATGCAATCATGGCTTCAATGCTCGCTTTTCAGAATTCCACTGAACTTCTTCCCATTTCCAAAACCATAGCTAAAGGCTGTTGCTTATTCATCACTCAGTATGGACCACGCCAAAGGTTAATCCTACCACCAACCCTTTGCTTACTGCTCCTGGCTTTTCTACAGCAGGATCTTGCCTTCCATTGCCTTTGTGTTTGTTATTCAGAGTCATGGAGACCTGAAACATTTCCTCATGATTGTCCCTGGACTTCCTCTTCTCTGTTTTGGGGTGCAATGGGAGGCTCCAGTAATCTTATGACAATGGAATGACAGAAATAGAACTAGAAACCTATTCACTCCTATACCCTGAGAGCCAGCTCTCTAGAGTAGACCAGTGAAACCTTTGCGATTGAGGCCAAGGACTACAGTATCTCCAAGAATCCAAGCTAAGTGCATCTAATCAATGGCCCACAGGCTGAATGAATCTGAGGACGATTATGAATGCGGTCAAACACGTCTGTAGATAGTAGCATCGTACTGTGTTGTCAAAAGATTGAACTGCTAAAAGGTCAGATCCTGGGTCATCAGATTCCATGATCAGATGGACAGATGGAAAAACTACTAGCAGAGTAGGTGACCTTGGAGTCCGGACACATGGCTTTCTCATTCACAGGCCCAACACTCTGAATGCCCATATTGAGGCTTAAGTAGGAAACAAAACTTGCTTTAGAGACGTTTAAGGATTTAACAAAGCCTTTACTGCCTGGCTCATGAAGGGACAAAAGGAAGCACAACGGCTATTACCGCTGCATTGTTAGCCATAGAGAAGGACAGAGATGCTTGGAACAGAATGCTCATGTCCCTAAGAGGGAAGGAGAGTCAATTAAAACAGGCATGTGCATAACTCCGTTTATTGCTGCTGCCAGGAACATGGATTGTGTTGTTCATTTAATGCTGCGAGTCTGCAGGTAAATTGCAAAATCCTTTTTATTGAGAAGTCATTCCATTCCCCACAAATGTTTATTGAGTCCCTGTGATTCCTAGGCTACCCGGGAAACGGAAGAATGAATGAGCTGCTGATCTTGCATTACCTGGGGAGCAAGAGAAAGCAGAGGACAGATTTCCTATAACTGTGAGGGGAAATGCTTAACTACAGAACACAGAGCGTTATTTACTTTTAAGAAAATCATTAAGATCGTATAGGAGTCTCTAATCATCTCAGTGAGTTGATGGGATGCTAAATGGCTACAAACAGCTCAAGTTCTGCCTTGTGACCATTCTTACTTACATAATAATGTGTTATGCCATATTCATAGTTACACAGTATACAGATATTATTAAAAGAATCCTGATTGTCTGTTGCTAATTAAATATTCTTTTTTAAGTTTTTAAGATTGGTCTTAAGTGTGTATGTGTCTGTGTGTCTGTGTGTCTGTTTGTCTGTCTGTGCATGTACATGACAGTGCCCAAGGAGGCAAGAAGAGGAAGTCAACACACACGTTCTTACCTGCTCAACCATCTCTTCAGCCCTAAATGTTCTATATTATATATTAATTATATGCAAATGTGTTTATATATATAGCACTACCTATACAAATATATTTATTATTAATATACAGTTATACAAAATTCTAGCTATGTAGTTTTATATATGTAATATATGTTATATACACATATTTTTATGCATAATACTCGATGTTACATTATCTAGAGTCATGCCTGTATATTGATTTCAGTCAACAACAGATCTCACGTACAACCATAGTCCCCTAATGTTACGACTCTGCCATTTTAGGACTATTTTAAGCTAGAATATCATGGTGGGAGCACATAGTAGAATAAAGCTACCCATACTATAATCAGTCATGAAGCAAGAGAGATGGAAGCCCAGGGTCTCATCATCCCCTTCAAAGGCCACCATTACTAACAATGACATGAAAACTCCCCAAAATCTCTACCCTCAAGGTAATATCACTTCTCAGCCACTCTGCAGCCTAAGAAATAAGCCTTGACCACACATGCCTTTGCCATATCTTTTCATTCAAATTATAGCAGGATTTTCACAGAAGTAGCCATCAAACTAAAGTGTGATCCTCACAATGGTCCCTAATCCAAAGCACTGGCATCCTCAAATGAGGGGGGAAATTTTTACACAAGTAACCAGCACAGAGGGAAAACAAAGAGACAGAGGCAGTGGGTAGCCATCTTCAGGCCAAGGAGGGCAGCCCTGGAGCAGAAATCTTTTTTGTAACCTAAGGGAGGAATCAACACCTTGGTTTGGAAGGAGTTACATAGTGCAGGAAAAGAAGCTTCTATCATGAGATCCACCCAGTGTATCATGTCAGTCTTGCAGTGTTCCTCACAAAACTGATTTAAAAAATCAGTCCACTTTCAAGGTGGTCATGACTTGTGTTTTGGGGTCAGATGAATTTGACGTGTTGTCCGGGGGAATCCATCAGATGGAGACAGATGTCAATAGCATTGATCTAACAATGGGGGGGGGGGGGGTTGGAAAATAGTTGAATGAATAAATGTCACATCTGCCCAAAGGCAGGGAAGAAGGGGCTGCAGGGATGTTAAAGTCAATTGTAACCTCTTCCATCACTGTCAGGGTGTGCTCAAGCCATATCAAGTCAGAGACGTAACCAAAGCTGACATGAGGTCAGGGAACTTGAAGGAGCCCGTGAACTCACTGGCTGATGATATCTATACTCATTTAGAAGACAGACCCCCTCATTGTCCTATGAAATCTGGAACAAAAAAATAAATAAATAAATACCAAAACTATATTCATCATAGAGAACTGTAACCTGTGAAAAGTCTTAGGTGGATGTCCATGTTCTGAAATGTTGACCTACCAGAGATCATGCCATATCTACTTCAGGCAGCAGATTAAAATTGCCTAGCTTACAATCTCAAAATAAGTTGGCAGTCTAAAGCAACAGAAAATGGAAACGAATGCAGTTGGGAAATCTTTGGTTTAAATCCCAGCCATGCCTTTGAAAAACTGAGAGGCCTGGGCCTTTCTCTCATCTGTCAGACAGTGTTGGGGAAGGAGACATGGGGTGATATCCCAACTCTGACATTCTAGGAATCTCTCCATCTTGCCTTTAATTGGGAAAGGTGGTAAGATAACATTTCCGTAAATTGACCTGCCAACTCGAGTTACCCACCAACATGAAGACATGAAAATAAGATGATAGGCAGAAACGGCTGTGGCAGATGACTGGTAGAAAAATCTCTCTCCTTCAACTGGTAAATGGGATAATGGAGAGCAATGGCTGCATATATATACATATGCATATACATATATATACATATACATATATGAATAAATAAATTACCAGCAAATTGGGTTTTACTAGAAAGTTTCGAGATGCACATGCTTACATGATTTTGTTCAATGTCTTAACTATTGACCATATTGGTAGAGAAGACACAAATCACCCACCTCTTAACTGCATTTATAATCCCCCGCCCCCTAGATCATTTACCATTTAAAACCCATGTTGACCTTTTTATTTGACTGGCCATCTTTAGCTCTAGATGTAATAAGCCCCCAAGGGAGACAGAAGATTAAGATTGAGTATGTAGTCAGAATCACATTTAGTCCCAGGTCCTTAGTCTGGTATAATACCTTATTTAACCCCTCCCTATGGGACACTCTTAGTCAGCCATATCTGCTCCACCCACACCATTGCTGGCTGTGGCTTGCTGTGCGCTTCAGTCTAGCCATGGAGCACACTTGACTCACGAGGACACACCAGACATGTCAAGAGTTACTCCTATAGAAGCAGTTCTCTATCAGTCCACGAAGGAAATTGGTTGGGTGGGCTCTTGATCATGGAGGTGTCAGAGAGACTGAGCTCGGGGTGTCCATGGCAGATAATTTGATAATCTGATAATACGTGCGCAGTCAGCTCTTTCTTTAGGGGATTTTGTTTCTCCTCAAGTGCTATATACTGTTGAACTGAGCCATTGAGTTGAATCATCTGCTATTCTATTCTTTTGGGTCCTTTTGTATGTAAGGAGAATGTGTGTGTGTGTGTGTGTGTGTGTGTGTGTGTGTGTGTGTGTGTGTTTACACTTATATGTGTGTGTAGGCTCATGTGCACATACGTGTTCTTTGTGGAGTATCCTGAGAACAATCTTACATGTTGTTCCTCAGTTTCCCGTTCATATTTCTTTTGAAAAAGTGTCTCTTATTGGCCTGGAACATGTTCAGTTGGCTAGTATGGCTGCCCAGCATGAATTCTCCTGTCTCTACCTCCCCCAGCACTAAGCACAAGCATACTCCACCATGAGCAACATTTTGCTTTTCTTTCTCTTCTTTGCCCCCTCCCTTTTCTGAACATAAATTCTGGGGATTAAACTCAGGTTCTTGGTTTTGCAAGCCAAGCACTTACAGGCTGTGCCATTTTGCTGACTCCGTGTTTGGGTCTTAATCTTGTTAGTATCTAAGATTATCTTACAAACAAAACATCTATATTCAAGTGATTGCTCAGAATCTGCTTCTTAGAGCCAAACACTAAGACATTCTCCAAGACTGCTGTGGAGCGGGTAGCAGCACTGCTGAGATTTAGCTCAGCATGGTAAAATAATAGTTTAGAGCTGGGGTTCTCTGGCTCCTGTTGACTTTTTCCCCAAACAAGTTGTTTGCCAGCCGAGGCAAATTTCTGTCCTTCGGAGACATGGTACAATGTCTGAACACATGTTTGGCTGTCACGGTTGATCTGAGACATTGATTATCTCAAGAAGGTAGAGGCCAAGGATGCTGATAAACATCCTACACTCTTAACTGTAAAAACATAAATCCAAGCTCAACTGTACCAAAGTTGAGAAATTCTACTTTCTGTCCAGCAATACTGGCTATTAGATAAGATTTACTGGGTTTATAAGTGTCTGTAAGAAGTCATGTTTTGTGCTGTGTTCTTGACCCATGTTAGGTAATACTTCTCTCAGAATGGTGGTGTTCAAGTGTGATGTGATTACCATGTGTCATTTCCAGGGTCAAGCTGTGGCTCAGCTGTGTTCTACCGTCCCCAATGTGACCGTCTTTGGAACAGCCTCTACTTTCAAGCATGAAGCCATCAAAGATTCTGTGACCCACCTCTTTGACAGGAATGCTGACTATGTGCAAGAAGTAAAGAGGTAAGGGGGGTGGCTGTGCAGAGCAGGTGGCTGTCCCCCTGCTCTTCTCTTGAAGGTCATTGGCAGTTATTTAAAAGGTGAATAATAGTGGAGCTGAAGAAAGGGAGATTGGGAGCTCTTCTTGTGAAAGAACAGTGTCTAGCACCTCACGGACACTCACAACTGGTCTGTAACTCCAGGTCCTGGGTATCTGATGCTTGCTTCTGTCTTCCTTGGGCTCTGCACTCATGTGCTGCAGGCACATACGTAAGATTAAAATGAATCTTTAAAAGATGACTAGTGATGGTGATGGTCGTGAACGTATATTGAAGGCTTAGTGCTAGCTCTTAGCATGATGCCTCACACGTGTTAGCTCATCATGTGCTCTCAACCACCCTGTTATTATCTCCAAGGTAGAAGCCAGTCCGACAACTTGCAGAATTAATGTGCTAGTGTTCTGCTACCTGCCACTACACTGTCTTGACACGTGTAAATTTAATTCTCATTCATTCACATAAAAAGCTCAAAGTAGATGGTCAACTGTAAGAAGATTCTGGTACCCAGGCTCTTTATATTTTGGTTCTATCATCATCCTGAGTCTTCTGATCTTTTGGTTCTACCTAGAAGATGGGAAATTAGCAATAGGCCATGCATGGGAGGTTTTTTATCATAAACATATCCTGCCCAAATTTGATGCTAACGTTTGGGTCCTTGGGCACACTTCACTGGAAGCAAACTGAAAGCCATTACCTAGTAATATAAGCAGACAGGCCTGGCCTTCGTGGAATAGTTAACAGTGGAGTTCATACCCCTCTGGCTTATGAACCCGTGATTTCTCTGTAGAAAGGGTGACTTTCTAAAGAGTTGAGCCTGAGCCATAGTTACCTGTAGGAAGAGGGAAACCTGGAAGAGAATGTATTAGAGATAGAAGTGTGGCTGCTGAGCAATGGGTTCAAAGGTTCAAAGGTCAAGAAAATAACAACAAAACTCAACAGGATGTAAGGCCAGGGTTGTCTGACTATATAAACTAATTATAGTGTACCTGTCATCCAGAAGCTATCGATTATGGTCCTGTGTGTCTACAAGAGAATCGCAGGGAGAACCCAAGTGATAGCACGTGTGCAGATGATGATGATGATGATGATGATGATGATGATGATGTGTGTGTGTGTGTGTGTGTGTGTGTGTGTGTGTGTGTGTGTGTGTGTGTTTCACTTGGCTGCTGCCCAAGGTGAACTCGGTCTCTGCATTTCTAACTGAGAGCTGCTGACGGAATCAGTGGTGGCCAGGAGCTGTTATTTTTCTCTTTTCATAGTCTAACACTAAATTATAAAGCTTAGAGGTAATTAGTCACCCAGCCAGCACCATAAAAAGGAAACTTTGTTTTGTTTTTAACAAATCACAAATTAAGATGAAGTTGAACAAAGCTGATTGTTCAAGCAGAAATTTAGACTGGATTTGTTTGTAGAAGGAGCTAAGGTGGGAAGAGTAAGGAGAGGAAGAGGAAAAGGAAGAGGAGGAGCTAGGGAGAGCAGAGATGTTGAAGCGATGGAGAGCCATGCAGGTATGGAGAGCAGTCACGGGTAACAACTTTTATTTAAGTTAGCTAATTAGGAAACAACTCTCTTTGTATGGACATATTGTTATTGAGCATTACTAAATTTGTAAAGCCTTTGATTAATCTTTAAGCATTAGAGTCTCATTTTCTTACTGGGCCCACATGGATGGCAGGTTGGTCTGAGCAATGCCCAGCCTTGTGGAGACAGTGTAGAAGATTGGCAGAGCCATCTCCCATGCTGGCATCTTGTGGGTGGCAGGGCTGGTGTCTCTGGCTGGCCGTTTCTAGCTGTGGCATGCACGTAGCCTCTGGCCACAGAACATGGCAGCTGAGCTAGGCAGAGCCGCCACAGCTTAGATAGTCGGCTTAACCAGAGGCCATTTTAAATAATTACTACAACATTTGTTGTTGTTGTTTTAAGTGTTTTTAGAAAGGAGATTTTTCAGTGAGCAAGAGCTTCAGAGTTGTTGGATAAGGACGTGCCTAATTCATTTACATGCTTGTTATACAAGCGTGAGGACTCTGAGTTCAATTCCCAGACCCATGTAAAAGAGCCAGGCACAGTAGCATATAACTGTAATCCCAACACTAGATAGGCAGAGACAGGAAAATCCCTGGGCTTGATGACCAGCCAGTCTAGCCAAGTGTACCTCAAGGTTTAATGAGAGACCCAGATTCAAAAACTAAGGTAAAATCAGGCATGGTGGTGTACATCTTTAATCTTAGAACTTGGGAGACAGAGACAGGCTCTGTGAGTTCAAGGTCTCCATAGTGAGTTCTAGGCCATCCAGGGCTGCACAGGGAGAGCATATCTAAAACTTACAGTGGGGAGCAATTGGAGAAGATATTCAGTGGCAGCCTTTGGTTTCTACATGCATATATGTGCGTACACACACACACACACACACACACACACACACACAAAGAGAGAGAGAGAAAGGAGAGAGAGAGAGAGAGAGAGAGAGAGACTTATATATAATGTAAGGATGTCCCAGTATCTCCAGTAGGATGTAAAAAGGGAGCTTTTGTATAAAACTAAATATTAGAAGTCCACCCCATTTCTCAGAGGTGCAGAGATAACAGATATTCTCGAAGACCTCCTTTGACCAGTCCACCTACTTTTGACTCAAGTTTCTCAAGCTGTGTACTAGAATATTAACTTCCATAATCCTTAGCTGATAATTTTGCATTCATATACCCACTGCTTAATAAATATGTTAGGATCTGAGACGGGATTGGACCTGTGCCAAAGAGGAAGATCCAGCAACAACCAATCAGAAAGGTTCTATGCTTATAGTTTGGAATCTAGTTGTGGGAAAGGAGACAGAAAAAAAAAAGTGGGGGAGAAAAAAGGGAAGAGAGAGAAAGGAAGAAAGAAGGAAGAAAGAAAAGAGGAGGGACCCATGGATCCAGCCACATATGTGGCAGAGGATGGCTTTGTTGGACATCAGTGGGAGGAGCCGCCCTTGGGCCTGAGGGGATTCGATGTCCCAGTGTAGGGGAATGCCAGTGTAGGAAGTCGGGAGTGGGTGGGTGGGTGAGGGAGCACCCTCATAGAGGCAAGGGGAGGGGATTGGGTAGGGAATTCCAGATGGGAGACCTGGAAAGGGGAAAACATTTGAAATGTAAATAAATAAAGTATCAAAAAAAAAAAGAGAGAAAAAAAATAAAGAAACTATTCAAAGAATACATTAATTTGTACTTTTGACATACGCTGTAGAATGCTAACGGGGAAGTCAGATATGACCCTGACCTAAGTGTCAGTCTTGGCTCATGAGATGAGAAGGTGAGAAGTTCCAGGGAGAAAAGCATTTTAGATTAAGAGGCAGGGGACAGCATTGCTGCGGTGCTAGGGAAACTCGGAGTCCTGAGAGGAGACAAATGCGGCTGGTTATGAGGAGCAGCAAGAACAGAAGAGCAGGACACCACAGCTGCACTCAACAAATGGAAGCCCACAGCTGGGAGACTCCTGCCTGCCTCACTCCCCACACAGCTGCTCCATCTCAGCCCCTCCCTGTCCTGGCCCCACTCAGAGCCAGAATCAGTGATTTCTATTATTAGGAGAATGAAAGGAAACAGTGTGGGGATCTACCTCATTACCACCTGCCTTCAGAGGCAGCTTCCAACAACTCATTTTAAGTAAGGACCCAGGAGATATGGGAAATGGCTAGGGGGCTGTGACGGTAACTATAGCCTCTACCCAGAAATCCCATCCTCGGGAAATATCCAGAGCAAGATCAAAGCTGAAGGCACAAAGCTGAGCTCTGCTTCTGTATGGTCCTCAGCTCTCAGCATATGTTGACAGTGAATTATAAAAGGCCTGTCTGTAACAGCTGCAATCAGATCCAGCCTCTGCCGTCAACAGCAGGCAAACGGTGCAGGGAATTTTTGCTACACCACATGCATGGGTTACGCAGCCCCTAAAAATGATAATTATGAAGGCTGTGTCACAAAAAGAGAAAAATGGACTGTGGTAGAATTTAAGGGATGAAAGCGGAATGCCAAGTTCCATCAAGACTGTGATTACAACTTGATTCAAATTCTCTGTGCACGGGGATGTAAAATGAAAGGGAAAAAAAACCAGTCACTCACATATAGTAAAGCACTGTGCAGTCATTTCTCTTTGGTGTCTTCCTGACAAGTACAGTTACAGTAATCTATGGACATCGAACTACAATAATAATAATAATAATAATAATAATAATAATAATAATAATAATAATTTTCTGCAATGAAAACTCACACAGACCAGACAAATGGAGGGCCTCTTTGAAATTTATGCTAAGCTAGGAAAGAAATTGGAGGAAAAAAAATATTTCTTTTCTGATGTATGTGCTGTGTGTGTGTATGTGTGTGTGTGTGTGTGTGTGTGTGTGTGTGTGTGTGTGCGCCTATGCATGTTTTTTTATGTGCAGGTGTGATCACACATGCATGTAGAAGTCAAGGGACAGCATTCAAGAATATTGACACCCCTCTTTGAGGCTGGGTCTCTCATTGGTCTGGAGTGTATCATGGCTACACTGGCTTGCCAGGGAGCCTCAGGCCTCTTCCTCCCTCTGCCCACCAAGTACTGGGACTACCAACTTGTGCACCACGCCCAGTATTTTCATTTGAGTTCTGAGGACCTAACTCTTCTCCTTGTGCTTGTGAGGCATGAACTTTAACAGCTGAGCCATCTCTCCGGAGCCTAAAAGGGGAAAAACAACTCTGATATAGACTTCATTGTTGCATTGGTTTTCTTATCTGTGTGTAAGAGGAGATGAAAATGGGCCAAGCAGTTAGAAGCCTGAGTCTCATGCACAGCTAGCCCCATGGCATCCAGCAGGAGATGTGGAAACAAACCTTAGGGGATCTGGGACAGGGCAAGGCAGGCAAGAGTGGTCACGCTCAGACAGCTACCTTTCAGTTAGAGGACCATTTCACATGCATTTTTTACAAGTGCAAAAAGGCATCCCCACTTCGTAGATGAGAAGACAGAAGCTTAGAGCCATATTTACCCTCCAAATCTGTGGGCTCTCTTCTTCCCCAATTCCTTATGGTTTGTTTGCAAGACGACCTGGGGAAACATTTGAGCCAAAAGGATTTGTCCATGACCTTGAGTTGGCTTCACTGGTGTGCACTGCCACTGCTCATTGAACTGGGAACTGCACATTTAAAATGCTTTCTCTTTATTACCATCAATTATAGCTCAATAAGGCTACTTAAATCTGCCTTTAAAAAAATCAAACATTTGGTGGAAACAGTGCACAATAAGACCTATATTCATGCATTCATGTATTATTTTTATTATTGATGCCTACAAATATGGCACACATATCCTTGTGTCCTGAAATTTCCAAACTAGTCATCACAGTTAATATAGAGGTAATATAATAAGTGATTGCATCAGCTCTTAGTAGAGCCATCCAGGGCATCCAGGAGACACACAGAAGCAACATCTGACTGAAAGCCTGAAGCACATATGGGAGCTCGCTTTCAGGTCTTTGCAAATTTGATGATAAGGACACTGTTCTTATTTTTCAGGCAGGAGGCAAGGTATAGAAGGTTTGAATACCTTTTACATATCTACACGCACTGGGACTTTCCCTGTATGGCCTGCTTCCATAGTTTAAACCTTCTGCTGTTTATGATCCCTCTCCCAAAGGTAGTAAGGGTGGCTTCCCATTCCTTCCACCCCTGGACTTCAGTTAGGGATCAAAGCCATCCAGCTTGAGGGCTGTGGCTGTGTGGGATGCTGAGATGGCAGGAAGAGGCTTGACCAGGGCTTGTCAGTCCCTCCACTGGGTACCCTTGAAGTCATTCTGTGGTTGGAGGTTATCCTGTGCAATAGTACTTAATGGATGGAGTTAGCTGCTGCCCGCCATACCCTCCAAGTCTTGTCCATCTCTGGACATCACCCAGATAGGGCTGTGAGCAAACAGCTCCCAATTAGCCAACCTTGGAATGATTACAGATTGAGGCAGCGAATATGCTAATTACTCATATTTGTTTGCTTATTGTGGTTTGTATGCATGTGTCAAAATATCATACTGTGACCTATAAATACGTGTAATTATTGCACATGAAAAATCAAATGTTATTATTATGTGTATTACTGATTAGTTAATTGGTTGGTTGGCTGGCTGGCTGGCTGGAGGGGTATGTGCTGTGGTCGACACATGGGAGTAAGCAAATAACACGGAAGTCAGTTCTATCCTTTTACTGTGTGAATCTCAGGATTCAAACTCAGAAGTTGTCAGTCTCAATGACTGGCACCTTTGCCAGCCAAACCATCTCTCCAACCCCAAAATATAAAAATTTTAAACAGAACTTTCTTAGCTACGTGAATAAGGCTCTTGAAAGCCCTTAGATGGAGTTAAAATTGGATTACACTGAAAAATCTAAAATCCTTTGCAGATGCAAGGTAGTTAAGACCTATTGTGTAAGATGAGCCTATGAGATGCTCTAACCACAGTGGGCAGGGTATGTGGGAGATGGGACTCAGGGGCCAGGAATGAGCGCAGTCAAAAGACAAGAATAAGAATCAGGGGGTTAGCTAAGTTCGTAAAGTACTTCTCTGCATGAACAAGAACACCTGAGTTTGACCCCAGCGCACATGGTAAACAGCTGAACATGATGGCACATGTATGTAATCCCAGTACTAGGAATATGAAAACAGAATTCCTAGGGTTCATATAGTCAGCCTTAGCCTGTCTGGCAAACTCCTGGCCAGTGTTTAGCTCCCCTCTCACAAAACAAAGTGGACAGTCTGAGGAACGATGCCCTCAGGTTAACTTATTGGCCTTCCTTCATCCATGTGTGTGCACATAGGGGGAAAATAGAAAAGAAAATAGACATGGTGACCAGTGACTATGGAGAAAAACACAAGAGGAAAGGAAAATTGTGTTTCAGCTGCTGTGGGCTCGGGAGCTGTCGGGATATTCTTTATCATGACTGTGAAGCCTCCAGGGATGGCAGGGAGTGGGCCTGGATTGCAGTCACTTGCTGCGTGACTGGCTCTAGGAGCCGGAGAGCAAAACTGAAGAAAAGCCAGACCAAGGAACACCAGATCCAGAGAAAAGAACCCAGCTTCGATTAGAGGGGTCTGCTGTTTGGTCATGGAACTTGAGTCTGCAGACCCAGGTTAAGGCTGAAGCCATGAAATGTGAGCTTAGGAAAAGCAGATTGTCTCTCTCGCCTTCGGTCGTCTCAGTGCCTAGCACAGTGCCTGGCCCATAGCAGATGCTTACTCAACTACTGGTGGAAATTATTAAGAATCAAGTTTCTGGGACAGACTAGGGAGGCAGGAGTAGAGGTGAATCCTGGCAAGAATCGTATTAAGTGCACATGAACTTCCAGTGGTGAACATTTCCCGAGAACCTACAACACATCCACACTTATAATTAGCACTCAGAGAAGCCTATGTAAGGAGCTCACTTGATGCGCAGCAGATACTATGCCTGACACCTTGTAAAAAAGCCTACTGTGTGCTAGGCATCATGCCCAGAGTTTATTATAAGCCTAATGTGTACCAGGCTCTGTGGCTAGTCCTCTCCAAGAAAGGTTGGCTCTGTGTAAACCAGGTATTGTTCTCGGTACCCTCTAAAAACCTACTGTGTGCCAGATGTACTCATACATAAAAACTACTATGTACCAAGCATCTCATCAAACACGCTATGAGAAGTTCTCTTTGCACAGAACACTAGGCATCCTGTAAGAAGCCTACTGTGTACCAAACTGTGCTCCATACCATGTGGGAAGTCTATGATTCCAGGTACTGTGCTCTTAAATAAGCCTATTATGTGCCAGACATCCCATTGAAAACCCTACTGTGTACATGTCAATATCCTTAGCTCCTATGAGATGTGTACCGTGTTTCTGGTACCCTGTGGGAAAAAAACTCAGTACTGTGCTCAGCACCCTGAAAGAAGCCTACAATGTTCCAGGCACTGTGGAACCCTCTAGAAGCTGCTGTTTCCCAGGCACTATGCTTAACACTCTGTAAGAAGTATGCTGGGTGCTGGGTACTCATGCTTAGACATCTAAGATAAGCCTACTATGGCCAACCATTCTGTGAGAAACCTACTATGCAACCAGCATATGGAAGTTATGACACAGGCAAGTTCTCAGATCACAAGGAATCTAGAAAAAGAAAGCTTGGCAGAGAGTCAAGGAAACAGTTGAGAGAGAGAGAGAGAGAGAGAGAGAGAGAGAGAGAGAGAGAGACTGGCAATAGATTTGTTATAGATAACCTTTATTACATTAAAACTTTTCCTTCATTACAAGTCTCTAGAGTTTTTAAGTTGGGTTTGTCAAAGGCATTTTCTGCATCTGCTGAGACAACCCTTAGGCCATTTCTGTGATGAGTTACACTTATTTATTTACATGTGTTGAACCATTCCTGCATTTCTGGGATAAAGCCACCTTAGTCATGATGCATATACTCTTTGATGTGTTCATGGATTTGTTTGCAAGCATTTTATTGTAAAATTTGTAACCATGTCCACCAGGACAATTATTTCATGCTTTTCTTTTTATGTGTGTCTTTATCTGGTTTTGAAAAACGCAATTATGAAATGCAAAAGTAGTGAAATTAGAAACAAAATAGATTAAGGGCAGTAACACAGCACTGAAATACAAATGCCACACCTCCCAAGGGTGGAGACTAGCATGAAATCTTCAGATTATATGTGCTTAACTTGGACTATCTGGAGAATCTAGCCAAGTAGAAAGGAGTTAAAGGAGAAGGGATAGCATAAGTGATATGAAAACAAAGGGAATTCTGGGAGTATAAAACTGAAGCAGGCATGGGGTGTGCATGGATAGAGGAATTGGGAGGGGGAGCTAAAAGTATATGAAAAACTATAGGGAAACCTACAGACTAAACTAGCAGCTCCATAAACACGGGGGAAATGGGTTTCTGACTCTCTTCAGTACCTTGGACAGTACCCTGGACAGTCCCCTATCCATCAGCCTTATTCCTTTAAAAATCATCCTCATAGAAGCAAGAGGAGGGGGATAGGGGGTTTCTGGGTAGGGAGAAAATGGGGAATGAGGACAACATCTAAAATGTAAATCAAATATCCAATTAAAAATTAATTTTAAAAAAAAAAGAGAGATTGGCATGTGGGAAGCCTGAACCTTATTTCTTTCCTCACTGCAGTTCCCCAACAAAGAAACACATTAACTCTGCTTGACAAAGGAGAAGGCAGTGAATGAAGGATGCCAGTAGTGAGGAGGATTGTCCTGGACTACTCACTCTTTGTATTCTGGAAATCAGATGATGTGACACGGAAAGGAAAGATGCATGAGTTTGATTCCTGGCAGGTTACATGACTTTGCTTTGTCTCTTGCTGTGCAGGATCTCAGCTGAAGGTGTGGACATTGTTTTGGATTGCCTGTGTGGGGACAACACTGGCAAGGGGCTCAGTCTCCTCAAACCTCTGGGGACCTACATTTTATACGGTGAGTGTGTGCATCATAGGGCAAGATCAACAAGAGCAGAAAGTACCCCACTGTGCTTACCACACTCTGCAGGATGAAAGACGTTGATATTCTGGGAATGAACTGGGCCAACATGGGATTTTTTAGCTTTTTAGTACATTTATTATATTGATATTATAGATATTATTGTCATAAATTATAAAATTAACTTGTTCGTCTATTGCCCTATCCCCTACACCATCATTTTTAAATGTTTTGTTTTTGTTTTGTTTTATTGTCATAGTCTCACTATTTACTCCATGATGGCCTTGCACTCATAATACCACAGCCTCAGCCTCTTGAGTGACAGGAATACAAGTGAAAGTCACCATTCCTGGCCACATCTACTATGCTCTTGAGTGTTCAGGAAAGTTATAAAAAATAGAAGCAAAATTTCTACAGCAAAATTAAATTAGCACCTGAAATTTCCTGTCCACACCCCCCAACACACTCTGATTTAAACATTGGTATCTAAACACTCCAAAAGGTGTAGATAAAGTCAGAAGCCATCTTCTGGCTTAATATAATATAATAATATATTTTTATATAATATATAATATAAAACAGAATATTGAAGTATCTGATGTTTGAGATTCCTTAAACCTGTGTGCCAGGTTCTTGCAATAGAAATTGAGCCTGAATTCTGAATATTACAGAAAGAAAAAAAACATTAATTCTTTTTATAAAAGAGATATTTAAGAGTTATAAATATCTTATCATCAGATCATCATTGCAAAAACTTGAGCTCATTAAGCAAGTGGGCAACATTTCTCTGCACATGTGTTCTGGTCATTTCTATCCTGACTGTGTATTTTCTAAAAAGCAAATAATTGATTAATATTATTGATGAGAACCCACAAAGGCCAGTACTATTTTAAGGACAGTGTATGTGACTAATGGGCAGATAGACAATTTATTCATCTTTCCTCTCATTAGCCAAGAGTTGTATTTTTGCCTCAATTCCATGATGACATTTGGGTGACCTTCAACTTGATTGTCTCACAATTATCCAAGTCGATTGGATTCATTGATCAATTATACATTGATCACTTGGTTACAATGTAATAGAAGCCTGGTGCTATGAGCCCTGAGAGTCATCACCCGTTCGAAGATAAAAGAATGGTTTACTGATTGGGTAATAGTTTACCCAGACTGAGTGATCAATTTTAGAATATGCAATTTTTTTAAAGTCTGTGACATTTCTCTAAAGAAAAACTTTCACTTCCAAACACCTATTGACAAGCAGAAAGTCCATGCATGGAATGGGGGCAGTGTCGTGGGATAGTCTCTATTCAACCTACCCCTTCCCAACTGAGAACCCTGGGAGGGGGCCATTTCTCCCTGAGCATCTCAGCTTACCTTTCCCAACTCCACACCCATCTGTCATCTGAATGTCGCCCAGCCCCATTGTTAACACTCACTTTCCAATATTCCTTTTATCTAAAGTTTTAGGTTTGTTTTTTGTTTGTTTGTTTCTTTGTTTTGTTTTTACCTCTCTGCCTGGACCCCTTTGGAGCTGACAAATCATTGTCTCATATTCCCTCGACCTCTGAGCTTAGGTTCTCTTCTCTACCTGCTCTGTATCTCCTTTTTCCTGTCTATCTATGTTTCCCCGCTACCCTTCAATACCCAGCCCACATCAGAGTCCTAAGCCCCTCACTTGCTAGAAAATCAAACTTGGATCTATATAGAACCTTCCTGCAAAAGTTCACTTATTTCCAGTAGACAGAATGACGATGCTTTATATTATCAACACATTGGGTTAATCACCTTTTGCTACCTGCCTGGTTTTCCAAAGGAATGAGACAGCCACCAAGAGAAATGTCCCTTCCTCTAAGAGTTGATGATACTTAGCCAAATGTTCCACTTTGTGCCCCACCCCAGCACCTCTAACAACACATTTTTCTAAGACAAAATCTGTTGTTTTTAAGCTTTTGTACACAAATGAAACAACTGTCACTCTGCTTGCACAACAAGATATTTTGACTTTCATGAACCATTACTTGACTTGGGAATCTTTCGTTTGCAGGTTCATCCAACATGGTAACTGGAGAGACCAAGAGTTTCTTTAGTTTTGCAAAGTCAGTAAGTATCCATGCCTGTCTACTAGCTGGGAGTTAACACTAATTAGCATGTTGTAAACTCCATCTAAAGGCATTGGTGGTGGGTGGTGGCGGTGCATGCCTTTAATCCCAGCACTTGGGAGGCAGAAGCAGGCAGGTCTTTGAGTTCAAGGCCAGCCTGGACTATAGAAGGAATTTCAGGACAATCAGAACTACACAGAAAAACCCTGTCTAAAAAATTAAGACATTGGTCAATTGTTAGTCTGTCATCTACACCATGCATTTCCAATAAATTCCTGTTCATTCCCTGCTAACTGCATGCAGGCAGGCAGGACCAGGACTTGAGAAGTAATAGTGTCAATGAAACCTTGGAAAGCTTCCTTTTTATTTCAGTAGAGATTGGTTCAACCATCTGTCAAAAGTGAACTTAAAGTCACTGCACTGTAGTTGCTCCCTGGAATAGACAGTCATGTGTTCTGACAATTTTCTGGTTGGGTTTCTGGGGGCACAGTAGATTTCTTTGTCCCCATCCTACTGTGTTGGAGATGGGAATAGGATATGATCTCTGAGTATGTGGTTACTTTGTCTGCCATTAAGAAGCATTCACCCTCAGTGTACCTGCTCACATGGAAATTCCCATGCAGAGATATCTGTATGTGTTAGGATTAAGCTAACTTGGGGTTGTGCTTTTATTTCTACCCCACCCACTAGAGAAAGGAACTACTGTTTCTTACTAGTGTCAGCTTGTACCCCTGTGCTCCCTGTCTCTGATGCAACCTACGCACCATATAAGTGTTGTGAGCATTCCTTCCCTGGGGAAATGTAAACAACATTCCCCTCCTCATTAGGTCCTGACCACAAAGCAAAGTATGATTCTGCCAGAGTTCACCCCAAGGAGCCACTGAGATTATTGCCTTTACCCAGGGAGGATGGGTAAGAAGTTATTGGCAAGAATGTAGGTGACCCTAAAGCAACTGCACTGGGAACTGCATACCCACTGTAGGTGATGGCTTTTTCATAGCTGGATAAATGGAACCCCTTCCTTTAACCTTCCCCAGCTTAGGCTGTAGTGCCTCCTGAGACTGCTAAGCCACATGCAACTAGGGCAGAATTGCTTTATGAGTGGCTGCAAGGAGCATCTGGAATCTCAGGTGTAGCTCTAATGATCCTCTCTACCGTCTCCTTCTCTGAGGGGATGTCAACAATCAACAAGCCTAGTTGTGCACAGGCACAGACACTCTGGTGAATATGGCAGCTGTTTTACTCAGAGAACAATATTCTATAACAATAAGCATCACTACACAGGCCTTTTCTGAGCATCTACTGTGGGTAGCATTTGAAGACATCAAGGTCTCACAGTAGATGAGACAGAGGCATGCAGAACCCTTGTCACTCTACACCCTATTAAATAGACAGACCCAACAATAAAGGAAAGTGTGAATAACCTAATTGTGAATGCCTAGCAAACCTCAAAGGGAATAGAACAGGATTCCGGAATAGAAGAAAGCAGGATAGAGTAAAGGCATTGTGAAAAAAAAAATAGTCAAAAAGCCGGGGAAAGGACATTAACATTTGCTTTTTTGTATATCATGATGGATTTGTATTGGTTATATTTAGATATTTTTCCCATCTCAGCTAACTCAATCTAGAAACTCCCCACATACAGGCCTAGAAATTTGTCTCCAAGATGTTTTCGGAGGCTGTCAAGTTGAGATTATTAAACATACCAGGACAATTTATATGTTCTTTATGTGACACCGACTGCTCAAATTTTACCCTCAAACATCTGCTGAATCAGGGAATGGCAATATTCCCTCTATACGTGCAATCAAAATTTAAAAGACTGCTTTGTGCATTTTTGGCATAAAGGATTTAATAAAAGTGTAGGCCAAGAATCATTTGAATGCCAGGGCTCATAGGAGAAAGAACGTGTCCCTGAAGACAGGCTCCGTAGCACTCATGGCTGTTTTTTTGATGTGGATACAATTTGCTTGATGCTGAAAGACTTCTCTGTGGAATCATGCTGGTCCCAAATTATATACAACTAACTGTAAGAAGTGTTTTCCCCTCTTCTCACCCGTAATGCCCAATCTCAACACACAGTGCTAATGAAATAATTACAGTGTGCCCGTGCTTGGGGAAGGTATTTATAACAACACAGTCTGGATAGAAACATGGGCTCCTCTTCCCCAAATGAATACCATGACTACACTCTGGAGCTGAAGGTCATAGATAAAGGCCATTCTCTATCAGAGGCCTGATCCACGCAGGCTGATTGGTTAGAAGTAAATTGAAGAGAAGATTTTTCTGAGAAGTGCAATGATGGCTTTGCTCCAGGAAGAAGATTCTCTGCAATCAAGAAAGGCACATTTAGAATCGTATAGCGAGTTCTAACTTTGCTATCTTAATTATCTTCCATCTTCAGACTTCAGCAGAATGAGTACTTTGTACTTTGTCAGATTGGGCATTCACTCTCGGGCCGTTCTAAGGATGATTCTTCCAGATGAAGTTAACATTTAGAGAGCAAAGTGACTCCACACTCCAAGCTCTTGCTCAGTAAATCTAAAACATGGCTTTCTGATTAAGATGATAATCAAATCTGCTTATGCTTATGGTGTGTATGGTGTATACACCCTGCTGCCATGGCATGCATCTTGTATGAGCACATTTACGTTACGCAACAATCTCCTTCTCCCCAAGGTATGGTAAGAAAGCTGAACAAAAAGATGAGGTAGGTTGCCTAGAGATACAAAGCTATCAAATGACACTCGACTCTATAAATTAGGGGAAAAAAAGATTTTGAGTACATTACTGTGTGTGTGTTTGTGTGCACATGCTCGTGCATACATGTGTGTACATGTGTGTACACTGGCATGGCATGCCTGAAGAAGTCAGGGGATACCTTGCAGAAGTCACTTCTCTGCTTCCACCATGTAGGTCCCAAGGATCCAGGTTGTTAGGTCATGTGGCAAGCACCCTTACCAACTGAGCCATCTCGAGAGCTCTTCATCACAGCTGAGCAGGAACTGCAGCATCCTCTGGCGTTGCATGATGCCAACATGCACTGAGGTCCTACCAATGGGCAGATATCAAGCTTAATCATGGGACCCAGGATTTCGAACTCAGGTTGGGATACTTCAGAGAGCCACTGTAGGGAGGACAGTTTGACATCAAACATAAAGCTCTCTGCAGGTGCTGCCATATCTAGTTTTTCGAGGTGCTGTTGATCAAAAACGGAGTTTCATGCATGCCAGGTACACACTGTACCAACTGCACCGTACCAACTGAGCTACATCCACAGCCACAGCCATGGGATTCTTCACTGAGGCACACTTAACACAACTGCGAGTGGGGCAGCTCAAGAAGAGCCGTTTTGACCACCAACTTCTTACCACATATCAGAGGTTAAACCTACACGACAGCCATTTATGTAGTCCCAACCCCCTGACTTTATCACCCCGTGCAATGCTGTCTTAACTCACCCTTCCTTTCTACCTACCTGCCCAATACTCTTGTCATTATTTACCCCAACTCACCCTATTAAAGGGGAGAGGGGAGCTCTTGTACTCAGAGTGCTTACCCACCCCATGGCCTCAATACTTTGTCACTCTGTAAACTTCCCTGTGTTATGACTCTTTCATCAGCCCCACAACCATTCCCAGAGCCAAAGGCTTTACCCAGTACCCTCCTGGAAGACACCAGTGTATCCCCTCATTCAAGTCAGCTGAGAAAGACAAAGCTCAGAGAAGAATGAGGAGTGAGGCATATACATTTAGGATCCACTCTAGAGCCAATTGGTTTTACTCACACACTTACTGTTACCAACCTGTGGCCTCAAATAGTCTGAGGAACCGAATCCAAATGAATGGAGGCAAAGAGAGCTTCAGAATTTGGACTGATGGGGGGTTGTTTCTTATTTGCATGTAAGTCATAAGATAAGAGTCTTTTAATGTGTATGTGTGTGTATCTGTGCGTGTGTGCCTGTGTGTGCCTGTGTGTGCCTGTGTGTGCCTGTGTGTGCCTGTGTGTGTTAAAACAGGTTCTGTTATAGCCCAGGCAGCTATAAAACTCATTATTTAGTTGAAAATAACCTTGGACTACTGATCCTCCTGCCTCTACCTCCTAAATTCTGGGATGATAAGCATGCACCTCCACACTGCTCATTCTGTGTGATTCCAGAATTTGAACCCAGAATTTTGTGTGTAGTAAGCAAGCACTGTCCCAACTGAGCTACATTCCCAGTGTAGACAGTATTTTAGCATCCCTTCATGGTATCATGTTAGCACTCAAAAGGTTTCTCTCTCTCTCTTTCTCTCTCTCATTCCCTCCCTGCCTCCATCCCTCCTTCCCTCTATTTTCCCTCCTTTCCTCCCTCTAAACTAGATCCCTCTCATGCTACTTCTGTCTAGAATACCCTGTGTGTCAATTGCAGTGGTTTCAGAAATAGACGCTTAAAAGATTTATCAATCACCGAGACAGTTTGCTGGTCAACTCCACTCTACCCAGTTTCAAACTTTGCTTCCCTAAGGTAGATGATGTCCTCATGTCATAGGTGATATTGGATGACGTCACCCCATCTTGAAACATTGTAACCTAGGACCTTCTCTCCCTGCAGTGGTGGCAGGTGGAGAAAGTGAACCCCATCAAGCTGTATGAAGAAAACAAAGTCATCGCAGGATTCTCGCTCCTCAACCTGCTCTTCAAACAGGGCCGCTCAGGCCTCATTCGAGGGGTGGTGGAGAAGCTCATAGCATTGTACAACCAGAAGAAGATCAAGCCTGTGGTGGATTCTTTATGGGCCCTGGAGGAGGTAAGCAAGCAACCTTTTGGATTTGTTTTGAGCTTTGAGCATCCAAGTCAATCTTTTTCACAATCATCTTTTTTCCTCCAGATTTGTTCGAAACAAAAGTCCTAAAGTAGGTGAGCCCAACCTCTGATGTCACAATTCAGCATTGTTCACACTCAAGAAACACCCAGTTGAGCAACAAGAAAATAATCACACACGCCTCCAAAATCTCACATCATTCTAAGAGAGCTCATGGTTTTTCTGTTGGACTATGTTCATAGCTATTCTTAGCCACGTGGGGCCCACAGGTTTGGCACATCTGGATCATGCTTTAAGTGTAAGGACCACTTCAAGTTCCCAGGAGGAGGTTTTCAAACCATGCACCTCTAGCATTTATACACGAACTCTTTCTTTTCAGATAAGACAGCAATGTGAATGGATACTCCCAATTCACCTTGATTATAGAAGGGTGTGCTTATTGTTAGAATGTCATCTCTATTGTAACTCTATAGATACAGAAGAGATCGAGCTCAAAGTAGCTCACAAACGGGAGTGATTTATATGCAGACACTGGATATGTCTTATGTTCCATTGAGATGTTGTCGGCGGCCATAGTGGACACTCATTCTGTTAGGTCTGGTGTTGGACTGACTGTGGAGTTTTGTTGCTGCTGATGGTAATGGATCTGCCAAAGGTTCTAGTATTTGAACACATTCTTGAACCATGAGCAAACTAACCTTCAAGGATGCTAACGCAAGAACTGGTTGGATTGGTTCGTATGGTACTCAAGGAGGAAAGCAGTCTTCCGGTCTAGAAATCCTTCAGGATAAGAGAAGGGTGGAGCATATAGGAAGTCAGCCATGACAGTTCTTTATGAGAACAGGGGAAGCATGTGGCCTGGGTCTTAGGTGACATGTCAAATCTCCCTATGTCATGAGGTCTAGAAAAATGCTTAAGGTGGCGTAAGCTGTGTTGCTAGTTTCTTTTTTTTTTTTCTTTTTTGGGGGGGTTTTTAGAGACGAGGTTTCTCTGTGTAGCCCTGGCTGTCCTGGAACTCACTCTGTAGACCAGGCTGGCCTTGAACTCAGAAATACGCCTGCCTCTGCCTCCCAAGTGCTGGGATTAAAGGCGTGCGCCACCACTGCCAGGTGCTAGTTTCTTTTTCGTTGTTTTCATGAATGAGGTGCCTTAGGGAACAAGTATTTGATGGATGTGTGTGTTTGTGTATCTGGGACTTGTGCAAGTTCGTGCACACATTTATGATACACTCCACCTATGTGTGCACATGTGAAAGCCAGACATGAAAATTGAGTGTTTTCCTCACTCGCTCCCCACTTTATATTTTGAGACAGTCATCCACTGAACCTGGAGCTTGGCATTTAAGCTAGACTAATGGCCAGCATGCTCCCCAGATCTGCCAACTTCCTGTCACCCAAATCCAGCACTGGGTTAACAGATGGATACTATAATGACCAACTTCTATATGGATGCTGAAGGTCTTAACTCAGGTCCATATGCTGGCACAGCAACCATGTAATCTACTAAGCCATTTTCTCAGCCCTGGACCAAGTGCTTTGAAACTTTGGGGAGTCACAGAAATCGTTGCAACGTAAGTTGCAAACACTAAGGTCTGTGGATCAGAAGTAAGTGTGTGTGTGTGTGTGTGTGTGTGTGTGTGTAAATGTGTTGCTATTTGCCTGATGGATTGGAGTGAAGGACAATCATGCCACCAGATTAGCTGGTCTGAGACCAGTGAACTCAAACTATACCCATATATGTCATTCTAATATTGAGGTATAAAGGGCAGCCTTTAAAAAAGACCACCCACCCAAAGCCCTCGTTTGTTGTAATAACTGAAATAAATCTTCAGTACAGGGCATTCTTAAATCAGCCCAGCAAAAGTAGAAAACAAAGGGCACATCCACATTCCAGAGAAGGATAATGCAGTTAATGTTCTGGCTTCCTTCCGTTTTGTCTTTTATCTATTGCAGATGCTTATTGTGATTCAATTTATTCCTGAAGTAAATCAGACAATAATGTATTCTTTGTCCTGTGTAATTGCCAGAATGGTTAGCCTCTTGTCATCGTTTTATTGAAAATCTTTTCAGTTTAATGAATCAGATATCTGTACAGTATTCAGTGTGGTTTGCCAGAACCAGATATCTGTACAATGTTCAGAGTGATATGCCAGAGAGAGAGAGGAATAATAAGGGTCAACTCTCATCCACGTGGCACAGAAAAGACTTGGGTTTAGACCTATTGTCCAATGTGACCCAGCAAATCTGGTAGCCTGTGAGGGTTAAGATCTGAGAGGTGGTCCAGATGGCCCCAGGAGTTCTCCTAGTGTTTGACACTATTCCTTGCTCACAGCAATAATAGAGTCTCTAAATACTTATTGAGTAATTAGTGTGTGTTTGGTTTGGGGGAGACACTGAAGATACAGTGAAGAATAGGGAGGTAATATCCCTGGGCTTTGTAGAGTTTATATTCAAAGAGGGTAAAAGAACAGAAAATAGTGAAGTAGGCACAGGCACAAGGAAAAAATAATGCTGCTGGTAATAAGCTCTTAGAAGGGGCATGCTGGCTGAGTTCTCATCACCATGACCACCGGAGCTGAAAGAGTCCCTTTGGTTCACTATGTCAGAAGATTTCAATCTCTAATGGAGGGGAAGGCACGGCAGATCACGGTCTCAACTCAGAGCATGGTGGTAGAAGAGTGCGGCATTGGCTAATCATGATCGACAAGGAAGAGGAGAACAATGCTAGAACCAGGGATCCCTGCTCAGTGACCTGTAACTGCCAGATGAACTTAGCCTCCTAAAATAGCATCACTAACCTCTAAGTAAACATCTGAAATATGAGCACGTGGGGTGCATTTCCGATTCAAGCAATAACAGGGATAAATCATTGTGGGGGGTGTTTAGTTTCCATGTAGAAGTGGTTCCTGAACTTTTCACATCATTGCCTTTCTAAGGACCTTTTCTAGATAATTTTCCCCTTTGTAAAATTGTAAGGGGGTGTGTGTGTGTGTGTGTGTGTGTGTGTGTGTGTGTGTGTGTGTGCTATCCGTGTATATTTGTGCTTTAGTGCCCTTTCTCTCTTGGAGCAATATGATGATCATCAAAAGCACCCACTGTAGAATGGCTCGAGTCAAAGAGGATCTCTTAGAGTAGCATCCTTTCTGAAGTTGCTTGAAGGAAGTAAAAACCTTAACCAAAAAATTTCAGAACAAGAAACTCCCCAAAACAGAGATGAGAACAGGATGTCTTGAATAGTTGCACAGGTGCAGAGAGAGCCTAGAAAGGACGGCAAGGATGCGCCAGACAGAAACTTGCATTAACTCCTAGTTCCTAGAGGGGCTGCTTCCTGGTCCTCAAGGTCTGATCTGCTCAGAAGGAACTGGAGCTGTTAGTCAGGGTCCTGGGTAATGCTGCAATCCAGAAGAGCTTGGTGAAACTGAGGAATGGGAAAGGCAAGACGAACTGAAGGCTAGCAAGTCTGGTGGGCAGCTGTGATTCTGTGAGCAGGATCTAAGAAAAAACAACTGGACTTGCTATTACTTTCACACACACACACACACACACACACACACACATACACACACATATACACACACACATACACACAGTACCTCAAAACCAGCCTAAATCTCTGTCTTCTCAAGATAAGTCAAGTCCTGCTTCACTGTATTCCCAACCATTTTCTTGAGCTCTACGCATCCACCCAGCCTCTCCCACCCACACTTCAGCAGTTTTCAGTCTTCTGGTCTTTACCCTCCTACTACACCTTCCTGCCCGCTTGAGCCTCTGAGACAGTTGTCTCCTCTATAGTAAATATACATCCTCCTCATCATTCATGAATGTGCTTCCCTGCTGCTACATTCCAACCAAGCCACTGATCACTCTCCTTTTCTCCCGTTTGCTGGTCTCTGCTATAGTCACTGATGCTTAATTGGGTTATGCGTTGACTTCTGCCTCTCGTCTACTAGGAGTTAAATCTTTGTGAGGAAGATCATACACGTAAGCCTGTAGCCTTCAGTGGACAGACAGGGTGCTCGGTAAACAGGATATTGTATGTATGAGCCAATGAGTATGAGCCCAGCACCACACAGAAACAAACGTGACTAGCTGGACACTTGCTATGCTTAATAATATTATATTTGCTGAACAAATAGATGAGTGAATGAACTAAAATAAGCAACCTCTGATTTTTCGAAGATATTTTACTGGAACCAGCAAGTTGTCTCAGTGGGTAAAGGTGCTTGCCACCAATACTGATGATCCCTGGAGCACACACAGTGAAAGGAACAAACCAACTCCCACAAGCAGTCTTCTGATCTACACATCTGCACACACACACACACACACACACACACACACACACACATACACACACACACACACACAAAGAGTGAGAGAAAGAGAAAGAAAATTAACTTATTTAATAAAGTGTAAAAAATATTCAATCAATATCAGGTAATATTAATAAGAAGAAGAAGAGGAAGAGGAAGGAGAAGGAGTAGTAAAAAGTGTTTCTAAGCAGGAAGAAAGGATGGAAAAACTGTTTCTAGTTGAGAATCATAGTTTTAAAAGAAGCATTGGGATGGAGGTTGTAACTCGGCAGGTTAGCATCTGCTGTAAGAAGCGCTGGCTTCCATCCCCATGTCCACTTACCAGGAAAAATGGCGAAGAGGCTGGAAAATTAGAGATTCAAGATCATCTTGAGGTATATAGTGAGTTGGAGGTCAACCCTGAGACACGTGATACCCTGTCTCAGGATGTTAGGGGATGGGCAGGGGAAAAAAGAGAGGAGAGAGAAGGGGTGGAGCCAGGAAAAGCCACAGAAACAAAAGGGTATGGTAGACGATGCAGTCACCAGCAAAACAAAAGAACTCTACTCAGTGTAGCAGGCTGGTCCTCCACAGAAGGGAGACAGACGGCTGCTGCCTGTTTGCCAACAAAGCCGCCACAGTCACTCGTCAGCGACACCCACCAACTTTCTGAGGGTTCTTTTCTACAATATTTACAGACATCTGTTTAGAGCCTCAGTTTGGCCAAATGCAGCAATTTATCAAGCCCACGCAGCTCTTCTGGGCTTACGGGGAGTACAGCACGCTTATTGCCTGAGAACCTCTGAGGGCGGACTGTAATGATTTCCCCCCTCCCTTTCGGTAAGGGCTTACACAAAATTGCTTCTCAGACCAGCTCTGTAACTCCATTTATAGAATATAAAGCCCACAGGGATTAAAAGAAAATTTTCTTGGGCTCTCTGAGCCCTCAGACAAGAAGATTTAATAATATCAGACACGATTAAGGGTTCTTTCTAGCCATCTGTCTGGGACTTTATTGTAAATTTAATACACAAAGCAGAGTGGGGGATACGGCAGTCTTCCATTTGCTTTCAGATACTAAATGTACAGCTGCATTTTACGTTGCAGGAGGGTGGGAGGGAATGAGGCTTGCAGTTTTAAGCTGGATAGGGAACAAAACATTCATGTTTGTCACCCAAGCAGCTGTTGTTTCCTTGGGTACTTGTGCTGGTTATCTTCACAGAGAGCTTGACTTGCTTTGGAGTCACCATGGAAACAAACCTCTCGGTGTATCTCTAAGAACAATTCCAGAAAGACACACGTAAGGAGAGAAGACCCACCCAACATGGGCAGCACTGTCCTGTGAGCCAGTGTCGGTATCTGTGTAAAAAAGAGTAAGGTACACATGACCTGCTGCCCCATGCTATAGATACCAGGCCTCCCTGCCATGATGGAGCAAAACTAAACTCATCCTTTCTTAAGTTACATGTATCAGACATTAGGTCACATGGTCTAGACAAATAAGAAAACAAGCGCCTACTGTGTGCTCATAGTCTTTTCAGCTATCAAGTCTACACAAATCATAGGCAATCCGTTTCCTGTCCTTGGGTTTTCAACAAACCTATGAAATAATTAGAGAGTAATCATTATCAACCACAGGAGATCAATTTCAATTGCAACTGGGTGTGAAAGCAAAAGAGAACAAAGTTAAGAATAAATTAAATGTTCAGAGACTGCTTTAAGAATGATACAAGGAAAGGGGCTGGGAGGATGTCTCCATCAAGAAAGCCCCAGCTAGGCGAGCATGAGAAACCTGGTTTATATCACCAGTGCACACACTGAAGCTAGGCATGATGGCATAAGCTTGTAATGATAGCACTGGAAAGACAGAAACAGACGAATCCCTGTAGATCCTTAGTGAGCTTGTTTAAGCAAATCAGTGAGCTGTAGGTTCAAGGAGAAACCCATTCTCATAAAATAAGGTGCAAATGATTAAGAAAAACACCCAGTGTTGACCTTTGGGCTCTATACACACATACACACGTGTGCACAAACACCTGTGAACATATGTATACATAGGTACACACACACACACACACACACACACACACACACACACACACGAGAATAAATGGGGTGTGGTGAACATTAAAAGGATAGAAATCCTTTGAATGATGTTGCATAACACAAAAATGCTATAAACTGCAGGGATGATGCAAACAAAATCAGAGGCATGACTGAGGTAGGTGGAACAGAGAGAAAACTCCAAACTAAATGTGGGAGAGGAAATAAGGCCTAGTGGATGGAACCAAATCACAAATATCTTCACTGCCTGTCAGAAGATGTGGAGTTGACATCTGACTAATGGGGTTGCTCTGAGACAGTATGACACCATTTGATCCTCAATCTAGTGAGGCTCAACTATGGCCCTAAGGCTGATCACCATGCTGGCATGCACCTGAAGTGAGGTTTGATGGTATAGACCTATAATCCCAGCACACAGTAGGCTGATGTCAGAGGAACATGAATTCAAGGCCAGTCTGTGTTCCAGCATAAGCTCCAGGATAGCTTGGTCCACATGGTAAGAACCCATCTCAGAAAGAGAGAGAGAGAGAGAGAGAGAGAATACAGAGAAGCTGGAAAGATGGCTCATTAGTTAAGATCACATACTGCTCTTACAGAAGACTGAAGTTCAGGTCCTAGCATGTATATATGGTGCAACCACCTGTAACTAAAGCTCCAAGGAGTGAAGGTATCAGGAGTTGAAAGCCAGCCTTGGCTATACAATAAGTATGAGGCCAACCTGGGCTATACTAGACCCTTTCTCAAAAACAAACAAATAAATACCAATAACATCTAAAAGGAATGTGTCTAGACTATATGACTGTAGACTTTATCCATTTGACAATTAAAAACTCACCGGGAGTTGCATGAGATCTTTAGGAGTATATATTAGTACACATGTGAATGGCACCCGTCTTAGGGTTGTACTGCTGTGAACAGACATCATGACCAAGGCAAATTTTATAAGGACAACATTTAATTGGAGCTGGCTGACAAGTTCAGAGGTTCAGTCCATTATTGTCAAGGTGGGAACATGGCAGCATCCAGGCAGACATGGTATAGGCAGAGCTGAGAGCTCTACATCTTCATCTGAAGGCTGCTAGGAGAAGACCAGCTCCCAGGCAGCTTGGTCTTAAAGCCCACGCCTACAGTGACACACCTGCTCCAACAAGGCCACACCTCCAAATACTGCCACTCCTGAAGCCAAGCATATTCAAACCACCACAGTACCCATGTTTATGACAGTATCTGTGGGGAAGCTGAAGAACAATTTTGACTGTTACTGCTTAGGCATTGCCTACATTTTTTTTTTTTTTGTAAGATAGAATGTCTAACCAGCCTGGAACTCATCAGGTAAGCTAGTATGTCTGGCTTGCAAACCTCAAGGAACCTCCCATCCCTACTTCTTAGCACTGAGATTGTAAGTACACAGCACCTCACCCAGCTTCTTTGGCTGGGCTCTTGGGTTCTGGGGATCTAGCTCAAATCCCTGCACTCCCAACAGTGAGCATTTAAAACCTGAACCATCTCCCAGCTCTCAGTATATATATATATATATATATATATATATATATATATATATTCTCTTCCGATGGTACCATGTGTAGCATTTTACAACATGATTTCAGTAAGAGTCTGGCTGTAGTCTCCTATATGATACCTCTAGTTACAGTGGCTGTTGAAGTATTCATTATGTCATATTAAAAAGGCACTTTCAAGTATTCTGAAGCTGCACATGGCTAGTGGCTACCATACTGCCCAGGATGGGTTTAGAATACCCCCATCCTTGCAAAAAGCCACACCAGAGCTGGTCTATGTGATGATGTCATCCTTCTGCTTGAAGGCAGGGAACAATTTGTCTCTATAGCCTTCTGGCCTGGTTGCCTCTCAGTCAATTATGTTAATTGTGCCCTTCCATGTATCTCTCCCTTTGCTGTAGTGTCATGAAGGTCACTGCCCAAACAGTCACTTATTTGATGTGTGTGTCCTGAATCTCTCATTATGCATAGCCTGCACTTTAGCTCTATGTAGTTAGTCATGGCTTGAATATATTTGTGTCTTTTATTTGAAGCCAATACAAGTGTCAAACAGATACAGGTCTGTCTAAAGGCCTGAATGGAAGGCAAGGAAGAATAGATGAGCTTCATAGATGCTTTTCCGTGCCCTGAGATAAAAGAGTAGCTGGATAAAGGGGAATTCGTATAAGGAAGCAGTCATAGGACAGTGGCATGACCTGGGGACAGAACAGGCAGAAGGAAGAATGATTGACAGTCCAAAAATAGCTCTAGGCTATACCTCTTGCACTAAACCAGGAAGTTAAGAGATGAGTCCATCAGTTGGTAGACGCAAGTGCCCGGATGCAAACTAGAAGCTTCTCTGAAGATGTTTACAAGCTCAGATGTGTCTCTTGTTTAAGGAAAACAGAAAGAGCATGTGGAGATGCCCCCAAAGAGCTAAGACCCAAAATGTAGGCATAAATTTTTTGCAACCTACTTGTAATAAGGGTTCACCCTCTCCTCCAGCCCACCACCCAGCAGAGACAGTGGAAGAGAAAAGTTATTAGGATATGGGGGAAGTGGATCTGTTTAGCACTTGTTCTTTGGGTATGAGCTTGATCTTCTTGGCAGCAGTTCAGTCCCGTAGCAAACACCAAATATGACTTAGCAGCTGCAGACCAGTCCTCTAGGCAGGCAGACACCAGGCATGCATATACTAGCAGCTATAGTTCAATTCTGAAGAAACCATAAGACTCACCAAATGGGCCCAAGGCTGCAGAAGCAACAACCTGCCATAGGAACCTCAGGAGCAGTTCTTAGGCCAGTTTCTTTCGAAAGTGACCTTACCACAAACTGGGCTCAACAATGCTCTATAAGGCAAACCAATACATGTGTGTTGTTAGTGAAGAATAGTGAGGTGGAGCAAACGAAACCAGTGCTCTCTCTCCCACGGTCTGTGGGGTCACGTTTCTACTCCTTCATCATGGGTCCTTTCATGTGTTTGCTAGATCAAAACATCCTTTCACCTGTGTCTGCTTCCAGAAAACATTGTTCCCCATGTCTGTTCCAGCAAAACATCCTTTGACCCGTGTGCCCCTAGCGAAGCATCAGTTGATGTAACTGACTTTCCAAAGAAACCAGACCAGACATTTCCACTTCACACAGCCATGTGGAAGTGAGGGAAAAGGACTGGGCAGCTATTCCCATTATTATCTCTGGAAGACTTGAGATGTGCTATGTATCATTTGATGTGCTTCATGTATTAACTCGGTTAAACTCTCCAGTAACCCAAAGATCCAGGGAGCTATTACA
The DNA here is from genome assembly GCA_030674055.1 of Rhabdomys pumilio. Classification (NCBI taxonomy): domain Eukaryota; kingdom Metazoa; phylum Chordata; class Mammalia; order Rodentia; family Muridae; genus Rhabdomys; species Rhabdomys pumilio. Next base: position 38,190,046 of record JANHMN010000018.1, read on the forward strand.
CTCTTCTGTAAGATCACAAAAATGAGCTACTGGAGAATTTTCACTGCCTGAAGTCCCCGGCTTTAATTGAATTTGTGGGACATTTGAACCTCGGAGCACAGTCATTGTTAGGAAAAAAAAATTTTCAATGAATAAATTCATTGAACAAAAGAATGAGCTAAATAATTATATTAGGAGTCAGCACAGACAGAGTCTATATTCCACATACTTATGGAGTCCTTAACATTCATTTAATCTTCATGAGGTCCCTGAGTGGTGGTTACCATGACAACAGCAGTGACACAGGTGAAAAAACAAAGCCATACAAGGATAAAGTTTCTGGAGATCACAGAGCTTGTATGTATCACAGCTGACCTTAAGACACAGAGAGCCTGTCTCTGAACTTTGCCATGGAGAATGCTAACTCTAAAAGACAGCATCATTAACTTCTCCACCATGCTGGGAAAAGCTAGCCTGCCCCTCCCTTCACTTGGTAATCACAATCCTATTAGGTATCCTTAGGCAGTGTCATGAGTTATGCAGCTAGTTATAATGGGCCATTACCATTGGCCACTGCTTACTAGCAGGTGTGCTTACAGGACATGTCATTGGGTTAGACCCAGGGCTCCTTGCCAACCTTTCAGAAAGCCATTTCAGTGGTGTGGTAAGAGTAGAAGTCCAACTGGCCAGGGCCAGGAGGAATGAATAGGTAGGGCAGACTGACAGCTAGCACAAGACTGGCTGCTTTGCATCAGACAAAGTAAGTGCCTGGAAGACATCCAACAGGAGCCAAGGCTGGAGGAGGGCTGCTTAGAAACTGGATTAGGGATTCCCTGGGGTGAAGGATTATGAGAGATAGAGTGGGGCTGCTCACAGGCACAGGCCTTCTTATTAGAGGGATAAAAATGTTCCACAGTAAATGGTAGTGGTCAGTGCCCATTGTATACCTCTGTGAATACGCTAGAAATCATGCAGTTGTATACCTTGAATGGGTGAAGTCTATAATACCTGAATTATACAATCCATGACACGGATATTAGATAGATAGATAGATAGATAGATAGATAGATAGATAGATAGATAATGGATAGATAGATAGATAGATAGATAGATGATGGATGGATGGATAGATAGATAGATAGATAGATAGATAGATAGATAGATAGGATAGATAGATGATGGATGGATAGATAGATAGATAGATAGATAGATAGATAGATAGATAGATAGGATAGTTGATACTGATTGTCAACTTAACAAGATCTAGAATCACCTAAGAGACCAGACATCTCTGAAGATACGTGTAATGGGCTGCCTAAATCGGGTTGCTTGAGGTGGGAAGACCTACCTTCAAATGTGGGTCCTATGACCCTGGGGTCCCAGACTGAATAATAAGGAGAAAAGGAACTGAGCCCCCACATTTATGGTTCGCTGCCTCCTGACTATAGATCCAGTGTGACTAGCCACCTCACATGCCTACCACCATGCTGTCTCTAAGATGATGGACTGTATCCCCTTGAACCAACCCTATAAACATCTATTTCCATGCACACTGCCTACACGCGCACGCACGCGCACGCGCACACACACACACACACACACACACACACACACACACACACACACATTTCCTGCTACCCAAACACATCCGAGGATCTGAGGATTGTGGCTCTAAACTCATGCATTTGCCTGTTCCTTGCTCCTCATTGTCCAACAGACCAAATAAACTGCATAGCCCTGATTCAGCTCACTGGTCCATGTAAACCTGAGTCAGAACTCCTCACAGATGTTTGTATCTCAGCTGGTGAGATGGATCAGCAGGTGAAGGCTTTGCTGCCAGTTCTAACAACCTGGCTTCCTTCCCCACCGGAAGGAATGAAACAGCTCCTGAAAGTTGTCTTCTAGTTGCTGTATATGTGCCATGGTGTGTGTGTGTGTGTGTGTGTGTGTGTGTGTGTGTGTGTACATATACACAAATAAGTAAGTTAAACATAGTTAAAAATTTTAAGATATACACATCTGTCAGGAGACTGAGGACTGCCAACTACACTAGGCTATACAGTGAGCTCTGGGCCAGCCTAAACTACAGAGTGAGAGCCCAGCATTGAGATCTCAAAGATCAGGTGTTACTAGGGAAGGTGCCAAGCAAGCAGAACTTGAAAGAAAGAAAGAAAGAAAGAAAGAAAGAAAGAAAGAAAGAAAGAAAGAAAGAGAGAGAGAGAGAGAGAGAGAGAGAGAGAGAGAGAGAAAGAAAGAAAGAAAGAAAGAGAAAAAGATGTCTACTTCCAAATCTCTAATCTTTGAATATGCTATCCCATATGACAAAGCTACCTTGTATATGTGATTAAAAACTTCAAAATGACTCTGTATTTCCCAGGTGGCTTCATTGTAATCACAGAATCTTTATAATAAGGAACCCAGGGAAAAGAAATAGAAAAGGTACATTGATACCATAAGCAGAGGAAGGAAGGTGATTTGATGTATGACCATGGGCCCAAGAGAGGGAAAGGACTATAGGAACCAGAAAGGGCAAGGGCCCAGAGCCTCCAGAAAAGCACACAGCTAGCCGGCATGTGTTGCAAACCGCTTTACCCCACGTTTGAGGGCCAAAATGTCGGGGACCACTCTATCAGTGTTGGAATCCGCACTGCCAAAAGCTGCTCAGGTCCACGGTTAGGGGTTCAGCAAGAGAAAGAGTGAGGATGGGAATAATGGAGACCAGACAGAGTGTGATTCAATCTCATTTATTCTTCAGTCTCTCTTCTTCTCTCCAAGTCCCTAGTTTTGAGTGCCTAGTCCCTAGTTCCTAGTCCCTAGTGCCTCCAAGTTCCAAGTTACTTCTTCCAAGTGCTAAGTGCCTAATGTCTAATTCCAAGTTCTTCCTCCAAGTGCCAAGTGCCTAATACCTGTTGCTTTCTTCTGTCTGCCTCTCGCCTTTTATATGTCTCACTCCTAAGCCACGCTGCTAAGTCACGCCCTTAAGTCACGCCCTTAGGTCTTATCTCTAAATCTGATCTCTTTAAGTCACGCCCTTAAGTCACACACCTTTAAGTCTCACACAACCAAGGGAAAATCCTGAGTATCTAAAACAAGATGTTTGTGCTCAGCTGTTGTAGGCTATTATAATCAAGTTTCTTGTCAGGGTATATGGCTCAAGATGGCTGCAAGGATGATAGCCGCCTTCTGTTGGCGACCCACAGGCATGGTTTTAGTATATATGAGGCTTTATATCTGAACAGCTATAAGAAGATGAATCTGTGTTGGTTGAGGCCTCTGCATTTGTGGACATTTGCTATATAGCAGATACTGAAATCTAACATATCATCAATATCCCAAATATATCCAGAGTAGCTGCCTGTTCCACACCAGTCTCTAAGCTTTGGAAACCATTGTGTAGGAAGCCTGGACCTACACACGAGGCATAGGCAGGGTGGCAAAAGTCAATGTATAATTCTATAAAGAGGAAATAAAATGAAGGAAAGAGACTTGATCAGGAGTGAGATCTAGGTCTGTGTTAGAGCCCACCAGAGACTAAGGAGCTAGAGAAAGAGACAGAGGGGGCAGACACATCCATGTAGAGCAGAAAACTTTATCAGGCTAAACACAGAATAACAGGGAAGTTGGGGAAGCTGACCTTGAGAGAAGGGAAATCAGGTGGGATAGTAGGAGTGCCCCCATCAGATGCCCAAGTTTCCTCAATGTACCAGCCTCAGTGGATGCCCATTTCTCTGTGTCTCACTGTGCCCATTGTGTACTTTGTGCACTCTATGACTGCCCTTCCCTCCTCCTTGCCTGCCTAAAGAATCGCTGGCCATTTTCAAGACTCAGGAAAGATGATATCAGCTACTCTAAAAAATACATTTTCCTCCCTCCCTCTTGTCAGTACCCCAACCCTGAGTTAGGAGCTTCTGCCTTCAGAGCCCAGAGTCTCACCACCTCCTTCACTGACCCATTCATGACCCACAACCTGTGAAAGGTAGAAAGAGCAATGGTCATGTCCAACCACTTCTAATTGGAAAAACTAAATGACTCGACAGATAAAGAGTGCTTAGCCTACTGTGGACGTGGAAGCCCTAGATGCCATTCAAGTGTATTGCTCCACCACCACAACAGAGTTAAGGCATCAAGGTGCTAAGCAAGGAGAACTCAAGAGAGTTCCAGGGTCTCAGAGCATGCATTTCCATTGGCCCACTGCAGCACCTCCCATTCAGACCTAATCCAAACAACTCTATCTCTACCACAGACCTCAGCATATTATCCACAGCTCAGTGCTCCTGTTTGAAGTCCACGAGCTCAGCTTGGATATATTCCTGTTGTGATGAAAATAATTATCCTTTGCCTTTGCCCCTGTCACTCGGTGGAAAATATATCAAGAAGCTGGTCCTGTGTGCAACCCAGGAAGCATTGCTGTAGGCAGCTCCTAGATGTGGTTTTTAAAGATTTGGAACTATATTCTGCTGATGCCAATGGCTAGAAATGTTCTCTTCACCTTTGGAGCTGATAAAGGAATTATTTTATGTAATTTACTTGCAAGAGAGCAATGGAAGTCATTTTAAGTATTTTCCAAGGTATCCACAGTAGAAAGTTGTTTGGAGATGTTGATTTATTCTCTAGACTAGATGGAAAGTCTTGCTATTCAGCAGATAAGGAGTCACTTGTACCCTAGCACAGACATTTACAACAGGATTCAGGGGTAAAGGCCACAACCTGGCCTGTGAATACTTGCCATCCTCAGGAATCCATTAACAATTCTCTGAACCTCTCTCTGCTTCCTCCATTAGAAACAGAGATGCTTGGGGCCAGGGAGATGGACCAGTTAGGAAAGAACTTACTGTGTAAGCATGAGCATGAAGTTTGATCCCCCAAAACCTACATTTTTCAAAATCCAGGCACAATGACGAACTTGTAATCCCAGTGCTGGGAAAGGCAGGGCCAGGAGGGTCCTGTGTCTTGTTGGCCAGGCTGCCTGACTGGATCATCACACAGCAAGTTCAGTGAGTGACCCTATTCTAAAAATTAAGGTAGAGGGTGACTGGGGAAGACATCTGCCAGTGGCCTCTGATTTCCGTGTGCATGTGTATGGACAAGCATGCCAATGCACAAACAAAAAAGAAAAGAAATAGAGATTTGGCTACATTCCTGTAATTATGATTGGGTATTTATTATTGTGCACTCCCTGAAGTCCACAACATACTGAACTTTTAATCGCAATGCACTCAATTAACATGAGACTGTGACCAAACCTCAAAATAAATAGTATGAGCTATTGAATTAACAGGTGGCTGTATTCGACCCTCCTACTGTCTAGCCACTGCCCCCTAACACCTCATTTCCTCACTCCATATTTTACTAAAAACTGGGGATTTTATACACTCACTCATGGTACTATAACAAAGTGCTGGAGGCCAAGCAGTTTAAACAATTGAAACGGTTTGCCTCTCAATATGGCAAACGGAAAGGGGAAAATCAGGATGCCAGCAGGGCGGGGCTAATACCTTCTAAGGAGACACTGTGAACAAGGATCTGTCTGTGCTTGTTTAAACTTCTTGTTGTCGCTAACAGCCTCCAGTGTGCCTTGGCTTACAGACCTATCACCACTGTCTCTGTGTTCACTTCACAAGTTGGTGGCCCTGCATGCATTCACCTCCCAAGTTCCCTGTTTTATAAGGACACAGATCCTACCAGCTTCTGGCCCCCTTGTTTGTCATCTAACAAAGTGAATCTGAAAAGATGGTCACAGTATAAGGTCTTAAGCTTTAGGATTTCAACGGACAGACAGACATAAGGAGTGAAAGGTTTCAGAATTAGCGGTTCATGGGGGACCCTAAGTTGGATTACCCTTTGGTAATTAATTAACGTGTTAACGTATTAATGCCATGGACAGAGAGAGACACAGACAGACAGACAGACAGACAGACAGACAGACAGACAGACAGACAAGCATGCAGTGGGGCTCTGAGGATAGTTCACACCCACAAGACAGAGTGAGGGTCCTTCTTAGGTCTCAGAGAAAAGGAGAAGGTTTGTGTCACCGAGTTGATGAGTGGTACCTAGCACAGGCCTACAGTCAGGCTGCCTCTGATTACTGAGCATCAGGGAGAAGACCTAGCCCATCATTCAGGTAGCCTTCTGCTATCCCAGGTTCTGACAACCTGAGGTCCGTAAACTTCCATGGGCGGGGGGTGAAAATTCCACCTGCCAGTGTCTTAGAATCCAGACACCAGGGAAGTCTGTTGTGGGGGTTAGAGGTTTGCAAACAGGATCTTGGTAGGGAGCTTGCCACTTTCTTGTATCAAATGTGGCTGTAAGAAAGAGGTTTCTACAGGTGGGCATGGACCAGTTAGCCTGTATCTGAAAGCCTAGCAGGCAAGAGCCGAAGGACACAAGTCAACCCCTAATTTGTGAATCCAAAATGGTGGGAAAGCATAACGGTGCTGTGGACCATAAAGAACAGAAGAGACACACGTTGGTGTCTGAATTCAAAGGGAAGATTCTAGAAGAGGTTTCCATCTTCCTTCTTTCAGGTTCAGCCTCGGGTCCTTTTAGGAAATCACCTTACTTCTTTTTACCCAGACTTTGCTCTGTCCTCCGTAAAATAAACAAAAATACTGGCAGTGCTTCCTCAATGCAGATGCTGTAGTCATGTCCACAAATGATGTGTATAAAATCCCTGGGGCCTCTACTCTTCAGAAGGGAGAAATGGGAACACATCTTTCTCTGATCCTGCAGTTGGCCCTCCTGTGGCAGCTTCTTCCAAGGTGCCACCACAGGGACCCACAGGCTTACTGGCGTTCCTGCCTTCTGTTGCTTGGTCCTTGCCAAAGGCATCTGTGGATTTGCTCTGGTGGGGAGGAGGGTGGGCAGAAGCTCCTAGCAGTGCACATGACAAACACATGCTACTGTTTGCCTTTCTCCTCCCTCAACCGACTCATCTCTGATTACTAAGTTGTTAGCTTATTTGGGAGGGCTCTGCCAGGAAAGTGCCATGTGCCTGTTAGTCATCTAATAAACTGTAAATGAGCAGCTGCCTACCAAGTCCTGGATGGATGACAAAGTAACAAGAATGACTGAAATATGATGCTGGCTCTGAGCCAGCATGATGCTGAGACCTTAAATACATTAACGTGTCTGATGCGTGGTGGTCCCATAAGGAAAAAAACAATTCTTTATCCCTCTTACAGGCAAAAAAGGTGAGTTTTAGAGAAGGAATTTTATGACCTAGTTGTAGTCACACAGCAAAGTGGCAAAACCAAACTTGGCTCTCAGATTCACTATCTCCTGAGGCTACACTCCTAACAGGAACCTGGATCCCATCTAAGAGTAAGGACTTCTTTGCCCTGAGCCCTTCTCTCTGGTTCTCCCAAATCCTTTGTTATTGGAACATCCTGGCTCAGGGCTTTTTGGAGGAGAGAGGACTTTCAAGACCTTGGTTCATCAATCCCTAGCTTCTCTAATTACAGAGACATTGTATCTTATACATTGGTTTCTGCATCTATGAAATGAGAATAATCTCTGGTCGCCCTGCCTGTCCTAAAGCCTCTGCATATCAATATACAAGTTGTTGATTGGATGCAGAAAGATAAAAGCCAGAGTATGGGATAGGCAAGATGACTGAGCAGGAAAAGGCACCGACTGGTTGTCAAGTCTGATGACCCCACTTCAATCCCTAGGAAGGAGAGAGCTGACTCCCACTGGATGTCTATAGCTTCCATGTGCATTGGCCACGAGCATGCATGCACACACACAAATACAAACATATACATGCATACATATACACACATACACAGGCACACAAAACAATAAAAGATTAAAAAAGATTAAAAGCCAGAGTGGATGCTTTCTCATTTCTCTTTTAACTGTCTCATTCTGATAGTTTCCCTAGCAACTTCACATACATTAGGAGTTTGGTCCACAGAGAACTGGGTAAGGACAGGGACCTGGAGATGAAATCTTAATGTTATGACAAGTAGGGACAGCAGGAGTGACTAGGAGGGACAGCAGGAGGAAATCACCTTGCCCTCTGTGCCAGGGGAGCTAAACCCACATTCCCTATGAGACAGACTAAATGATAGAGATGAGAGTTGATGCCTCTGCCAAGACAGGCTACTCTTAATGATACACAGGTTTGATTCGCTCCAAAGCCAGGGCTTGGACCCCAAGAACTTGGCCTCACCCCAGTTACTGCAAATCGTCAGCTAACTTGTTTTAGTTTCATTGTGTTTCTTTGCTCACCAGTTGGACATAATAGTTTGCTCATTCCAAATGAGCACTTTATCTTCCATGCGACAGTATGCAGGGCTGTGCTAGAAAGTGCAGCAGTGACAAGAGAAAAAAAAAAGCAGCATAGGATATATGCACAGGATATATTATATATTATATGTTATATGTTATATGTTATATGTTATATGTATATGTTATATGTTATATGTTATATGTTATATGTTATATATTATATATTATATAGTATATAGTATATAGTATATAGTATATAGTATATAGTATATAGTATATAGTATATAGTATATAGTATATAGTATATAGTATATATTATATATTATATATTATATATTATATATTATATATTATTATATCCTGTCCATAGGATATAATCTGCCCTTTGTGGAGGACATGCACACAGTGAGCCCACAGTTTCCTTTGTTTGTTTTTTATATGCTTTTTTTTTTTTTTTTAAGACAGAGTCTCAGTATACAGTCCTTTCTGTCCTGGAATTCACTCTGTAGATCAGGCTGGCCTTGAACTCAGAGATCCAGTTGCCTCTGCCTCCTGAGTGGTGGGATTAAAAACGTGCAGCAGACTGATTATATAGATTTTCACAAAAATAAACAAAAAAAAGGATGATTTAAAAGGAGTAGGACTTAAAGTCATCTTATTTGGGATATTGTGTGTATGTCTGTGTGTGTGTATGTCTGTGTGTGTGTGTGTGTGCCTATGTGTGTAT